>CM055316.2:8701336-9156336 GCA_029255685.2 Silene conica | reverse complement strand
CAATTGAGAGAGGTCAATTACATAATGTTTAAATCATTGTTAAAACCATTTACATTGATTTAAATTATTCAATGTTTTTTACTTACTGTCTTCTTTTTCGCAGTGTAGATAATTATAAACTGTTGTTAAAATGAATGAGCGTGAAATTAATTCTGGACCTTCTGCTACACTCACCCGTGAATCATGGCTCCAATCATTTATGGACCATATTAATCAGCCCACTCGACTTAAAAATGATGCGAGCAACTTTGCTGATTGAGAGGCATCATTACGGAATGCTATCGTCGCAGATGGCAAGCTCAAGTATGTAATTGAGCCAATGTCAACTAAGCCCACCGCGAGGACTAGGGCCCAGTGAACTGCATACGATGAGTTCGCTCGTGTGGCTGGTGCGATTAAGAACATCTTAATCTATGCAATGGAATCCAATTTGCAACGCCACTTCATTTTCTCAAGGTGCAAATAAGATTTTCACCACCCTAATTAACGAATTCTCGCAAGCTCCGAGAATCGTTAAGTATGATTGCGTTGTTCGTTTTTTTGAGGCGAAACTCCAAAAGGGTCAATCTGTTAGCCCTCACATTCTCAATATGATTAAGAATGTCGAAAAATTAGAGGTATTACAATGCAAGATCAATGTGGATATCATCAGTGACCGCATCCTCCACTATTTTAATGACTGTTTACCCAATTTAGGGTGAACTATTATATGAACGACATGAAGAAAACTCTTCATGAGCTCCACTCTCTACTCGTGCAAGTAGAGAAGGATCTTATTTCGAGGGTGAGCCAAAAGCGGGATGTCCTAATGATCAAGTCAAAAGGGAAGGGAAAGGCTTCAGCTGACTTAAATGCTAAGAAGCCATCTTTCAAGCGCTCGGGCCAGTCAAAGGCAAATAGTAGGCCTGGTGAGACCAGTAGCTCAAAGAGCAAGACTAAGAGCAAAGGGAACGATATACAGTGCCACCATTACCACCAGTTTGGCCATTGGAGGAGAAACTGCCGCAAATACCTTGAGGATATTAAAGCCGGACGTGTGACGCACACATGTATATCTTCATTTATTCACATGATTGAAATCAATCACGCTAATTCTATAACTTGGGTATTTGATACTGGTTGTGGTTCTCACTGTGTAATCATTTACATGGGCTAAGGAACGTGCGACGTTTAGTAAAAAGCGAGATTGATCTACGAGTTGGAAATGGAGCACGAGTTGTTGCTGTTGTTGTTGGAACTTATGCACTCAAACTCCCTAGTGGATTTATTTTGCGATTCAATAATTGTTATTTTGTTTTATCGTTATCTAAACACATTTTTTCTGTATCCATGTTAGATATGGAAGGTTTCGAATTTAATATTAAGAACAATTGTTGTACTTTCTCATTAAATAATATGATTTATGGCAAACCGTTTTCCATAAATGATATTTATGTTTTAGATCAAACAACTAAAATTCATCACGTGAATAATAAAAGGATTAAGGTAGGTGACAAAGATCAAACATATCTATGACATTGTCGTATGGGACATATAAATGAGAAACGCGTAAAGAAACTCATCAAGAATGGGACAATTTCACTATTTGAATATGAATCATTTGGTACGTATGAATCATGTCTCATAGGAAAGATGACTCGTATTTCCTTTAAAGCTATTGAAATGCGAGCTGGTTATCTTCCTGGACTCATACATACTGGTGTATATGGGCACATGTCCATCACAACTAGAGACGGCTATAGATATTTCATTACTTTTACAAATGATTTGAGTAGATACGGGTATGTCTACTTAATGAAACATAAATGTGAATCGTTCGAAAATTTCAAGGAATTCCAAAACATGGTTGAGAACCAATTGGATAGAAAGATAAAAGCACATCGTTCAGATCGTGGTGGCGAGTATCGTTCGACTGAATTTGATCAACACCCAAAAGACTGTGGTATTATATCACCGTTAACTCCACCTGGACCACCGCAATTGAATTGTGTGTCCAAACGGAGAAATCAAACTTTATTGGATATGGTTCGATCCATGATGAGTCACACGGTTGTACCAGATTCATTATGGGGATTTACTATTCAATCAGCAGCTCTAATACTAAACCAAAGTCCGAATAAAACTACAGACAAGACCCAATATGACATATGGAAAGGAAAAGTTCCTGACTTGTGCTTTATTCGGGTTTGGGGCTGTGAAGCTTATGTCAAGTGGAGACACGAAGACAAGCTTGGCCCGCGATCGGTCAAGACTTACTTTGTAGGTTATCTAAAAGGAATATGTGGTCACTACTTTTATCCGCCCACCGAACACCGAGTTTTTGTTGTGGCAAGTGCGAAATTCTTAAAGAAAGAGTTTCTCTCAAACAAACAGAGTAATAGAACTTTTGATTTATTGGAAGTCCAAGAACCAATAACCGAGCAAGTGATGGAAGCAGTTGTTCCCTTTAACTCTACTACAGTTTCTATTCCACAGGAGCCTAGAAGGACGGGTAAAGTCGCTTACCCTCTAGACCAATACATGGGTATGGTCGAGAAGACAGGTAGAGAAGACATATTACTCTTTGAAAACAATAAACTCGCTACCTACAAAGGTATTATGACCTATTCTGACTCAAAGTTATGCCTTGAAGCCATGCAGTCCGAGATAGATTCCATGTCCACGAATGATGTATGTGATTTGGTTCACTTGCCTAATAAGGTAAGACCTCTTCAGTGCGAGTGGCCTTATAAGATAAAGCATTCAATAGATGGACAACCTGATACCTACTGATACCCGTCGTTGAGGGGTGCCAAAATAAGATTTATAATCCAAACTAAAACTATAGATAGTGATAGTAAGGGTCGAACCACAGAGAGACAAGGTTAATTATGTTTGCTAATTTTTAATCTATTGAGTAACAATAAAAAGGGGGGTTTTGATTTGATTGATAACAACTATGTCTAAAAGGAAAGATAAGAACAAACTGAATAAAAAAGTGCAAAAGATGATAAAAGAGATGCTAGGATGTTTGGGTAATAAATAGCTAAGATAATATAAATCCCAAGTCAACATGTATTGCAGTCGCGTAAGGGATGTAACATATCCTTTAGGTCTATGCTACCTAATAGCTCCTTTCGGCCTATGCTATTAGTTCCTAGGTCTCACAATTATTGGGTGTCAACAATAAAGGTGATTCCTAAATTCTAGGTCACAAACCTTTCAGTCTTAAGTAACCTATCCGTCTTAAGGTGTAAACCAATGCCCTTCCCATATCTCTCAATCTTGGGTAGGTCATTACTAATATCCTACAAGTCTCCTTTTGGTCTCATTGTAGGTTATTATAGTCTACAAATAAAAGCGAAACGGAATTCATACGTATGTCGGTCGACCGACCAGCTAGACCGGTCGGCCGACCTCCACCCTGCAATATATCGATTCGGAATTTATACTACCTTCGCATATTTACTCCCTACATCCTAACATATGAAATTAGCTACTCATAACTATTGAAACAATAATAAAAAATAGGAATAAACATGGAAATTATAAAGAACATCAATCTAAACATGCAATAATAATAAAGGCTTGGGATTCTAACTTAACCGTATGCAATAACTATAAACTAATAATAATAAAACATAAATTAAGAGAGGAATTACCGGAAATAAGGATTAAGGCGGAAAAGAACAAGCTTTATTGATTAATGTTGAAAGATTGATGAAGAACAATATATAAAACTAAAGAGAAGTGTTTGATGATTATGGAAAGATTGAAACTAAAACTAGATGTAACTCTATGATAGAAAACTAGGTAGAAAACTTGATGGAAATCTGAATTATTAACCCTAATCACGAAATTCGGCTTAAATAGGCGGAAATAAAGAGTTTCTCAATGACCTAAACACTTTAATGGGCTTCGCGGAAACTTCTGGGTCTGTGCTGTGGTCGGTCGACCCAATTAGTAGGTCGGTCGACCTGATTGTCGGGTATGCAGCGCGCGTCGATCTTACAACAGCTGCCATTTCTTCGTTACTTATCGTAATCAAGCGATTCTTGCGGCGTTGGAAAGCTAAGAGGATAAGCTTTCACCTCCAACTAGAATCACTCCATTATCAGCTCTAGAACTCGAGATATAGCCATTTGAAACAGGCTGCAATGTCGTGGATCGATTCTTTGCTTGTTAAAGCTATCTTCAGGCCTTGAAATATGCGCTAGGCTTCGTTCCTTCTTGTCCTTAGTCATAAAAAATCCCGAGGGCATAAATTTGGTATAAAATCGTCCATTTTTCCGCATAAATCTGCAAAAGAGCATAAAAATACGAAAGTAGACAATTGTTGGGAAATAAATGCTAAAACATCGTAAATGAGCTCTAAAATGCGTGTGAAAATAGATGTAAAACATCATAAAATAGACACGCATCAAATTCCCCAAACCAAACCTTGCTTGCCCTCAAGCAAGAAATAGACTCGATCTTAACTAATGGAACGATTTCAATCTCAGAGCGAAATTTACATGTAAGCCCAAACCAATGCCAAGTACAAAATGAGAAAGCATTCAAATCATGCAAACGAGTTATGGCGTTGTCAAACTTGCAAAAATAAAGACTATAGAGACTTTATACCAAGGACTCTCGCGGTACGCTCGAGACAGAAAGAAGTAATTTTGTCATGACACTCACCTAACTGCGACCTATGAAAACATGCCTGCAATCTAACATGAACAAAAATTCTACAACTATGTAAAACAAACCCATTAACTGACTTGGATACATGCAATTGAGGTAATGAAAGATATGTAAGGTAAAAGGTAAAAGGTGGTTAAGATGTTTTTGGATATGTGTGGTTAGTAGCCAAGCTAGTAAAACCGGTTCCCAACAACATATTTCACAAATTTTGATATTAAGAAAGTGCTCTTTTGTAGCACAACTCTCACATTAAATATAAGAAGGGACTCCCAAATATTTTGAATGAAGTACGGGAGTGATATATAATATATAAAAGAAAGGGATTTTTTTGAACGAATTTTTTTGAATTCTGACCCTGTCAGTTGGTCGGCCGACCTATGATGTTGGTCGGTCGACTGACTCCACTGTATATTTTGATTTTTCCGTTTTTCTTTTCTTTCTTTCTTTTCTGAATTTTTCTGTTCTTTTTCTTTTCTTGCTTTCTTTCTTTCTTTTCTCTTTTCGCTCATGATAGCATACAAACCAAGATGCCTCAAAAAATAAATCAAAGACCACAAATACTAGCTTGGAAGGGTAGGCTAAATATAGGATGTAGTTTTGGGGGAATAAAAAGGCAATTTTGGTTATGTAAGGCTTATGGGTAAATAAGAGAAAGGGGATCCCAAAAGCACGTACCAAGATTCACAAAACAAGATAGTAAAACAAGTATATAGCAATTCAAGTTCATGTTTATGCATATTGATGTAACATGTTCCAAGGGGAGTACTACTCACATCCTAGACAACTGGTTTAAAAATGAAACCAGGAAATAAGGCTCTAAAACTCAGAATGTATAGTAGGTTGCCAAGGTATAAGTCAAGTCTCAAGATAACAAGTTGACAAAAACTCGTAGATATGCAAAAGACTTTCACACTAAAACAAGTTGGCAAGGCAAGGTAAAGGCATAAACATGTAAGATAGCTAAATCATCCTTGAAATACTCTCGTTCCGACTCGACCTATATGCTAAAATAAACGTGCATTTTTTTGGAATTTTTGAATTTTTTTCATTTTTTTGGATTTTTCTTTTGTATAGGTAAGGAAAATAAAGAAAATAAGAACAATGCAAGACAGAAATGCAGTAAACGTGTGACAGAATGCAATGCATGTGACACGAAACCAATCCCCAAACCAACCCGCACAATGTCCCCATTGTGCACTAGCCTAAGTAAAGGTTTTAGAAAATTAAAAGAAAGATGCAAGTAAATAAAAACCAAGGAAAAACTGGAAAGAACTCACTGGATTATGAAGCGCATGAGAAAAACCTCCCCAAACCAGCGTAAGCTGGGAGGTTTTGGTGGCCAGCAGTGCCACTTAAGTACCCATGATGGTTGCACGATTCCCGAGGAAGAAACGAACAGGCTGTCACGGACGGGTAGGTCGATCGACCTATGTTTTGGGTCGATCGACCCCTCTGCTGCACAGCGGCCCTCTTTTCTTCGGAACCACTTGTGTTTACCAAGTCATTCTTCCTTAAACCTGAAAAAGCATTATATATGCGCCCAACAAATGCGCAAGATCCCAGAACCAAGTCTTAAATGTCTCAAAACAAAGCAACAAAAGCAAAAAGAGTCTAAGTCTAAAAACAAAAACAAAACAAAACAGAAGATAGTCCAACAAAAACTGAAATAGAACACTTGACTAGCACTACGACTCAGCAGCAAGATACCCCAAAGTAGGGCACTTGGCTAAAAGAGGTTCTTTCAGCAGTATGGACCGCTACTCTGGGCTTCCAGACAACAGACCTAGATGGAGGAAGGGTATCTGGTGTCGCATAAGTTATGATACGCTTCTTTACTTTGCCTGGCCGGTCTTTTTCAGCAAGTTGCTCTAATTTTGTCTCCCCGGTATCACCAGGATCTCCTATTCCTTCTTTACCATGACCCGTAGCAGCAGAAATAACAGTACGGTCCTCCAATTTTCTCTTAAGCTCAAGGCCTTTGATGATCTCCAAGATTTTACCGAACTGAAGCTCCAATTTTACTTTCTCCAAATGATCCGGGTATGGGACTGCAATGCTTGTCGCAAAATCAACAATCTTCGGCTCTTTTAACTGCAGAATCTCCGTCGAGGCATTGATGAGAGGAGAGTTAGGTAGCTCAGGAGGCGAATCCACAATTTGCTCAGGAACACTGGTCGGTCGACCTGGTATAGGGGTCGGTCGACCAGACGCTGTATCATCGAATTTTTTCTGTTTTGCAGAAACTGATCTCACGTCAGGTGTCGAGATCGGTCGACCTGATGTTGTGGTCGGTCGACCTTCTGACCTGTGCACGGGATCAATTTCTTCGTCCTGAACTACGGCAGCATCATCCTTTGGGGTTGGTCCCTCATAAGCTTTCTCAAGTTCTTCGGAACGGGTGTTATTGGATGTTTCAAGTGCGGCAACATGACTTATTTCAACACTTGTTTTTAGTGAATTCCCCCGTGAATTCCTGTTTTCAGCTCTATGAATCGCAAACTCCTCAATAAAATCCCAACCCTTATCATAAGCTAGATTATGAAATCCATCTTTTGTAAGGATGGCTCTGTAGTTATCATGCAAAGAGTTATAGAATTGGTTGCAAAGGTAACACTCCTCAAAGCCGTGGTGAGGAACGGATCGAACCAACTCCTTAAAACGGGCTCACACTTCATGAAATTCCTCATCAGATCCTTGCCGGAACATAAAAATTTGAACTCTCATAGCATCGGTTTTCGCTGGCGAAATGTACTGTTTGCAAAAAGCTAATGCCAGAGATGTCCAATCTGTAACTCTAGCCGCTACCCTATTAAGGTAGCGAATCCAATTACGAGCAGAATCTTTCAAGGAGAAGAGAAACAACGTCTCCTTAACCTTATCTTGCGCTACTCCAGCTGGTACGGGTATGGAATGACAATAATCTGTAAATAGCTCCAAATGCTTTAGAGGATCTTCATCCGGTAGACCTGCAAACTGTTTTTGCTCCACTAATTCGATATGGGAAAGTTTAATTTCATAGGGGAGAGTGAATCCCTGGGGAAGGTGGTGTGCTGCTGGCTGAAGATTATCAGAAGTAGTAGACATGATCAAAATAGCACTGAGAGTACTCAAGTCTTCCTCTCAAAAACATGTCTTCTAAAACAAAACTAGAAGAAAAGGTAAGTAACGGTCTTAAGGAACCGAAGTTCCTTAAGACAAGGAAAATAAACTAAAAACTAACAAACAAAATCATACAGTCTCCCCGGCAACGGCGCCAAAATTTGATACCCGTCGTTGAGGGGTGCCAAAATAAGATTTATAATCCAAACTAAATCTATAGATAGTGATAGTAAGGGTCGAACCACAGAGAGACAAGGTTAATTATGTTTGCTAATTTTTAATCTATTGAGTAACAATAAAAACTGGGGTTTTGATTTGATTGATAACAACTATATCTAAATGGAAAGATAAGAACAAACTGAATAAAAAAGTGCAAAAGATGATAAAAAAGATGCTAGGATGTTTGGGTAATAAATAGCTAAGATAATATAAATCCTAAGTCAACATGTATTGCAGTCGCGTAAGGGATGTAACATATCCTTTAGGTCTATGCTACCTAATAGCTCCTTTCGGCCTATGCTATTAGTTCCTAGGTCTCACAATTATTTGGTGTCAACAATAAAGGTGATTCCTAAATTCTAGGTCACAAACCTTTCAGTCTTAAGTAACCTATCCGTCTTAAGGTGTAAACCAATGCCCTTCCCATATCTCTCAATCTTGGGTAGGTCATTACTAATATCCTACAAGTCTCCTTTTGGTCTCATTGTAGGTTATTATAGTCTACAAATAAAAGCGAAACGGAATTCATACGTATGTCGGTCGACCGACCAGCTAGACCGGTCGGCCGACCTCCACCCTGCAATATATCGATTCGGAATTTATACTACCTTCGCATATTTACTCCCTACATCCTAACATATGAAATTAGCTACTCATAACTATTGAAACAATAATAAAAAATAGGAATAAACATGGAAATTATAAAGAACATCAATCTAAACATGCAATAATAATAAAGGCTTGGGATTCTAACTTAACCGTATGCAATAACTATAAACTAATAATAATAAAACATAAATTAAGAGAGGAATTACCGGAAATAAGGATTAAGGCGGAAAAGAACAAGCTTTATTGATTAATGTTGAAAGATTGATGAAGAACAATATATAAAACTAAAGAGAAGTGTTTGATGATTATGGAAAGATTGAAACTAAAACTAGATGTAACTCTATGATAGAAAACTAGGTAGAAAACTTGATGGAAATCTGAATTATTAACCCTAATCACGAAATTCGGCTTAAATAGGCGGAAATAAAGAGTTTCTCAATGACCTAAACACTTTAATGGGCTTCGCGGAAACTTCTGGGTCTGTGCTGTGGTCGGTCGACCCAATTAGTAGGTCGGTCGACCTGATTGTCGGGTATGCAGCGCGCGTCGATCTTACAACAGCTGCCATTTCTTCGTTACTTATCGTAATCAAGCGATTCTTGCGGCGTTGGAAAGCTAAGAGGATAAGCTTTCACCTCCAACTAGAATCACTCCATTATCAGCTCTAGAACTCGAGATATAGCCATTTGAAACAGGCTGCAATGTCGTGGATCGATTCTTTGCTTGTTAAAGCTATCTTCAGGCCTTGAAATATGCGCTAGGCTTCGTTCCTTCTTGTCCTTAGTCATAAAAAATCCCGAGGGCATAAATTTGGTATAAAATCGTCCCTTTTTCCGCATAAATCTGCAAAAGAGCATAAAAATACGAAAGTAGACAATTGTTGGGAAATAAATGCTAAAACATCGTAAATGAGCTCTAAAATGCGTGTGAAAATAGATGTAAAACATCATAAAATAGACACGCATCAAATTCCCCAAACCAAACCTTGCTTGCCCTCAAGCAAGAAATAGACTCGATCTTAACTAATGGAACGATTTCAATCTCAGAGCGAAATTTACATGTAAGCCCAAACCAATGCCAAGTACAAAATGAGAAAGCATTCAAATCATGCAAACGAGTTATGGCGTTGTCAAACTTGCAAAAATAAAGACTATAGAGACTTTATACCAAGGACTCTCGCGGTACGCTCGAGACACTCATGAAGCAAAGGGTGAGTATATGTAAAAGATAGAAAGAAGTAATTTTGTCATGACACTCACCTAACTGCGACCTATGAAAACATGCCTGCAATCTAACATGAACAAAAATTCTACAACTATGTAAAACAAACCCATTAACTGACTTGGATACATGCAATTGAGGTAATGAAAGATATGTAAGGTAAAAGGTAAAAGGTGGTTAAGATGTTTTTGGATATGTGTGGTTAGTAGCCAAGCTAGTAAAACCGGTTCCCAACAACATATTTCACAAATTTTGATATTAAGAAAGTGCTCTTTTGTAGCACAACTCTCACATTAAATATAAGAAGGGACTCCCAAATATTTTGAATGAAGTACGGGAGTGATATATAATATATAAAAGAAAGGGATTTTTTTGAACGAATTTTTTTGAATTCTGACCCTGTCAGTTGGTCGGCCGACCTATGATGTTGGTCGGTCGACTGACTCCACTGTATATTTTGATTTTTCCGTTTTTCTTTTCTTTCTTTCTTTTCTGAATTTTTCTGTTCTTTTTCTTTTCTTGCTTTCTTTCTTTCTTTTCTCTTTTCGCTCATGATAGCATACAAACCAAGATGCCTCAAAAAATAAATCAAAGACCACAAATACTAGCTTGGAAGGGTAGGCTAAATATAGGATGTAGTTTTGGGGGAATAAAAAGGCAATTTTGGTTATGTAAGGCTTATGGGTAAATAAGAGAAAGGGGATCCCAAAAGCACGTACCAAGATTCACAAAACAAGATAGTAAAACAAGTATATAGCAATTCAAGTTCATGTTTATGCATATTGATGTAACATGTTCCAAGGGGAGTACTACTCACATCCTAGACAACTGGTTTAAAAATGAAACCAGGAAATAAGGCTCTAAAACTCAGAATGTATAGTAGGTTGCCAAGGTATAAGTCAAGTCTCAAGATAACAAGTTGACAAAAACTCGTAGATATGCAAAAGACTTTCACACTAAAACAAGTTGGCAAGGCAAGGTAAAGGCATAAACATGTAAGATAGCTAAATCATCCTTGAAATACTCTCGTTCCGACTCGACCTATATGCTAAAATAAACGTGCATTTTTTTGGAATTTTTGAATTTTTTTCATTTTTTTGGATTTTTCTTTTGTATAGGTAAGGAAAATAAAGAAAATAAGAACAATGCAAGACAGAAATGCAGTAAACGTGTGACAGAATGCAATGCATGTGACACGAAACCAATCCCCAAACCAACCCGCACAATGTCCCCATTGTGCACTAGCCTAAGTAAAGGTTTTAGAAAATTAAAAGAAAGATGCAAGTAAATAAAAACCAAGGAAAAACTGGAAAGAACTCACTGGATTATGAAGCGCATGAGAAAAACCTCCCCAAACCAGCGTAAGCTGGGAGGTTTTGGTGGCCAGCAGTGCCACTTAAGTACCCATGATGGTTGCACGATTCCCGAGGAAGAAACGAACAGGCTGTCACGGACGGGTAGGTCGATCGACCTATGTTTTGGGTCGATCGACCCCTCTGCTGCACAGCGGCCCTCTTTTCTTCGGAACCACTTGTGTTTACCAAGTCATTCTTCCTTAAACCTGAAAAAGCATTATATATGCGCCCAACAAATGCGCAAGATCCCAGAACCAAGTCTTAAATGTCTCAAAACAAAGCAACAAAAGCAAAAAGAGTCTAAGTCTAAAAACAAAAACAAAACAAAACAGAAGATAGTCCAACAAAAACTGAAATAGAACACTTGACTAGCACTACGACTCAGCAGCAAGATACCCCAAAGTAGGGCACTTGGCTAAAAGAGGTTCTTTCAGCAGTATGGACCGCTACTCTGGGCTTCCAGACAACAGACCTAGATGGAGGAAGGGTATCTGGTGTCGCATAAGTTATGATACGCTTCTTTACTTTGCCTGGCCGGTCTTTTTCAGCAAGTTGCTCTAATTTTGTCTCCCCGGTATCACCAGGATCTCCTATTCCTTCTTTACCATGACCCGTAGCAGCAGAAATAACAGTACGGTCCTCCAATTTTCTCTTAAGCTCAAGGCCTTTGATGATCTCCAAGATTTTACCGAACTGAAGCTCCAATTTTACTTTCTCCAAATGATCCGGGTATGGGACTGCAATGCTTGTCGCAAAATCAACAATCTTCGGCTCATTTAACTTCAGAATCTCCGTCGAGGCATTGATGAGAGGAGAGTTAGGTAGCTCAGGAGGCGAATCCACAATTTTCTCAGGAACACTGGTCGGTCGACCTGGTATAGGGGTCGGTCGACCAGACGCTGTATCATCGAATTTTTTCTGTTTTGCAGAAACTGATCTCACGTCAGGTGTCGAGATCGGTCGACCTGATGTTGTGGTCGGTCGACCTTCTGACCTGTGCACGGGATCAATTTCTTCGTCCTGAACTACGGCAACATCATCCTTTGGGGTTGGTCCCTCATAAGCTTTCTCAAGTTCTTCGGAACGGGTGTTATTGGATGTTTCAAGTGCGACAACATGACTTATTTCAACACTTGTTTTTAGTGAATTCCCCCGTGAATTCCTGTTTTCAGCTCTATGAATCGCAAACTCCTCAATAAAATCCCAACCCTTGTCATAAGCTACATTATGAAATCCATCTTTTGTAAGGATGGCTCTGTAGTTATCATGCAAAGAGTTATAGAATTGGTTGCAAAGGTAACACTCCTCAAAGCCGTGGTGAGGAACGGATCGAACCAACTCCTTAAAACGGGCCCACACTTCATGAAATTCCTCATCAGATCCTTGCCGGAACATAAAAATTTGAACTCTCATAGCATCGGTTTTCGCTGGCGAAATGTACTGTTTGCAAAAAGCTAATGCCAGAGATGTCCAATCTGTAACTCTAGCCGCTACCCTATTAAGGTAGCGAATCCAATTACGCGCAGAATCTTTCAAGGAGAAGAGAAACAACGTCTCCTTAACCTTATCTTGCGCTACTCTAGCTGGTACGGGTATGGAATGACAATAATCTGTAAATAGCTCCAAATGCTTTAGAGGATCTTCATCCGGTAGACCTGCAAACTGTTTTTGCTCCACTAATTCGATATGGGAAAGTTTAATTTCATAGGGGAGAGTGAATCCCTGGGGAAGGTGGTGTGCTGCTGGCTGAAGATTATCAGAAGTAGTAGACATGATCACAATAGCACTGAGAGTACTCAAGTCTTCCTCTCAAAAACATGTCTTCTAAAACAAAACTAGAAGAAAAGGTAAGTAACGGTCTTAAGGAACCGAAGTTCCTTAAGACAAGGAAAATAAACTAAAAACTAACAAACAAAATCATACAGTCTCCCCGGCAACGGCGCCAAAATTTGATACCCGCCGTTGAGGGGTGCCAAAATAAGATTTATAATCCAAACTAAATCTATAGATAGTGATAGTAAGGGTCGAACCACAGAGAGACAAGGTTAATTATGTTTGCTAATTTTTAATCTATTGAGTAACAATAAAAAGGGGGGTTTTGATTTGATTGATAACAACTACGTCTAAAAGGAAAGAAAAGAACAAACTGAATAAAAAAGTGCAAAAGATGATAAAAGAGATGCTAGGATGTTTGGGTAATAAATAGCTAAGATAATATAAATCCTAAGTCAACATGTATTGCAGTCGCGTAAGGGATGTAACATATCCTTTAGGTCTATGCTACCTAATATCTCCTTTCGGCCTATGCTATTAGTTCCTAGGTCTCACAATTATTGGGTGTCAACAATAAAGGTGATTCCTAAATTCTAGGTCACAAACCTTTCAGTCTTAAGTAACCTATCCGTCTTAAGGTGTAAACCAATGCCCTTCCCATATCTCTCAATCTTGGGTAGGTCATTACTAATATCCTACAAGTCTCCTTTTGGTCTCATTGTAGGTTATTATAGTCTACAAATAAAAGCGAAACGGAATTCATACGTATGTCGGTCGACCGACCAGCTAGACCGGTCGGCCGACCTCCACCCTGCAATATATCGATTCGGAATTTATACTACCTTCGCATAATTACTCCCTACATCCTAACATATGAAATTAGCTACTCATAACTATTGAAACAATAATAAAAAATAGGAATAAACATGGAAATTATAAAGAACATCAATCTAAACATGCAATAATAATAAAGGCTTGGGATTCTAACTTAACCGTATGCAATAACTATAAACTAATAATAATAAAACATAAATTAAGAGAGGAATTACCGGAAATAAGGATTAAGGCGGAAAAGAACAAGCTTTATTGATTAATGTTGAAAGATTGATGAAGAACAATATATAAAACTAAAGAGAAGTGTTTGATGATTATGGAAAGATTGAAACTAAAACTAGATGTAACTATATGATAGAAAACTAGGTAGAAAACTTGATGGAAATCTGAATTATTAACCCTAATCACGAAATTCGGCTTAAATAGGCGGAAATAAAGAGTTTCTCAATGACCTAAACACTTTAATGGGCTTCGCGGAAACTTCTGGGTCTGTGCTGTGGTCGGTCGACCCAATTAGTAGGTCGGTCGACCTGATTGTCGAGACTACAGCGCGCGTCGATCTTAAAACAGCTGCCATTTCTTCGTTACTTATCGTAATCAAGCGATTCTTGCGGCGTTGGAAAGCTAAGAGGATAAGCTTTCACCTACAACTGGAATCACTCCATTATCAGCTCTAGAACTCGAGATATAGCCATTTGAAACAGGCTGCAATGTCGTGGATCGATTCTTTGCTTGTTAAAGCTATCTTCAGGCCTTGAAATATGCGCTAGGCTTCGTTCCTTCTTGTCCTTAGTCATAAAAAATCCCGAGGGCATAAATTTGGTATAAAATCGTCCCTTTTCCGCATAAATCTGCAAAAGAGCATAAAAATACGAAAGTGGACAATTGTTGGGAAATAAATGCTAAAACATCGTAAATGAGCTCTAAAATGCGTGTGAAAATAGATGTAAAACATCATAAAATAAACACGCATCACCTACAAAGAGCGACTTGTTACCAAAGGTTTCACTCAAGTGCAAGGGTTGCACTACGTTAAGAGTTTTGCACCAGTCGTTATGCGCAGATCTATCCGGATTATCTTAGCGATTGCTGCATTTCATGATTATGTGATATGGCAAATGGGTGTGAAAACCGCTTTCTTGAACGATTATTTGGAAGAGGAATTGTATATGATACAACCCAAAGGTTTCATCGATCCTAAAAATCCTAAGAAAGTTTGCAAGCTTAAGTGTTCTATTTATGGACTTAAGCAAGCTTCAAGGAGTTGGAGTCATCGCTTTGACAAGGTGATAAAAGAAAATGTTTTCGAACGCAGTGTCGAAGAACCATGCTTATATCTCAAGTCAAGTGGGAGTAAAACTGTGTTCCTAATTTTGTATGTAGATGACATACTCTTGATTGGAAACAACATTCCCATGCTCTGATCTTTTCAGTTAATGTATGGTTACAAAACCATTTCTAGATGAAGGATCTGGGTGAGACATAAAAGATTCTTGGCATCCGGATCTATAGAGAGATCTAAAATGATGTTATCATTAAGTCATGAGTCTTATATTGATAAGATTCTTGACAGGTTTAGCATGACAAACTCCAAGAAGAGGTACATTCGGATGGTTCATGGGTTAATTTGAGTATGACTCAGTCACCTAAAACACCGAAAGAGATATAGCACATGAGTCGTATTCCTTATGCAGCTGCAGTAGGGTCGATCATGTATGTTATGATGTGCACATGTCCAGACGTAGCATATGCACTTAGTATGACGAGTTGATACCATCGTACTCAAGGTGAATGTCACTGGATGACCATAAAGAACATTCTTAAGTACTTATGAAAGACTAAAGATTGGGTCTTGGTATACGGAGGAAACATCGAGCTTTGTGTTAAGGCTTACCCAGATGCTAGTTTTTAGACAGATCGGGATGATTCGAAATCCCAATCTAGATTCGTTTTCACTCAAATGGTGCAACGGTCAGTTCGAGGAGCTCCAAACAATCAGTAACAGTAGATTCTACAACTGAATCTAAGTACATTGCGGCTTCGTTCTGAAGCTGCAAAGGAAGTTATATAGATGCGTCAGTTTTCACAAGGACTAAAATTAGTCCTAATTCGAATGAAGCAATCACCCTTTACTGTGATAATTGTGGTGTCATCTTCCAGGCTAAGGAGCCTAAGTCTAGCAACGAATCTAAACATATACTAAGGAAAGTAAGCATGAAGGGCACATAATCTCAATAGGGATAAAACTAGTTCCTGAGTTGTATTAGTTATTTATGGATTGAACATGTATCTATTTCTTTTTTTTTGGTGAAAAGTGAGTAGTATATATATCAAAAACCAAAAAACAAATATACAAGTTGGAGGTTCCAAAAGGACCGAAGCTCAGACTAACAAAACATGAATAAAAGCAACTAAGTGCTACTCTGTATTCCTATTTTGGCCAGCCAATTGCAATCACTCAAGTCATTCTTCAAGGCAATGTTGCCTCTGGTTCTCACTCTGATTATCTCTTTGATTTGCTCAATCACACGCTCAGGTTTACTAAGGCACAGATGCACTCTAGCATGATTCCTGTGATACCAAACAGTATATAGGAATGCATTCAGAATCAAAGCCTGACATTTCCACAACATGGTATTCCTGTTCTCTGCAATTAGATCCGTGACAGTAGGTATCCTACCAGCCCAGTCTGCAAGCAGTGCTTTGTTATTGCAACTATACACACACTCATTGAAAAGATGCTCTATAGTTTCAGTCATAGTCCCACAAAGTAGACACAAGTCATCGGGGCAGAATCCGTAACTATGCAGTTTGGCCTTGACATTGAGACCTTCCCGTACAACCAGCCAAGTAAAGAAGGAATGCTTGGGCACATTCCAACTGTTCCAAACTACAGGAACCCATGGATGAATGATTCCAGCAGTGCGCAGCCATTCATAACCACTTCTAATTGAGCAGCCCTTGTCATTAGGAGTCCATATATCCTGAGTATAACCAGTTTGCAATTTATCCTTCACCTTACACACACTCTTCCAAGTCCACGGGGAATCAGTAGGGGGGGAATAGCCATGCCATGGTTGTCCTTTGAGGTAGATGCTATCAACCCATTTGACCCAGAGTCTATCAGCTTTGCTATATATCCAATTGACTAGCTTACCCACACTAGCGTAGTTCCAAACTTCTGCTTTCTTAACACCCAAACCACCCTCGTCCTTCGGTAAGGTGACCTTGTCCCATGCCACTAAAGGGACTCTATGGTAGTCAACAACCCCATCCCACAAGAAATTCCTGCAAATGGATTCTATTCTCTTAACAACACTTTTAGGAATAATGAACATTGCAGCCCAGTAGTTATGAAGAGTATTAAGGACGGAGTTAATAAGAGTCAGTCTGCCAGCATAAGAGAGCTTCTTAGCACCAAGGCCTCGGATCCTTGCCACCATTTTCTCAGTGAGACTGCTACATTCTTTCTTAGACAATTTACCCGGTTGAATAGGGACTCCCAAGTATCTGAAAGGCATACGACCTTCCTGAAAACCAGTGACTTGCATTATATCAGATTTCAGATCATCATTCATCCCATTGAAAAAAATTTCAGACTTAGAGTTGTTCATAGTCAAGCCTGAAGCCTTAGAGAAGGAACTAAAGGCCCTCATGAGTAGGATAATTGAAGGAGCATTTCCCTTGCAGAACATCAACAAGTCATCTGCAAACATCAAGTGGGTAAGTTTAAGCGTTTTGCATAGAGGATGGTAATGGAAAGGCCATCTAGCAGTTGCAAAGCCAATAAGTCTAGTGAGGTATTCCATGCATATGGTGAATACCAAAGGGGACATCGGATCTCCTTGTCTGAGCCCTCTCTGCCCTTTGAAGTAGCCAAAGTTATTGTCATTCAGAACCAGAGTGAAAGAAGGGGATCTAATACAAGCCATCAACAAGTTGATAAAATGTCTAGGGAACCGGAGGCCAAACAATAATTGTTCAACAAAATTCCATTCCACCTTATCATAGGCCTTCTGAAGGTCAATTTTGAAAAGGCATCTAGGAGAGGCACTTGTACGAGCATACATGTGGACTATGTCCTCACATATAAGCACATTCTCAATGATAGATCTACCCTTAATGAAGGCTCCTTGATTCTCATGGATCAGGTCAGGAAGAACAAGAGCAAGCCTATTGCAAATAAGTTTAGATATCACTTTGTAAATAAAAACATGTATCTATTTCATTTATATTAATAAAATTCATCGAATTTATATTTAGTGTTTCATGTGGATTGTAGGACTATATTGGACAACACAAAGTTAACTGAAATACATTATATTTGTTATGTCCAATAATCACCATTTTTGAGCTGATAACTCAGGTGGTTATATTGTGAGTTGGTTGATGGTAGGTTTAATTAGCCATAAGGTCAAACAGTTGACTTGACCAATCACATATGCGAGCTGTATTATACCCCATGCTATATTATACCTAGTAGGACAATGTGACCACTAAATGGAGTTCTAAATGTACAGACATTGGAGTCAGGTCGTGGATAGGACGTCCATCGTGTTCCTAAAGTCGATTCTTTTGACCATCAACTATTTCTTGAGATAAATGCAGTTTTGGGTGACTTTGGTTTCTGTCTCGTGGTCATTCCGTAACTGGGGCTTAGTAGACTTTTTCTTGGTCATTTTATACTGTGCTTTCACTTTATTCGGCCTTTATCAGATTTATTTATATCTCAGGGCCACTCGAGGAGTAGTGAGTAAAAACTGATCTTTGCTCTAAATTATTTTCACTATCTCTACAATATGTTGTGTAATTGTCGATAAGGGGTGTTGGTAGTCGATTAAAAAAAAAGGATGATTAATTGGATGATTTTGACTTCGATTTTCTTTCTTAAATTTGATCATTTTGGGGTGGATTTTGTAATTTATCCTATAAATTATTTTGTATTAATAGCTTATTACATGTTTTATACAAATTCTTAAATTTTTCATTAAATGATTTATCTTGTCCTTTATATTCTATTTTTTTCCATGTGTCTGAAGTAAAGTATATAGATAAATTTGAGTTTAGTGCTAGGAAGTTTTTAATTAAGGTGACGTCAGGATGTGTGCCTTTAATGCGTATTTATCCAAGTTCTTCCATTTTAAATTTTATATATCACCATATTTGCACAACCATATTTGTAATGAAATCAACCTAATATGATAATTTATATGTGTATTGTAAATAAAAAATGAAAAGAATCTCATTAATTTTTTTACTAAAAAAACTCTTATTTTAGAGTAAAATACAATTCATTAAGGATAAGACTACGTATATCTAACCGTCCTAGCCTCGCAATATGTATGAGTCATTAAGGTAGCAAAGAGTTGTTGTTGAAGAACATTTAGCTATAAAATATTATGGACTTACGTACAAATATAGGTAAAATCGAAACCACAAAAAAATAATCTCTTTTAACTAAGAATTTGATCAAACTCTCATTTGACGGTTCATCAATATCTATATGCAACTTTTGAAAAGATCTTTTGTTGGATTCACTGTAAGAGAAAAAAATAGTGTTAGATTTAAATATTGACACGTATGACATGTATCCTTAGTAAGAGGCCCGACAAACGATCAACGAATTACTATTATGTATATTAGTATTGAAACTAGGCCTAGAATAACACACATGACTTGAAAATTTTAGGGAAAATGAGTTAAAAACTAATCTTTCCAAAAGTGGGACATATAAAAATTAAATTTTAGTTTTTATTAATTGTGGTTTACCCACGATTAACACGTAAGGATATCGGCGGAATATAGCAACATAGTTAAGCTAAATAATATAATTGAATGAAGTCACTTCAAATTAATAAGGTCATCGAGTTTAAATTTAGAATCCGACAATAAAAACTTTATCTTAGTTACATTGAACCCGTAACGAGATTGACCGCATCTATTCACGTGTTATTATCGGGAATTTTCGACATAATTATCGTAATTAAATGTCTTCCTAAGTAGTTGTCGAAAGATTCATTGTATTAGATTCGACTTCAACGGACAAATATTAATTTTAGGAAACAATAAGTGTTCCGTTATTATGAAGAGATCGGGTTCGTTACATTCCGTTAAACCACATGGAATTCTACAACATTATATGGAAACAGATCGATATCCTTACCCTGCGAGCTATAGGATTGTGAAATTCTGAATTGTGTAAATATTTCAATCTATAAGATTAGGCTTATTTGTAACTCAATGTACCCATTGAATATATAAACTACAAATATTGGACCCATTTTAAAGTTTAAATGTTTAGGCAGGAAAACTTTGAGCTTTTATCAATCTTTTAGTAGAAAGGAACGTGAATACAATTTTATTGTGGCAAATACGACTCACAAGAGAAAACACGTTTTTTTCTAAATAATTATGGAAACAGATCGACAACCTTACCTGACTAAGCTAGCTCTGGTATACTGTTCACCTTTCTCTCTTTCTAGCTCAACACATTGGTTGACCCCTATTTTACACTATATAAACATCATTTCCAATTATTTTTTAAAGCAATCCTCATCTTCCCATCTTCATACAAAAATTCCAATACAAAAAACAAACCAAAGCCTAAAAACAATTGCCAACAACAATCAGTCTTCATATCCTCAAAAATTTTCTCCTTTTAATCTTATTAATGATGAAGTAAACCCGATAAACCTAGACTCCTCAATCTATGATTTATAATACATGAATACTCCCTTGTTCTTTGGCAATACAAACCAATGCCGATTAACATCAACACATCGAATATGAGCAATAATGAGCCTAATAAGGCCACAACTACTGGACATCCTAATTTCGTCCTAATTGAACCTCTTTCCTCTCAACACATGGTTGAAAAGACTAATTTTTCAACTCCCAGTCGTGGATCACCACGGCCTATGGTCTTAGAGTCGGACGCTACTAAGACTAAAAAATCAAAAGGTAGGCTACGTGGATCTAAAACTAGGTCTAATGACATGAAGATAAACAATAATGACATTAGTGGGCCACAGTTTTACAAAATGCATCAGTTAGAGATCCCAAGCGGGTTGGATCTTGTAAAACAGATCCAACACTTTGCACAATCTAACAACTCCGCGGTATTGGTCCACAACGGAGTGGGTCGTGTTACAAATTTAATGGTTCAAAGGCATGGACGACTTGAACCTACCATCCCTGATGGTGAAATTCATGATTTGTTCACCATGAATGGAATCGTTGTTGGATCGGCAATCCAAAGCCCACCAACTAACCATGTTGGTTCAGGTTATGGTTCTAACCCTCGTTTTGCATTTTCTTAGCGGTTTCTTGTTCACTTCCCCAGTTCGTTCTCTTTGTGAGATCAGCCTTTTTCTCGAGCCTTTATTTTTTCACTGCTTTGGAGGTAAAACCGTAATCTCACTAGGCATACTTATTCCTAAAATCGTCCCAATTTCAGCATTCTTGTTCCTAAAAAAATTCACAATGGCAGTTTTAGAAAAAAATATTACAATTGCCATAAGACCTTCAAACTAAAAGAAGAACATGCTAATTAACAATCTAATTTATAAACTAATGTTTATAAAATAATAATCAAAAAAATTCGTAATGGAATGATAGAAAAAATAAATAAAATCAAATATATGTACTTACTCATATAACCAGCATCTCAGCACCAGGGACGTTTTTTTAGTGCCAAAGTTTCTTCGTTAACCTAGGAGATATGTCATCACCATACTATTTTGCATAGTACTTAACTAATCTTACTCGCGGGTGTAAAAAGTACATTTATTACTTACAAAACCACTATAAAAGGTTGCTCTCGCATTTGGACCTAAGCCGAGACGTAGTAACCTAGGAGTATATGTCATCACCGTACTGATTTTTATAATCTAAAACAATATTCCTACGCCATTGTCGAAATCTCTTGTTATATTAATTTTTACAATCTAAATAAATATTCCTATATCACTATTTCGTAAAATTCAGCTAAACTAGCCTTATAACCCGAGTCACTCTTATTTACATCATTTTTCATCCAAGTTCGAGCCATATGAAGTAGATATATTTAAATATTTGCATTTGATTTTGATATTAGGAATGCAGGTTTTCTGGTGGAGCATAATAAACTAACACAAAATTTGAACCTACAATAATCAACAACATGAACGATGCAAATATAAATTAAAGATGCAAGTTTAAGGATGAAATAGGTTTAAGGTTTAGGGGTATCATGCAAATATATATACATATTTGCATTTGAATTCGATATTAGGAGTAAGAGTTTTCTGGTGGAGCATAATAAACTAACACATAATTTAAAGCTACAACTATCAAAAAAAAATAATAATAAACTAACACATAATTTAATAATCAACAAAAAAGAATTCAAATAATATAATAGAAGGGCAATACATAATGTCATCAGTAGCAACAATATAACAAGGCATAATCAAGAGCAATAAAAACTAACTATAAGATATTTAAAACTCAGACAACGATAATCTAACCGTAAGATGATAAAAACCCAAAGACGATAATCTAACACAATAATCTTATCATCAACAATATCATAACATAATAATAATATCTACAATATCATTTCTAGCTAAACGTAGGCTAAAAAAAGACATGCAAGCACAGACTTTGATTGCAAGATCAAAATTTTACCGTCATAGACAATAATAACAAGGCATTATTATGAAGTAAATACCTGGTATAAATGTCAACGACGATGAGGAAGCAAAAACGAGTGATGTTGACAAAGATAACAAAGTGACGACGATAAGGGAGCGACGACAATGGATGTTGACAGAGATTAATTAAACTGCTGGTTCTAGTGTTTGTGTGTTTCTTATTCTAGTGATAGGAATAAAAATGGTTGTTTTGAAGGTTATACAAGTGTTTTTTGTTTATTAAAATTGTTCACAACGGGTAAAATTATAACATTTGTCATAACTTAGTAATAACAACGGTTCTATAAACAATAACCATTATCATAAGTAGTAACAATGAAATCGTTGCTATTACTTTTTACTAATTTGTGCCAAAGTGACCTTACTTATAACAACGATTCTGAATATTATAACAGTTGTTAATACTTTAGACATTGGGGACGGTTACAGACTAAAACCGGAAAAAAATGAGAACCATTGTTATTTCTTGTCACTAATTTGTGTCAAAGTGAAATTATCCAATTAACAATGTGTTTACGTTTTAAGCGTTAATATGCGTTGTTAATGGTGCGCGGTTATTACCTATTTTTTTAGTATTGCATATGTACGTATCCATTTTATTCCATTTTTAATTTTATGCATTACCATATTTTAACAACAATATTTATAATCAAATCGGCATAATTTGATAATTTATATGTATATTTTAAATAAAAAAATTAAAAGAATCTCATTAATTTTGTACTAAAAACTCGCTTTTTGAGCATAGATATGAATGTGAATACAATTTTACTAAGGTAAATACCACTCAAAAGAGGAACCACAGTTTTTCTTAATAATTATGGAAACAGATCAATAACCTTACCTGACGAGCTCTGGTATACTCTTCACCTTACACTTTTTCTACAAACATCTTATCATTCTTGCCTTAATGACTAACAAAACGCCATGAATCTAGACCCCTCTATCTAAGATCCTCAATATCTTAATACTCCTTTGGTCTTACCCAATACACACCAACCACTAATTAACATCACCACGCCGATTATGGACAATACTGAGCCTAACCAGGCCACAACTACTGCACATCCTAATATCTTCATAATTCAACCTTGTTCCTCTTAACACAAGGGTAAAGAGGATAATATCTCAAAGCTCACCCGTGAATCATCGCGGCCTATGATCTTGGTGTTGGAGGATACTAAAATCCAAAAACTAAGAGGTAGGCCTAGGAGATTCAGGCTAATGACACAGAGCCAAAAAATGACATTAATTGGCCACCATTTTACAAAGTGCAAGTGTTAGAAATTCCAAACGAATTTGATCTTGTAAAACAAATCCAACGCTTTGCACAATCTAAAACCAATGGAGTTTTGGTCGACAGCGGAGGGGGTCGTGTTACGAATTTAATGCTTCAAAGCCCGAGAAGACTTGAACCTACCACCCCCAATGGTGAAGTTCATGATTTGTTAACCATGAATGGAACCCTAGTTGGATCTGCAATCTCATGCCCATCAACGAACCATGTTGGGTCAGTTCATGGATCTAATCCTCATTTTAACGGGGCATACACAAGCCTTGTGGTATTCCTGAATAGCCAGCATAAGGGCTTATGGGGTGGTTATGTTATGGGCCCATGGATGACTACAAGTATGGTGATGCTTGATGTGTCACTTTTTGCACACTATGAGTTTATGAGGCTAGTTCTTCCCCAAAGGACCAGACCAATATTATTATCATGGTACAAGTGATCTTATCTCATATTTGATCTGTCCAAATTCCCTACTCGATAACGGTCAGGAGATAGAACTAACACAAAAGTCAAGAGAAGAACTATAATTGTTATCATTGCCAAAAAAAAATGAAATAAAATCAAGTTTTTTTTATCTTTTCATAAAAATAAGTCTCGATAGACACATAGTTCATATATGAATTTGGCAAGGGTTATTTAGTGATAAAAATAATTATTGATTTTTATGCGATGAATTTGCCAAAGGTTGTTTAGTTACAAAAATAAGTCTTCACAGACATATAGTTCACACGTATAGGAACGAAACCCTTCGCAATTTCATATATGAACTATATTTCTGTGAAGACTTATTTTTATGAAAAGACAAAGAGAACTTGTTTTTATTTGAATTTTTTGTCAATGATAATAATTATAGTTTCGTTCCCGACTTTTGTTTTGGTTCAAAATCCTCACCGTTAACTGGTGGGGAATTTGGACTGATCATACCGGGGAGAAGATCACTTGTCCAACGATAATAAGTCTGGTCAAGTCCTTCGGGAGAAACAAACCCTAGGAACTCATAGTGTCCAAAAAGTGACATATTAAGCATCACCATACTATCAGTCATCAACAGGCCCATAACGTAACCACCCCATTGGCCCTTATGCTGGCTATTCAGGAATACCACAAGGCTTGTGTATGCCCCGTTAAAATGAGGATTTGATCCATTACCTGACCCAATATGGTTAGTTGGTGGGCATGAGATTGCAGACCCAACAAGGGTTTCATTCATGGTTAACAAATCATGAACTTTACCATTGGGGGTGATAGGTTCAAGTCTTTTAGGCCTTTAAAGCATTAAATTCGTAACACGACCCATTCCGTTGTGGACCAAAATCTCGGAGTTGTTGAATTGTGCAGAGCGTTGGATTTGTTTAACAAGATCAACCCCGCTTGGGATTTCTAACACATGTATTTTGTAAAAGTCTGGCCAATTAATGTAATTTTTGTCTCTGTGTCATTATCCATGGATCTCCTTGGCCTACCTCATGGTTTTTGGGTTTTAGTGTCCCCCAACCCGAAGACTATAGGCCGTGGTGATTCACGGGTGAGCTTTGAGATATTATCCTCTTCACCCTTGTGCTAAATGGAACAACGTTGAATTAGGAAGATATTAGGATGGGTAGTAGTTGTGGCCTGGTTAAGCTCAATATTGCCCATAATTGGTGTGGTGATGTTAATTGGTGGTTGGTGTGTATTGGGTAAGACCAAAGGAGTATTAATATATTGAGGATCATAGATAGAGTTGTCTAGATTCACGACATTTTGTTCGTCATTAGGGCAAGAATGATGCGATGTTTGGGGATAGGAAGAGTCTTTGTTGGCCATTATTTTTAGGCTTTGGGGTTTTTTTGTATTGGAATTATAGTATGAAGATTGGAAGACTAAGATTGCTTGAAAAAAGAATGGAAAATGATGTTGCTTATAAAGTGTAAAATAGGGTGAACTAATGTGTTGAGGTAGAAAAGGAGATAGGTGAAGAGTATACCAGATCTCGTCATATAAGGTTATCGATCTGTTTGATAATAATAAGAAAGAATAAGATTCCTTTTTTGAGTGGTATTTGCAGTAACATCGTATTCAAATTCATATCTACTCTAAAAAAATGATTTTTATAGTACAATATTATCGAGATTTTTTTTTTCATTTTTTTATTTTAAATACATATAAATTATCAAATTAGGTCGATTTGATTACAAATATGGTTGTACAAATATGGTGATGCATAAAATTTAAAATGGAATAAATTGGATACCACTACAACAAATTGACACTTGCGCCACGATTTATGCCACGGGAATTTATAATTCGTGGTTAAATTTTGTTTAGCCACGGGAAAAATTTTATTCACTATTTTAGAAAAATTTTATGCCACGGGAAAAATTTCCCCGTGGCAAAAAGTCAATTGCGCCACAATTTAGGTTACAGTCGTGGCTAATAATCATTTTTGCCACGAACAATGTCACACCCATGGAAAATATATATTTATAATTCTTTTTTTGTTAAATTTATAATATTGAATAACATTATTTAGAGACTGCATCACATTTAAAGAGAAAGTATGTCCAATTAAATAATTAACTTATTAACACCTATCATTGAGAAGTCTGAAACTAATATATTGTTAAATAAGCTTCTCATTAGAAAATTGATTAACAACTTTATTTGCAAAATATTTCTACAAGAACTTGAATTCGAGATGTTAAATTGGAAAAAAATTGGGGAAGTTTTTAAGGAGAAAAAAAAAAGAAAAGACAATTAGATTTAAATTATGATTAAATAAAAAAAAAAGTAGTCTAAAAAATTAAATTCAAAATGATTTCCAACAAATCATAGAATAAAATGGAAAAAAAAAACATATTGATAAAACAACCGATATAAAAGAATCAATATAGAAAAACATTTTAATTATTGAAAACGATCGTATCACACCGAAAACTAAAATGGAAATTAAAACAATAAATTTACATGTGTAAATAATATGAAATTTTGTTGACAAAAAGAAATGTCAAGAATAATGAAAAGTAATCAATTTAGAGAAAACAAAAATTTAGACGATAGTTTCTGTGTTTTTTGACAAAAACTGATTATTTTCGAGTTAATAATGTCTTGGTCATTTATTTTAGTAATAAAACTCGTTCATTGATACCCATATGTAATCATTATTCAAAAGTGATCATTATTTAGTAAAAAGTGATTAAACTTTTTTCGTTACAAATAAAACGATCTTACAAATAGTATTTGTGTGAAAAAATATATGAAAAAATGGATAAAATAAAAATGCCGACAAATGAAAAAAAAATAAAAAAAATATATTAGGGAAAAAAAATAAGGAAAATGTGATTAAATAGTTTGGAGAAAATGGTTTTGTTGACTCGGGCAAAAAATGACCCGAGCATCATTAGTCGGGAGGTCAACATTGAAAACTCGAGTAATTTGAGAAAAATAATATTTTTTTTGCAAAAATATGTAAACCATTTAATATTTTTTCGCAAAAATAATAGTGAAGGTAATTTAGAAAAAAAGGAATATAATTTAAAAAGGTTTCAAAGTGTTAACTATATCAACAAGCTTAAGTTTCATTTTCGGTAGCTCATCATAAGAACTCCACAGTTAAGCGTGCTCAGGTCAGAGTAGTCTTGGGATGAGTGACCTCCTGGGGAGGATATACGATTCGCAAAAGTGAATGACTTGTGATTGTAAGTAACGAGTTGAGATAACTAACCAAGCAAGGATTGAAGTTTGACAAAATTCCATATGTAACCAAATGTGTTTGGTAGTGTGGTGGTTGCTCACCTCATCTCTTAACCCTGAGGTTAGAGGTTCGATTCCTACCCATGGGAATGGAGCAACTCTTTGGCAAGCCGTTTACCTCTTCGTGAGAGAGCCCTCGGCAAGGGAATTATACATCGTTGTCGACACGGTGGACACCCCGGTTTAGACCAAAAAGAAAGATTCCATATGTGAAAATATTTTTATTATAAGTAAAAAATAATATATTACATTTTGTTTTTTTTTTTTTTTTGCCACGGGAATAATTTTGGCCACGAGAATTAATTTTTGGTCACGGAATTATTAGCGATGTGAGAATCTGTGGCTAAAAATATAATTTTAGCCACGTTCTTGTTTTTCCCGTGGCTATCTGTTAGCCACGGCCACTTGGGCCACGGAAGGTATTTCCGTGACAAAGAGCTTTAGCCACGGGAAATATGTACTTGCGCCACGAATTTAGTCGTGGCCCAAGTGCTTAATTGTAGTAGTGTACATACAGATTCACTACTACAAAAACAGTCTATAACAACCACCATTAACAACGCACCATTAACAACGCTTAATACGTAAACACGTCGTTAATTGGATAAGTTTACTTTGGCACAAATCTGTGAAAAGCAATAACAATGGTTCTACTTTTGTTCCCGTTGTAATTAATAATAACAATGGTTTTAGTTTGTAACCGTTGTCATTGTTTAAAGTACTAACAACGGCTATAATATTTAGAACCGTTGTTATAAATGTTTTATCTGGAATTAGCACAATGTAAGCTCTCCTACCAGGAATAGTTTCTGTATGGGTATCTAGTTCAATTAGCGAAAATCAAATATAATAAAAGTCCGAAATGTAAAATTAGAGATGACACAATAACATTTGTACATGGCCGGAAAAACCCTTTGAAATGAGTAAAAAAACCACGGACACCAGGCCAGAAAGGATTCTCGATATTAATTAATAACTTGCAACGTTTAATTAAAAAATGATTGCTTACAAAGAATAATAGCGGATAGTTTTTGTAGTGTAGATTGTCCATCCTCCCCGTCTTCCCATGCTCCTAATATATAGTCTCGTTGCAACGGTCAATATTCGTTCAACACGCACGTCCGGGTAAATTGGGTTTGTTCCTATTCTTACGCTTTGACTCTTTCTCCCTCAACGTACACCTTAGGCGGCATATTTAACCTAGTTTTGCACGTCTCTGATATGTGATAGCCACCCTTGGACTTGGTCTTCCTCAAAAATAGGTCTTACTATGTTGCTACATCTTTCCAGTTATTACTACAAGATTACTTCATCTTTCCTGGTTGCTCCATAACGGCTGGTAACATCATTGCTTTATTCCCGTGTTGGGATCCCTTACTGGCCTTGCAGCATTTGTGATATACATTCTGCTATGTATTTGTAAGGGATCTTGCCTGGGATATTTTCTGATCAGGCAGGGAATATCATGGCTGAACAATTGCTTCTTGTCACCGTATTTGTGCCGGGTCTGGCCAGAAATGAGGTGACAATCTAAGCAAAAATTTCAAAAAAGTTATGGATTCTTCCTTAGGCGGCAAAATAAGATTAAAAAACTGAATATTTAAAATGTTATTTTAAAATATGGGTAGTTGAGGTGTTTGAGTGTCATGATGACTCTAGCCAGCTATAGGACTCTTCGACTACCCTAGTGTTGGGGATGGTGTCCTTGACAGTTAGTACAATGACTTATTAAATCTCTTAAAGGATCACATGGGCATACTTTGGTATTATTATCAGTTGATCCACGTTTATTAATAACGGTTGGCTTGCTACATAAGTTTGACGTTATTGTCATACGAATGGCGGTGATCAACTGGTCCCTATACGTCACACCTATAGGACACGTTTGAGAGATGTGAAGGTATGAAAATACAGTCACATCTATGCTGAATACGACTAAACAGTTGGTCAGAGGTATTGACTATTAAATTAGTCAATGAGATGTTGAGATAATTATTTAATACGGATTAAATAATGTTAGCTAATACGGATTACATTATTAATTCGTAAATTAAAGATAAACAGTTATATTTAATTAAATATTGAATTCGTGTATTAATATAAGCAGTTATATTAATTTAGCTAATTATACAATATCGTAATTTTATCAGACCATTATTAATGTATCGACTACATTAATATCCCGCGAATTATATTTTAGCAATTAGGGTCGAATCACGTATTAGAATAAGGTAAGAGTGGAAAACCCACTCTCACCCTAACCCTAATTTGGCCGAGTTTTACAAATAGAGAGGGACTCTCTTTTTTATCGGACCACTTTTTTACTAGTATTATTATTATACACAAAACTAGGGTTTTGAGAACCGTCTTTTCCCAAAACCTAGGTCTCACATCTCAAAACTCACAAAAACTCTCCCCATATTCAAGGCAATTGGAGAGCATTTCTAGCACACGCGGCATCATCTCAGACAAGTTTTGGGTGCAAGTTATAGGAGGGAATTTCCATTAATTCCTGTTCGTAGGCCATTTGCGCAAAGGACCTGAGGTTGTATTCTCTTGTTCATGTTTTTCATCTTATGACTATATTCGCATATGTAATTTTCGTTATAATCCTGTAAATCTAAGGGTGAATACATGTTAATTCCCCACACCTAGCTTCCTTATATAAGCGGTATTTGCCTCCTTATTAAATCCACTTCTGCTTTCTGAATTCCCTTGCTTCTTCAAACTTTCTTTTTGAATTTTCGAATTTTAAAAATCCAAAACCAGAAAATCACTTTCTCGTTCCAAATACTATATAAAATTATGGTGTCAAAAAAAACCAGAGGTGCGCTTGCGAAAGTGAACGAACCTAGTAGGAGTTTGTCCGTCTTGCACACGACACTAGAGATGAGGTTGTCGAAGTTGATTCTTCAACCGAATCTTTCTCCATTCAGCATCAAGGTGTCGAGTTCCTGCCTATCAAATCTCTGGCTTCCACTTATTGCGAGCTAAACTATTTAAAACCCAAATATGATCTTATTTTGAAGGGTAAGGGTACAATTCCTCAAGAGACTGGGGTTTGGATACTTGAGAACAGTTCCATCAGACCCCATTGGAATGATGATGGTTGGTTTTGCATCTTTAAATGGGCTTTTAAAGTAGGGTGTAAACTTCCCTTTTCTCCATTGATGGCTGCCACCATTAAGGATATTGCTGCCCTTCCTTATCAAATCATGCCGATGATTTGGAAGTTAGTCCATTCTATCGAAAATTTGTGTGCTAAACACAATCTGATTCTGATTCTCGATGATACTAAGAGCCATTATCAGCTCAAGAGTCACTCTGCTAGGAGATTCAATCTAAGGATCTTCTCCAAGAAGGAGCATTTGATTTTTTTTAGATTTCGGTGACGGTAAAGGCTGGGCGAAAACGTATATGTTTATAAGTCTGCTTTTATCGGGCCTTCTTTTTATGACTATGTCTTCCCTGCTCTTGACTCAGGTATCATATTCATGTCCCTGTTCAGACATATATATATATTGTTAAATTGAATCTAAGCCTGTGTAGTTACTTGTTTTGCAGTTCTTGACTGGGACTTTGACCCTTCTAACGAGAGTTCTACTGCCCGAATTGTTGCATTCCTGGCTATTCCTGAGGAGGAACGGTATTGGCCAGAGAGTCTTGATATTTTCATAAACCTAATATAGTCATACTAATATTTGTTTTTTTCTAATGTTTAGAGACCTTATGCATGCATAATAAAATTAACCGAGATAATGAAGAAATGATTTTCCTTACATTGAGATTTTCGGTTTATAATAGGGCACAAACAAAGACTCCTTCTTCGTTTGTTCTTGAGCTATGAACACGGTTTGGTCCTCCAATAGTCCCCAAATTAGAAGACCTCCAATAAGATGCACCAAGACACACTCTTGTTAATATTTGTGATTATTTGTGCTAGAAGTCAATCACAAATAACCTAGTTATTATTATTATGTTACAATAATATTACACTTGATAAAAAAAATACTAAATATTGAATGTTAGTGATGAGGGTGGTGCATGGCTAGGAGAAGAGGAGAGAAAATTGAATTCTTTCTTATTCTAACAACCTCATGTAACTTTGAAAATGAGAATGAATTATTGAGAATAGAAAGAACAACCTATTTGTTCTTCTCAATGATGCATGCCGAGTTGATTAGGGTGCCCTATGCATGAGCACCACTAAACTCAACACTTGGCATCTCATGCAATATATTAGTTTTATATTTATAACATTTTATCTTATGAAAATGTATTAGTCTGTATTATTTGTGATGTGTACCATGTAACAAAATCACACGGTCCATAATGGACATACATATCACTTGAGTTCATTTTCATTCATGAATTATAATGAATCAATTAGATATTTTATAAGTTTAACTAATTTAAACATTAATTCACACAATAATTAATAATCCGATTATTGCTAATATTCAACTAATAACATTATATTACAACATTTGTAGTATAATTAAATTCATTCTTGTAATCATATTACATTAATATATAATTTCTAGTAATGAGATTTCATTTACTAAAATTATATAATTTATAATCATATTATAAATATCCCCCTTACACGAAACATAAACTAGGATCGAATTGACTCGTATCAATATACAGTCATTTCATTTTCAATTAACAGAGCTGTCCTAAATGTGTGACCTAAAGGGATCAACTCATCACCACCGTCATACTCTAGCAAGCCAATCATTATCGATTAATGTTGATCGGTCGACTATATGATGAAGAATCATACCATGAGTATTCTTATTGTAGATTTATCAATGATTAATATTCATTGACGTGATCGCACTATTGTTGAGGACACATTTCCCAACAATCTCCCACTTGTCCTCGACAAGTGTGCGTCACCAATTCTTCTGTCCTATTACATCATCTCCCACTCAATGCAAGGTGTCTTGCAGGTCGTACTTGCATTTGATCATATCATGAATGGTTTCCTCGATCTGGAGATTAACTGATTTGACCGGAATTATCTACCATAGATACCTTCCGAGCGCGGCCACGCATTTCCTGTTAACTTCTCCTCGAGTGGCCCTGAGACTTAAGATAACCCTGAAAAGGGGTTGGACAATTCATATCCTACTGTTCCCTTTGACTAACATAGTCCATCATGACCCAAAATATGCCCATTTGACCCCTTTTACGAAAGATCGTAGAGCAAAATCAAAGTCAATCTGAAACTGTGTCACCTTGGGCGAACAGTCTCTAGTTTAAGAATCGACTAGCAAGAATACATATAGTAGCTCTCGCCACGACCAGGCTCAAAATGAATTGCAAAGAACTCTATAAGCGGTCACAGGTTGCCCGACAAAGTGCCTCCTGCAGTCTGCCTATGTGATCGACTAGTCATCCCTTATGACTCTATGGCATTTGAACTTGCCATCAACCGCCTCACACTCTAGTCGCTTCGAGACGTCACCTCATACAAGCGACTAGGGGCTATACTAAGTCCAACCAGTTCACTTAATGGGGTTCAAATTGTCTCCACAACCCATTTGGATTTGACAAAGTATAAACATAAGTTTTAATATAATGATATAAAAACTTTTAAATAATAAACGCGATTATCATATATGAACAACCAAAAACTATTTTATTTCATATCTTATAATCTAATACATGTTCAGCATACGCCTAAGACCCATAGACAAGGCATGGGAATCATGCTTAACTTGCGATAATGTTTTGGTTAAGGGATCAGCAACACAGACTGCCACTTAGAAAAAATATAGTCAGGTGAGCAGGGCAGGGTGTCAATCTTGACAAAAATGAAGCGCGTGAACCACTTGTTGTCATCCGGCGTGGTGGAAAAGACGATAGCGGAAGGCATGCAGTCATGACCTCGAATGGTGCATTGAAAATGGCCTAGAGAACGAGGGGTGAACCACTGCCCCAAATCCACCAAACCAATGTTCAGCCCTCGCTCACGGTTCAGAGCACAGATACTAAGTAAAATCCTCCATGCATGTGGAGCAATCTGGCACATAGCCAACTTGGTTAACTTCAAAAAGTCAACGATCAAATCGGGAAAGGGAAACCTCAAGCCCAGACGAAAGGGGTACTCATAAAAGCAGGTCCAGCCTTCCCTCTCAAAATCGGCCTTCTCACCAGAGAGGGGGAAGTGATAGACGACCCCATCCGGAAAGCCGAACCTCATCTTGATGAGAGAGGCATGAGACTCGTTGAAAGCAGAGTCACATAGGTGCTTGGCGGAAAGCAACCCCTGAGAAGGAAAAAGACCAGAGTAGTCTCCTGATGCAGGAGAAGACCCAGAAGAACATGCAGTCGCAGGAGCAGCAGATGGGGTAGCGGCAGAAGAGCTAGGAGCAGACATGCTGAGTTTAGAAAGCGGTAAAAAAAAATTATCGTGAAAAAGAAAGAGAACGAGAAAGCAAGAAAGCAAGTGAAAGAGAAAGTAAATTTCGAAGAAAGGAAGGTAAAAGTGAAAAGAAGGATGGTTAAAAGGTATTTATAGAGAAAACAAGCGGTTGAACTTGAAAGTTGAATTTAAATTTGAAGGGTAAAATCTGAAGAGTTCAAGTAAGTAGCAGTAAATATAAAACGGTTAAGGGAACAGGTAATAAATGAGAGGTTGGAGCAAGTGCGGCACGTACGTCAGCAAAGCGCAGTCGGGGGAACTCACAACCAACCGTGCAAATTCCAGAAGCAACAAGACATTCCAGCCCAATTGAAATCCAAGTCAGGCTGAAATTTGAGGGAAATTGTTTAGCCCAAAAATTGCCATTGAGCTGTTGGGCCCATAAGCAATCTCAGAAACAGCAGCCCACCAAAGAGGCCGATACCTATCCAGAAAAGAGTCGTTGGAGGGAGAAGAATAAGTAAAAGCCCTAAAAGCATATTCCCCTCAACTCACTCCTATATTCCCGGAGCTGACCCGGACCAGGACCAGGACCAGCTGACCAGGAGTCCAAAGCTTATAAAAGGGGAAATTAGGGCATTGTGGGATTCATTCACTTTTACGTTGTAATTTTATACTTACGCACGCAAACGATTGTACTCAGCTCAAAACAGCGATTATCCTCGAAAATAGTGAAAAACTTGGTGGGATTCCGTTCCCCCCACGGTTGTTTCCCTCATTGGGTTTTTCCGCGTCACCAAAATCTGTTGTGTCGTTCTTCGTCTTTTTCGTTCTTAGCATTTATTATTTACGTAAATTCTCATATTGGTTGGCACTTTGACTCACAAACACAATCAATTGACCCGGTAGAAATTTTACCAAAACAACGACTTATACTTGTAATTCATAATTACATATACGTAAAAGTCAATTTAATATAACCTGCCACATTTGTAATTATAATTAACGGATTATTCTAATTTCGCATGTTTCATACAGATCGATTAATTAATTAGTAAAATAACATTTTATTTACTAATATTAAATCTTATTTAATCATATTAAAGAAAGATTCCATTTTCTCATCTCGTACTAATTAAGGATTTAATTAATCGTATCGATATACGATCAACTGACTTTTCTGTTTCGGGATCCGTCCTAGAGGTGTGACCTGAAGGGATCATCTGATCACCACCGTCATACGACAATAACATCAAGCTCTAGTCAGCCAACCATTACTGATTTATGTTGATCATATGACTATATGTGAGAATCATCCCTTGTGTATTCTTTATATGAAATTTTAGATGTGATTGTTAAATCACGTGATCGCACTATTGTTGAGGACACTTACTCCAACACAAACACCATCAAGATACCGCACTCGAAAGAGTGTCAGGGAAACTTGGTTGAGTACCCTACCCCACTTCGTCGAGTCATGCACGAAAGCTTCCCCCACACACCCCGACTTAAAACAAAAACATTCAACCTATTCTCATATTTTTACGCAACATATAATGTAAAACCCCACCTCGCGACAGCGGGAAAATAAACATACAAAGTACTAAAAATGCAGCGGAATTAAAACTTTTTAAGAAAACATAACTAACATGCGAGGTGTATTATTACATAACTGAAATACGGAAATGAAATGAAACATAATTAAGTATTAAGTACAAAATCTCAGCCCGGGATAGCATATCCCTACAGGCACAAAATTGTATCAAAAAGATGGTCTAGCTAACGAATAAGGTAATGTCATCGATGAAGGATCATCGCTCGCTAGCCTCATGCAAACCCTGTACATCAATCACCAACCTACACACATGAAACATGTGCACCACACTCAGTGGGGAGTGACTAGAGATGCTCCTAGCCACTTGTTGCCACAAACACACAACATATATATACATGCATATCCTCAAACTCATATACTCCAACATAATCCTCAACATGTGAAGTACAATAATCATAAACATCATTTTACAATCTCTTTCCTCAAGTACAACATGTCTCATTCATATATATAATCCCATACAAGCATACATGAATATTCACCATCACTATCACTGTCTATGAAGGTTCAGCGGTCAACTTCAGACATAACCTAGACATAGTATATATATATATATATATATATATATATATATATATATATATATATATATATATATATATATATATATATATATATATATATATTCACAATCACATTCACTAACTATGAAGGTTTAGCGATCAACTTAAGACATAACCTAAACATAGCAATCATTCATTTTCACTAACTATGAAGGTTCAGCGGTCAACTTAAGACATAACCTAAACATAGTAATCATTCACTTTCACCAACTATGAAGGTTCAGCGGTCAACTTAAGACATAACCTAAACATAGTAATCAACAAGTATAAAGGTTCAGCGGTCAACTTAAGACATAACCTAGATACCAATTCACTTTCACAAACAAGGACTCAGGGGCCAACCTAAGGCATACTCCTTGCTAATCAACAAGACACTAGACTTAGAGGCCAACTTAAGGCATAGACTAGCATCCAATTCACATCAATAAGTAAAGGACTCAGAGGCCAACTTAAGGCATACCCCCTTTACTACATTACAAGACACTAGACTCAAAGGCCAACTTAAGGCATACTCTAGCATCCAACAATTGTACTTCAGGCAAGGCATCAACACCCTAGCTACCCCGTTGTACAATAACTACTCTACTTGTCAGACTCAGGGGCCAACTTAAGGCATGTCCTTACACGATCACATAATAAAACATGTCTGAGCTCAGAGGCCAACTTAAGGCATATCGCAAACACGACAGGAAAACACATATAGGGCTTAGAATGAAGCCTACTTAAGGCATATCCCCATATATGACAACTAATCCACGTATTAAACTCAGAGGCCAACTTAAGGCATAACTCAATACGCATCAAACAATATACATCCAATTCACATGAAAACATGAGTTACCTATAGCCCATTACAATTCATAAGTTCATAAGATAACCATTTTAATCAACTCATTAGACTACTAAAACTCATTACTAACAAGTTTATGAAGTACCATAAGCTAATTACACAATATCATAAGTTCTACTAATTAATTACTTAAGAATCAGTTATTCGAGGTAAGCTTTAATCACTCTAATAAGCTTCACCTAGTCAATTAAGACATCTTAATTAAGTTTATATATCATAAGAACCTTGCTAGAACAAGCCTAGAACAAATGGTAAAGAATAGATGAAAACAGTCTACGAATTAAAAGAAACACAGCAGCTACAGCGCTGCATTGCGCAGCCTACGCAAAACCTTGCGCAACCTGCGCATACCCTTGCGCAGCCTTAGCTCATCTGCGAGCATGAGTTCTACAACACGATTCCTGCACTTTCCTGTTTTCCTCAAACTTCGATATACACCTTCAAACTATGAATCAAGCCTAAAATCATCTAATCTACACCACATAGATACCAACATGTCCCAAGTGTTCCATACTTCATCAATTTTAAGCAATAAACATGAATCTAAAGCCATAAATCATCAAGGGTTTTTCCCATTGATACCCCTGTGGTTTTCACTTTTCCCACTTGTACCCCTGCGTATAACACTTTACTAGCCGTACCCCTAAACTTAATTAGTTAATCCCATCCGTAGCCAAACATGTTTTTGCCGTCTGTTTTAGACGTTAAGTGCCATGTTGGCACTCTATTTGCCAAATAAGCACCTGACTTGGCAAATGATTTTCCCATTGATGCCCTTGTAGTTTTCATTTTTCTCATTTGTGCCCCTGCGTAAAAAATAATATAAAGGAATGAAAAAATTGTTGGAATTGAAATTACATGAGTCGGATATCCGATTTAAAGTTCAAATTTTCCGATGTTTAATCCAAGACATTACAAATATATAGCTAATTGTTGATAACCAAAGATTTACCGAAACATTCAATTGTTAAATTTACTTAAATTGTAAAAGTGTCAGAAATATTTTGATTAAAAAATAAAAAATTTACCCGAACTCAAATTAGTTATAAAAGACTATAAATACAAAATTTAATATGGGAAAAAAATTTATGATAGATCAAAAGAAAGGGGGTTGAGAATCTAAAATTTAGTTGGTGTTACAATGATGAAATAGGTAAGTGACGCCGTAGGATTAATATGAGCATTGACAGGTAATGACACTCGTCTTGTTTGTCGACTTGGTCCACTTAATATAAAATAAGTTGTGAATGTTAGATAATATTTCTTTTTGAATAAAATAAAAGGTAATATATAATGGTATTATCTCATGCGATATAAAAAGAGATATAATAAACGATATATTACAACTTTTTATTAATTTAAAAGGGTATAGTAAGCAATGCGGTTTTAAAGATATCAGACTCAACATCGAAACCGAAAATGCAAAAATGCATGGATACAAGTGGGAAAAGAAAAAAAACACAGGGGCATCAATGGGAAAAACCATTTGCCAAGTCAGATGCTTATTTGGCAAATAGATTGCCAACATGGCACTTAACGTCTAAAACAGACGGTATAAACATGTTTGTCTACAGATGGGATTAACTAATTAAGTTTAGGGGTACGGCTAGTAAAGTGCTATACGCAGGGGTACAAGTGGGAAAAGTGAAAACCACAGGGGTATCAATGGGAAAAACCCAATCATCAATTAAGCATAAACCCAAAAATTGCGACGGATATAATATGTTCATCAATCATCCTCATAAACACCATCAAGATGCAATACAACATTCTGAAATTCATCACTAAACATCAACCAAATGAGATTATCCTTCAATTCACCAAAATCCGCACATAAACACATATCATGTGAAAATAACAAACAAGTTGAGTCATCTCATTATCGTCGCCTCATAACTTCTTAATCCAACAAGAATCCGACTCCAAGCTACTCCTTTGTTCAAGTCCGCAACTAGAAACACAAACAACATCAATATCTCGAAAAACGTGCATAACCGACACAATCGTATTTTAAGACCGAAAAATTTTGAGATAAAACTTACCTAGAAAGATGGAGGGCGAGAATAGGAATCCTTAGCCGCGAGAAACGCCTCAATCGGATAAGAAACGAATATTTTATGAGCATTTGAAGATTGAGGGTGAAAAAGATAACAATGGTGATGTGTTTATGTTTGTGAAATCTGAAAAATAAAGGGAAGGAGGAACGTAGAGGATGGTGGGGTTAGGGTTTTGTAAGGAAAGATGGGAAAATGGGTCCATTAAAAAACTAGGCCCATAAGACGAGTTTTAAGACGATTTAAGCTAAGAACACCATCTTAAATTACAATCAACTTAGAATGAGATAAATATTTCCGGATCATAAAATTAAATTATTAAGACAAGGTTTACACAATTAAATGAAATCTCCTTTAAAACTCTTTAAAATATTTTCACATAAATTAATCAGTTACTTAAATGAAATTCTGAAATTCCGAAATATAAATTATTCTCGAAATTTACTTAAAATCTTTAAACTTCCAAGTCCCGGAAAATATTGGGATGTTACATATAAACCAACAAAATAACATGATACAACATTCTAATTCATATATCAATCTACATCCTTCCATGTACCAACATCCACACATGCTCATATCAAATATACATTTAACTTTACTTCAACCTTTCACACTCAATCATACAATGAGACAAACAACTAAAGTAGACAAATAAATCCCATAACAATACCCTTAGTTACAAGTTCAAAATTTTAAGGGTCGTAGTGTGGTTTTAGAACGTCTCCCAAACCTTTGCGGTAACTCAAAACAGTCCCTCTCCGGATTCATTTTAATTAGACACCTTATGTTCATTTGTTCATTTGTTTCAGGTTCCAAAATCATCGCTCTGGTACCACTTTGTAACTGTAACACTCGCATAAGCCAAGGCCTTTAGGTAGGACCATCGGACCATGAGGACATTACCATCTCGGTTTCCTGAGGCATAGTATAAGATAAACAATCACAATAACATTAATTTAATCCAAGTTTATCAGTGTAAGAAAGAAGATACAACGTCTGCCAAAACTGTTCTCAAAGTACAAGCGGAAGCTAAGACACATAGGCTCTATATAGTGGTGATCATCCCTCCTCCCGGGCCAGCAAGCAAACTCATCTACACACCTGAGACTCTGCTCACCAACACATGGATCATCGCAGTAAAACAACAACAAGTGTCAGCAACTGAATAAAAAGGACGGATACAGTACCAAGTACAATACAACCAGTTATCACTATCACTGCCATCATTGTTATACCATATACGTGGTGGCCTTTAGCCCCACACCAATTCCCCCACTTACCGCAGCAAGCAGGTACCTAGACCATTAATGTGCACATCATCTCCGTGGCGGGTCCCACGAAGAGCGATCATAAGAGTGAGATCCGTTCTCCGCAATGGTCTCACACATTACCATTTAGATCTCAAGGATCAACCAAATACAGTGATAAATTAACAATACAATATCGTCACAACACTATGATACAGAAACTGAGTAGGGAAACTCTACCTCAAACAATACAGCGGAAATGACAAGCACCACCTTCCTATCAACGTTCCTCTATGAATCCTCCTCCTAAGGATTACACAAATACGGATTACTCACTACACAACCATAAACTATGATATACAAACGATAGGATGACACTTACTTGGGTAGAATACGAATACGGATTAGGTAGATGATCGGCGATCTTATACTCTTGCAATGGACTCTTGACGGGAACTGGGAGAAAGGGGGTGATAGGGATCTAGGGTTTTTGTTTTCTGATCTGGGTAAAATGAGGTTTTTACCCTCGGTTCACTTTATATAACAACTGCGGTCCGACTCCTGGAAAAGACTCACTCGACCGAGTACGACATACTCGGCCGAGTGCAACCTACTCGGTCGAGTGCGACCTACTCAGCCGAGTATCACCTACTCGGCTGAGTTGGCTCGTAACTCAGCTTCAGCCTAAAGGAGCTCGGCCGAGTACCATATACTCGACCGAGTGCGACTTACTCGGCCGAGTATCACCTACTCGGCCGAGTTGATCTACAACTCAGCTTCTAACTAAAGAGGGGTGTTACAGTAACACTCTCATATATCAATAAAACTACCCTAACATATAAGGGTGCTACCATCTCGGTTGCCTGAGGTAATATGCATCACAGCTACCATTATTAAACGAATTAAATATAAACTTTAAAACTAAAGCCCACTACAAAAGTCTCAAAACTCCAAAATACAATACAAAGTATAAAAGTATCAAAACTCCCTTGAAGCACAACACGACATTCCTCAATCCTGAATATACCCAAACATAGGACTGCGCGTCAACACCCAAGGCACCTAGTTCCATTTACTTAAGGTTTCTCAAATCCAAACCACCAATTACATTTTGCAAGCCTTCGCTTACCAAACTCTATTACCACAAAGAGAACATTCACAAGGGAGTCCCAAAAGCAACAAATTTCATCCAACGGTTTCCACTTAGACATTAACACTCTCATAGAAAACCACCAACAACACTACCCTCACGGTTGTCACCAAGACATAGGAAACACTCATATAGCTAAGTCCTTAACACAAGACTACTAAGATGGTTTACTACCTCATTACCAAAAGACACCATTGCAAACTCTCTCAACTAATCCCGATAAAACCAAACCAAGGATCCTCAAATATACATTACTATTCCACAAGCGGGGCCAAGCTCACAACTAGACCCAAGGAAGGACGGCAAAGTTTACAAAGTTAAGGACATGGTAAAAACTCGGAGACAAGCGAGATACAGAAACTCGAGAGGGAGATATAAGATGATAGGGTAAGCGACTCTTGGTTAAGGATTTCAACAAAAGTGAAGCCAAGAGTTGAAGGATAAGCGTTAGAGGTAAGAATATACCGGATATAACAGAAGGTCAAGCAAGAATTGTTAGGAAAGCATAGCTCGACAGAGTCCACATGGGAGGAGAAAGAAGAAGAGAAGCGTTGAAGCAAGATTAGGATTTCAACTGGCACAAATCTCAAGGCTCGGGATTCCTGGGATCCTCACAAGGTTCTCAACTCCTATTTCTCATTTCAAGCATGTCGAACTAACTCTTTCCAAGACACGTCTTCCCAAATGATCCACCATACTATAAGCTCTTCCAAAATTTAAAGGTGTACGGTTACCTCAATATCAACCACTTCATAAAGTTAGGGTATCTCTATATCTTACATTCCCCTAATGATACTTCTATATCACTCTAGGATCAACCATCTCTATACCATTATTATCTTTTAGCTCATCACATTACTCTATCTCAATCCCATAACAGAAGTAGATTCCTTAGTACCTTGGAAAGCGAGCGTTAAGATCCATTATAAACATCTTCATACCTCTATATAAGGAACCAAACATCCTTTAAGCATTTTAGGCTCGAACTCCTACGAGTCCACAAGTTCTACCCCACTACACCATTTACCCATTTTAGGACATGACCTTTAAATAACTCTACTAAGGGAATACTGCTAAGTCCTTTCAAGCAACCATGAGCATAAACTCTGATAAATCCTTCTAAGGTCACATTACTAATTCCTTCATTACTCATCCATAGTGAACCACTCTCATTCACCAAAGGTAACATGCCAATTACTTAGAACGGATTCCCAAAGTCAAGTATTACTAGCTCACTTTACCCATCTATTCATCTTTATTAGCATCCCAAGCATACTTCCTTTGTACTCTTGAACCAACACATTTCAATCTACTACCCCTCGATCCCAACTATGATTCCAAAGGATAAGTTTCACCAAATATCACACTTGTCACTCACTTTCTAAGCCAAGAATTCTATCAACCAATTCCACTCACTATAGGGCAACCAACCAAGCATTAGGTTCACTGAGGCATAACTTACTACACTCTTTAAACCATTCCAAAAACATTACCTTTCCAAAAGAGGCTAAGGGTTATCCTCGATCAAGTTCCCCAATTTCAACTACTAAGGTGAGCTACTAATGAAGCGCCAAGAGAAGAGGCAAGTGACAAGAGTGAGTTTAAGTCGGGAAGTTACGAAGGTAGCTTCCGAGGCAAGATAGAATAAAGTTTAAGGGAAAAGAAATGCATCCAGAGACAACAGAAGAACGAGGATGCATGAGAACAAGGAGTAAATTAGGGGACAAAGAAGCATTTACCAAGGACAACATGAATCTTCCAACTTCGGTAGTAGTCACCAGTCTTGATTGCCATTCAGGTAAGCTCGCGGTTCACATGATCTAAAGTACAACAATAAACTCAAGAACAATTTAACAAACCGGTTAGACCTAACATAGAGAAATTACAATACATACTACCACTTGGTCCTTAAGTCTACCCATCTCTCATTCATTATTTCAGGTCAAGTTCATATTTAAGTTGGGGTACACGTGCGTGTTGGGGCTGGTGTCCTTGACAATTAAGTACAATGACTTATTAAATCTCTTTAAGGATCACAAGGGCATACTTCAGTATTATTACCAGTTTATCCACGTTTATCAATAACGGTTGGCTTGCTAGATAAGTTTGACGTTATTGTCATACATATGGCGGTGATCAACTGGTCCCTATACGTCACACCTATAGGACACGTTTGAGAGATGTGAAGGTATGAAAATACAGTCACATTTATGCCGGATACGACTAAACAGTTAGTCAGAGGTATTGACTATTAAATTAGTCAATAAGATGTTGAGATTATTATTTAATACAGATTAAATAATTTTAGCTAATACGGATTACATGTTTAATTCGTAAAATTAAATATAAGCAGTTATATTTAATTAAATATTAATTTCGCGTATTAATATAAACAGTTATATTAATTTGGGTAATTATACAATATCGTAATTTTATCAGACCATTATTAATACATCGACTGCATTAATATCTGATAACACGTATGCGATTTATAATCAAACCCGCGAATTATTATTTTAGCAAATCGGGTCGAATCATGCAAAGAATAAGGTAAGAGTGGAAAAAGCCCACTCTTACCCCATACCCATTCGGCCGGCCGACCTAGGGCTACATAAGGAGAGTCCTTCTCCTTATGTCAGACTCTTGGTTAACTGTTGAATCATAATTCTCACAATTAGGGTTTTGAGAACATTATTTTCCCAAAACTCAGATCTCACATCTAAAACCTCAAAAGGCTCTCCCCATATTGCAAGGCAATTGGAGAGTATTTTCTAGCACACGCGGCATCATCCCAAACAAAGTCTTGGGTGCAAGTTATAGGAGGGAATTTACTTTAATTCCTGTTCTTAGGCCTATTCAAGCAAGGACCCAAGGTTGTATTCTTTTTCATGTTTTTATTTATCTTATGACTATATTCACAATTGTAATTTTCATTATAATCCTGCAAGTTTAGGGCGAATACATGCTTTATTCCCCACAAGTGGTATCAGAGCCAGGCCATGAAATTTTACTTTTGTGTTTTTCATAAAGTTTTAAAAACTGAAAAATCGTGTTCTGCCGCTAAGTCGGTCGATCGACCCCCTGATGCGGTCGGTCGACCGCCTCCTGCGTGTTTTTTCTGTTTTTCGACAGTTTTTTTTTTTTGTGTAATCGATCTTGTTTTTCGATTCCTGTTTACATATTGTTAATTAATCGATATTCTTGACAATATGTGAACCCTTGTTGATGTTAATTTTGATTTACTTGTTTTAATCAAAGTATAAAAGGTAAAAACTTGTTTTGATTTCGAAAAGTGCAGCGTTTTGCGTTTTCTGAAACTCGTTTCTACTGTTTGGTGGTCGGTCGACCTGATTGATAGGTCGGTCGACCGCCTATGCTGTTGCAGATTTTTTTCCGTTTCTTGTCTGGAGGTCGATCGACCACTTGTTTAGGTCGGTCGACCTCCGCCCCTGTAATAGACTCGATTTTTTTTTATTTTTCGAAAATAACATGTTTTATTTTCACATGGCCTTTAGTAATATACTATATACGGAAATAGTATATTATTAATTTTGTGAAACGGTTCACCCTCGTTTGATACATATTATTTTAAAACGGTTTAAGATAATAGGATTATAAATTTATTAAAATTGGGTGATTAAAACGGTATAATCACATAATTTTAATCCCGTAAGGTGGTTTGGTAAAAATTTATTATTCATAATAACAGTGTTATGTCATGTATGAATTTTATTTAGTTGATGCATTTTATTTATCGTCTTGTTGAATGCCTTGTGAATGCTTTCAATAACGTATTTAATTTTGCAAACGGTTGTAACTTAGTGTGGCCTTAGTAGATTGTGTTACCGTAATGATGGGACACAGTCTTGCTTGTAATTTTGAGATCTTGAATCTCCGTTTTGGGTTTTTGCCATGTAATTACTTTTGTATTTAAATTAGAATGTAAATAGGGTTATATTTATAATTTAAATTAGTAATTTTGTGAAGACCAAAGACGGAGACCGGATGCTCACTCCCGCTGCAAGGACCAAGATGGAACATCAAGACAAGCTTCTAGGGTCCAACGGTGGATTCCAAAGTTGTTTTTATGTTTATTTTGGTAGGATAGGCCACACTAGGACTTTTATTTACGTTTATTGCATTTATTTTATGCTTTCATCGATAATAGATTGCATCATATTCCGCCTAAAACCAAACCACCTATAACATGCCTGAAAACTGACTCATGTAGAGGTTACGCGTTAGTTTTCTGTGACAATACAGATGTCACATGTCAATTACAAAGCCATCACTTTGTTTCATTCATTCACGTAAATGCTAGATATTAGTTCACTTAATATGGATAAATATAAGTCGATGGGGTCTTCCTCGTATAACCAAAAATTGAGACTAGTCTTTATAAATCAGACTCCCATGAATCCCTTCTTCGTCGGTAGGCATAATATGACCCCTTCTACGTCGGGTAAGTGGGAACAGATGATTTATTTTATCTCAACATCATGGTCACTCGATAATATCTAGCGACTGAGATGGACTAATAGATAGGATTTACGGAAATCTATCGACCAAGAGTTCCAACGGTGGAAGTAGCCAAACTGTGGGCTTATCAATATACGGAAATTGAGTCTTGGGATCGTTTATATAATTCTTGAGGGAGATCAATTATATAAATGCTTGAGTCTACGAGTTTAAATTTCAATTTAATATAGACTTAAATCACAACAATGAGTTGCTTATCTGGTTTTGCTTTATCTTCTTTTCAGTGTAGAACACGTTCATTTAAACTGCTGTATATCTAAATGGCTGGTGAAGACCCAATGTCAAGTGCCAAGCTAGCACGTGAATCCTGGCTAAAAGCCTTCATGGACTCCATGAATCAGTCTACTAGACTGAGGAATAATGGGTCAAACTTCTCTGACTGGGAGGCAGCACTACGGAATGCTGCCATTGCTGACGGAAAGCTTAAGTATTTAACTGAGCCCATTCCGGCACACCCAGGAACTGGAGCTAGAGCTAACGAAGTTCGCGCTCATAGCGACTTCGTCATGGAAGCGGGTGCGATAAAGAACGTACTCATCTATGCAATGGAATCCAATTTGCAAAGACGCTTCATAACCCATGGTGCAAACAAGATTTTCACCACGCTCACTAACGAATTCTCAAAGGCTCCGAGAATCGTTTCTTATGAGCATACCTGTCGCTTCTTTGAGGCGAAACTCCAGAAGGGCCAAGCTGTTAGCCCACATATTCTTCACATGTTTGAAAATATCGAGAAACTGGAGGCCCTAAACTGCAAGATCAGTGAGAACATAATCGTTGATCGAATGCTTCATTCGCTTCATGATGGGTTCGCCCTATTTAGGGCCAACTATTACATGAACGACATGAAGAAGACTCCTCATGAGCTCCACTCCCTTCTCGTACAGACCGAGAAGGATCTGAAATTAAGTGGGAGCGTGAAGCAAGATGTTCTCATGATTTCCAGTAAGGGTAAGGGTAAGGGTAAAGCTAAAGCTCAGGGCGACCTAACAGTAGGCAAGCCCAAATTTAAGAAGTCAGGATTCACTAAGAGTGGGCCAGGTGAGTTGAGCAACTCACAGGGCAAAACAAAGAGCAAGGATACTAGCATGGAATGTCACCATTGCCACAAGACTGGGCATTGGAGGCGCTCATGCCCCGTGTATCGTGAGGACATTAAGGCAGGCCGCGTTACTCCTGTTGGTATGTCTTCTTCTTCTTTTATTCACATGATTGAGATTAACCATGCAAGTTACGGAACTTGGATACTAGATACTGGTTGTGGTTCTCATCTATGTAATCATGTGCAGGGCCTCCAAAACCAAGAACCCCTAATCAAGGGTGAGGTTGACCTGCGTGTCGGGAATGGAGCACGTGTTGCTGCCATCTCGAGGGGAACATACGTGATCCAGCTTCCAAGTGGATTCGAGTTATCTTTATATAACTGTTATTATGTTCCTTGGTTGTCCAAAAACATTATTTCAGTTTCTGCGCTTGACAAAGTCGGTTTTTCATTTGTAATAGAGAATAATAGCTGTATTTTCTCCTTACACAATATGATTTATGGCAAGGCAGTTTCCATGAATGGAATTTATGTTTTAGATCAAACCACCGAAATATTACATGTGAATAATAAGAAATTAAAGGTAGGTGACAAAGATCAAACTTACCTATGGCATTGTCGTATGGGACACATAAATGAGAAACGCGTAAAATAGCTCATACAGAATGGAGCTATCTCGCCCTTTGATTTCGAATCATATGGCACGTGTGAATCATGTCTCATCGGTAAGATGACTCGTATTTCCTTCAAAGGTGTTGGAATGCGCGCTTCCGACCTATTAGGACTCATACATACGGACGTAGGTGGCCCTATGTCGATCAACGCACGAGAAGGCTATAGGTATTTCATCACTTTCACGGATGATTTGAGTAGATATGGCTATGTCTACTTAATGAAGCATAAAAGTGAATCCTTTGACAAGTTCAAAGAATACCAGAATCGGGTACAGAACCAGCTGGGTAGAAAGATTAAAGCACTACGTTCTGATCGTGGTGATGAGTATCTTTCACACGAATTTGATCAACACCTTAAAGACTGTGGCATCGTGCTACAGTTGACTCCACCTGGAACACCACAATTAAATGGTGTGTCCGAACGGAGAAATCGAACTCTACTCGATATGGTTCGATCCATGATGAGTCACACCGTTGTGCCTGATTCATTGTGGGGCTATGCTCTTTTGTCAGCCGCTCTAATACTTAACCGAAGTCCGTCTAAAGCTGTTGACAAGACTCCATATGAACTATGGAAGGGAACGGTCCCTAACTTGTCCTTTATTCGGGTTTGGGGCTGCGAGGCTTATGTCAAGTGGAGACACGAGGATAAGCTCGGCCCGCGATCGGTCAAGACATACTTTATAGGCTATCCAAAGGGAACTTTTGGTCATTACTTCTACTCGCCAACCGAACAACGTGTTTTTGTTGCGGCTAGTGCGACGTTCTTAGAGAAAGAATTTCTCGAGAACAAGTCGAGTAATAGAACCTTCGATTTATCGGAGGTTCAAGAACCAACTACCGAGCAACCATTGGAGGAAACAGTTCCTTCAACCGAGGCTGCGGTAGATATTCCTGAGGAACCTAGGAGGTCGGGAAGAGTCTCCATTCCTCCGGACAGATACATTGGTATGGTCGAGGAACATGATATGGATGACGTCTTACTTCTAGACGGTAATGAACCCTCAACCTATAAAGGTGCCATGACCAGTTCTGACTCAAAGCTATGGCTAGAAGCCATGCAATCCGAGATGGACTCCATGTATGAGAACAACGTGTGGGATCTTGTGGACCTACCTGCAAAGGTACGCCCCCTTCAATGCAAATGGCTTTACAAAATAAAGCATGCCGTGGAAGGTAAACAAGATATCTATAAGGCAAGACTAGTTGCTAAAGGTTTCACCCAAGTCCCAGGCTTGCACTACGATGAGATCTTTGCACCCGTAGTCATGCTACGTTCCATTCGGATTATCTTAGCGATCGCCGCATTTCATGACTATGAAATATGGCAAATGGACGTTAAAACCGCCTTCTTAAACGGTTATTTGGAGGAATAGTTGTACATGGTACAACCCGAGGGTTTTATTGATCCAGAACATCCTAAGAAGGTTTGCAAGCTTAAGCGTTCCATCTATGGACTTAAGCACGCATCACGAAGTTGGAATCATCGCTTCGACCAAGTGATAAAAGAGAATGGATTCGTTCGATCAGTCGAGGAACCATGTCTCTATATCAAGTCGAGTGGGAGCAAGATTGTATTCCTAGTACTGTATGTCGACGACATACTCTTGATTGGGAATGACATACCTCTCTTATCTTCGGTTAAAGCATGGTTGAAAAACCATTTCCAGATGAAAGATCTGGGAGAGGCACAAAGAATTTTGGGCATCCGTATCTACAGGGATAGATCACGACGGATGTTGTCTCTCAGTCAGGAGTCTTACATAGATAAGATTCTAGAGAGATTCAGTATGACGAACTCCAAGAAAGGGTTCCTTCCCATGACTACTGGGCTTCACTTGAGTAAGACTCAAGAAGCTAAGACATTGGAAAAGAAGGAGCGCATGAGTCGGATTCCTTATGCTTCGGCAATAGGATCGATCATGTATGCCATGATATGCACACGTCCAGACGTTGCATATGCATTGAGTATGACCAGTCGATTCCAAGCTCATCCAGGTGAACAACACTGGATGGCCGTGAAAAACATTCTTAAGTACCTACGGAGGACTAAATATTGGGGATTGACTTATGGAGGCGACTCAACGCTCTGCGCCACGGGTTACGCAGATGCTAGCTTCCAAACGGATCGAGATGACTCGAAATCTCAGTCTGGATTCGTTTTTACTCTTAATGGCGCTGCTGTCAGCTGGAAAAGTTCTAAACAGAGTGTTACAGCAGATTCTACGACTGAGTCCGAGTACTATGCCGCCTCAGAAGCAGCTAAGGAAGCGATATGGATGCGTCAATTCTTACAAGGACTATCAGTAGTGCCTAGTTCGAATGACCCAATCACCGTTTATTGTGATAATAAAGGTGCCATCTTCCAAGCTAAGGAGCATAAGTCTAGCAACAAGGCTAGGCATGTACAACGGAAAGCTCATCTAATCAGAGATTACGTGGAGCAAAAGGAGATTTTCATTGATAAGATCGCTACGGATGACAACATAGCTGATCCTCTCACTAAAGCATTACCACGTGATAAGCATGAAGGGCACATTCATTCCATGGGAATTAGATGTGTTCCTAAGTTGTAGTACTCTTTTATGAATTCATGTAATAATTCATTTTCTCGTGTACTCTATTCAACCTCATCGTTATGATATATAATGTTTTGTTTTTCATGTGGAATTGTACGCCAATTTTGAACACCACAAAGTGAACTGAATAACATTACATCGTTTTAGTCCTTGATTACCCACTTGAGCTGATAACTCAGGTAATCATTTTGTGACGTTGATTGATGGTGGGTTCAACGAGCCATAAGTCACGCGGATGACTGACCAATCACAAAGGCGAGTTATACGGATATCTCGTAGGACACCCCGTGACAACGTTATGGAGTCCTAAATGTTTTATAACATTGGGTGCCAGGTCGTGGATAGGACCTCCATAGTGTTCCTTAGAGTCGAGTCTTTTGACTTTCAACTGTCTCTTGAGATTAAGGCAGATTTTGGGTAACTTTGGTTTCTTTCCCACGGTCATCGTAACAGGGGCCAAGAGGATTTTTTCTGGGTTATTTCATGCTGCGCGATATCGGCAGGATTCGAGTTGAGGGAAATATCCAAACCCTTATCAGGATTTTATCATTTCTCAGGGCCACTCGAGGAGTAGTAATTGAAATGCATGGCCATGCTCGAATACAGATTCGTTTTATCAGTTAAGTTACTATCTAGTCGGGGAAACCACTCTTGATACAGATCGCTTGTGAGATACGACCTTTGCGAATGCGGATTTTCAAATTGTCTTACATTGAGTGGGAGAAATTTTAAAAGGATATGAGAATCGGTTATCACACCTACACTTGTACGGACAAGTGGGAGTTTCTTGGAGCCTTGTGTCCTCCACATGTAGTGTGATGACGTCATTGCACATACCCTTGTACGGACAAGTGGGAGATTGTTGGGGTTGGTGTCCTTGACAATTAAGTACAATGACTTATTAAATCTCTTTAAGGATCACAAGGGCATACTTCAGTATTATTACCAGTTGATCCACGTTTATCATTAACGGTTGGCTTGCTAGATAAGTTTGACGTTATTGTCATACAGATGGCGGTGATCAACTGGTCCCTATACGTCACACCTATAGGACACGTTTGAGAGATGTGAAGGTATGAAAATACAGTCACATTTATGCCGGATACGACTAAACAGTTAGTCAGAGGTATTGACTATTAAATTAGTCAATAAGATGTTGAGATTATTATTTAATACATATTAAATAATTTTAGCTAATACGGATTACATGTTTAATTCGTAAAATTAAATATAAGCATTTATATTTAATTAAATATTAATTTCGCGTATTAATATAAACAGTTATATTAATTTGGGTAATTATACAATATCGTAATTTTATCAGACCATTATTAATACATCGACTGCATTAATATCTGATAACACGTATGCGATTTATAATCAAACCCGCGAATTATTATTTTAGCAAATCGGGTCGAATCATGCAAAGAATAAGGTAAGAGTGGAAAAAGCCCACTCTTACCCCATACCCATTCGGCCGGCCGACCTAGGGCTACATAAGGAGAGTCCTTCTCCTTATGTCAGACTCTTGGTTAACTGTTGAATCATAATTCTCACAATTAGGGTTTTGAGAACATTATTTTCCCAAAACTCAGATCTCACATCTAAAACCTCAAAAGGCTCTCCCCATATTGCAAGGCAATTGGAGAGTATTTTCTAGCACACGCGGCATCATCTCAAACAAAGTCTTGGGTGCAAGTTATAGGAGGGAATTTACTTTAATTCCTGTTCTTAGGCCTATTCAAGCAAGGACCCAAGGTTGTATTCTTTTTCATGTTTTTATTTATCTTATGACTATATTCACAATTGTAATTTTCATTACAATCCTGCAAGTTTAGGGCGAATACATGCTTTATTCCCCACAGTGCGTGCATCGGGAGAATTACTGCTCTGATACCAACTGTGACACCCCGCGATACTACATAAAAATAAACAAGCAGCTTGCAGCGGAAATACGGTAATTATAAAAACTTTCGACATATATATAAATAAAATTTAATCGCGGAATATGAAAACAACGCTTAAGATTAAAACCAAAGAAAAAGTATAACTTATACAAGATACTTTAAAAGAACAAGGGATAAGGTATCCCTCGATAGCAAGTAAATTAAAACTAAGCTAATCGTAAATTAGTAATTGTCGATTAATCAACAATGCTCGCTAGCCACACGTCTTCCCCAAACAGCACCAACCTACATACATGAAACATGTACGCCACAATCAGTGTGGAGTAACTCGAGGTTCTCCCAGCCACTTTTTGTCAGAAAACACGTAAACGGTAATACAACACAACATATACGTACGAACATGCAAATACAATGATAAGTAATCAACATGATATATTCAAGAATGACAAACCTGATCAAGGCATGAACCAACATGTGAAAACATAATCATAGGTCATCATATGAACTATTATCAAAACGGAAAATCAACCAAATGAATGACTCAGCGGCCAACACTTGATGGCATGTTCACTCACACAAACAACAACCAAGTAATTGACTCAGAGGCCAACACTAGATGGCATGGCCAACCACAGAACATACAAGAATAGAATGAACGCCGTCAGGGAACATAACCGTTACCACTGACCGCTAGATCGCATAACCACGACACTAGCTATCGGGACGCATAACCACGACACCGGCTCTATGTATAGCGCATAACCGACAACTATATGCCTAAGACCTGGCCAGACCCCTCGATATAACCTACACCGAACGACACACGGGGACCGGAGTGCATTATTACGACCTCCAACTACAGGAGCGCATGAGCACGACCTCCGACCAATCCCGAACATAGACAAATCCCATAATTGGGTGGCATTAGTTCATTACAATGATACACAAATCGTACCACCGCTATCTATTCACAACCAAGGTGACATAACCGTCACCAACACAACTTGGAATGACATAAACGTCATCCAAACATAAGCAAGGTAACATAACCGTTACCCGACTCAACTTGAGATAACATAACCGTTATCAAACAAACTCGAGCTAACATAACCGTTAACTAACTCATTTAATACATGTGAGCTTCAAATCAATCAAGACAACACTTAAGCTAGTTTTGAGAAGCTAACTTGAAGCGGGAGCCGGTTTCCCTTCCGGTTGCCCGGCCGGGGGGTCTTCCTCCTCAACTTAGCTACTAAAACGCCTTAAGCATTCAACCATGCAACAACCACGGAAACACCCAAACATTGTACTCACATGAGTAACAAAATAAAGAGGATTCATGTGAGGAGCCTCATGCACAAGTTTACATTTCATTCGGGATATAAAATAACTAGCATTAGATGTAACATCCCAATATTTCGGGATTCGGAAGTTTAAAGATTTTAAGTTCAAGTTCGAGAAATAATTTATATTTCGTAATTCTTGGTATTTCATTTAAATAACCGATTAAATTATGTGAGAATATTTAAAAGGATTTAAATAAGATTTTAATTAATTGCTTAATTTACGTCTTAGCAATTTAATTTCATAGTCCGGAAATATTTATATCGTCTTAAGTTTATAGATACCTTAAGTCGGTGTTTTTAGCTTAAACCGTCTTAAAACTTGTCATATGGGCCTAACTTGTTAATGGACCCATTTTCCTTCTTTTTCCTCACAAAACCCTAACCCCACCATCTTCTACCTCCCTCCTTATTTCATTTTTCAGATTTGTAACTAACACCATTTTAGTTTTCTCCTCCAAACCTTAAAACTCTCATAAAATCCTCATTTCTTATCCGATTGAGACGATTTTCGCGGCCACGGTTTCCTCTTCTCGCCCTCCATCTTTCTAGGTAAGTTTTTACCCAAAATAATTCCGTCTTATAATCTGGCCGTGACTCTAAGGTCACGTTTTTCGAGATTTAATGGGTTTGTTGTGTTTCTAGTGCGGACTTGGACAAAAGGAGCAGCTTGGAGTCGGATTCATGTTGGTTTAAGAAGCTAAAAGGTGACGATAATGAGATAACTCGGCCTTTATGTGTATATTAGCATGTTTGTTGTGTTATCTTATTTAGCTTCTGATTTTATTGATGTTCATTGTTCAAAGGACATAGTAACATGTTTAGGATGTTTAATATGTGAAGAATTCATGTTCTAAGATGTTGTTATGTGTTCTTAAGTTCATTTTCAGTTTTTCACAAATTGCGACGGATACTTGTTAAATTCGTTTGAGGATTGTTATGGGACTTGTTTGCTGCTAGATAGGATGTAATTGATGATTAGTAATGTTGAGTAAACATCATGTGTAGCAATTTTGAAGTTTGTAGGTCGATTTATGAAGTTTTCAACATGTTGCGATTTTGCGAAATTCTGATCAGGCTCTCTGAGCCGGTCGACCGACCGGCCGCCGGTCGACCGGCTGGGAGAGCATTTGTGTGTTTTCGTAATTTTTGGAATGTTGGCCTTGGACTGCCAGCCGGCCGACCGGCTGCCTGCCGACCGGCTGGTAGTCATTTGTATGGTGTTTGCTTTGCGAGAACTTAGGAAGAAAGGGAGCCCAGCCGGCAGACCGGCCGCCTGCCAGCCGGCTGGGAGTGCATATGGGTTGTTTACGAAATAGAGAAGGCTAGGGAAATGGAGTCCCAGCCGGCCGACCGGCTGCCTGCCGACCGGCTGGGAGTCCTTGGTGATGTTTCATTGTTTTTGAAAAGGGCTTAGGCTGAGGGGATTGCCAGCCGGCCGACCGGCTGCCTGCCGACCGGCTGGGAATCCCTGAAGGCTGTTTTATGGTTTTCGATCGTAACTTTTAAACGGTTGATCGGTTTTAATTGAAATTCGTTTTGTATACCCGTGACATGTATTTGAGGTCCCCGGTGTGCGGGCAACACTATATTGGGTTCGGGAATGGAGTAAGGATAGAGACCCCCCGGTCGGGTAACCAAAAGGGAAACCGGCTCTCCCTCGTCTTAGTTCCCGGGATCAATTAAGTGTTGATTAGAGGTTTAAGAAGTTAGAACTATAGGTTAGTTTCTACCTTTGGATGTTAGTGGTTACATTGGTTGTCGCGTGGTGGGATATGTGTTAAGCTCACCTCTAGACCCACTACGTGTTTTATATGTCGCGTGACGGGATATGTGTTAAGTTCACCTCTGGACCCGTTACGTGTTCTGCTTGTGGCGTGTCAGGATATGTGTTAAGCTCACCTCTGGACCTGACACGTGATCGGTTGTCGTACACGGGATATGTGTTAAGCTCACCTCTGGACCCGTTGTGCGATAGCTGTGTATTGGGATATGTGTTAAGCTCACCTCTGGACCCAATACTTGTTTGTAGCATTGGGATATGTGTTAAGCTCACCTCTGAACCCTTTGCTTATGGATGTATGTTGGGATATGTGTTAAGCTCACCTCTGGACCCGACATTTGTTTGTAGTGGGATATGTGTTAAGCTCACCTCTGGACCCATTACTGATTGCGATTAGGGATATGTGTTAAGCTCACCTCTGGACCCTTCTCTCGAATTGTATGTATAGGGATATGTGTTAAGTTCACCTCTGGACCCTTTACTTGATTTGCATGTTGGGATATGTGTTAAGTTCACCTCTGGACCCGACATTGTTTGGTAGTGGGATATGTGTTAAGTTCACCTCTGGACCGATTGTCAGTGCTTATGTTATATCTGCTTGCCTAGGTTGGTACAGTGTCAGATATGCATGATGAAGTTGATGTTTATATTGTTTGAGATATAGTTTGTTCATCCAAGGCATTGGATGACTCTATGATCAGTTTCATAAATAGTTGGATTGAAAGACCCCCCGACTGGGGTAACCAGTAGGGAAACCGGCTCTCCTTCCTAACGGTTTATGGAGTTGGTTGAGAGCCGTGCACTAGAGTTTGCATGATAATATGAGATCAGTTGATGAGATGTTTATGCTTCACATGTTGATATATGTTGGAGTATTCTGTATTGTTTTATGTGTTACGTGTTGTCACAAAAGGTGGCTAGGAGAACTCTAGTCACTCCCCACTGATTGTGGCGTACATGTTTACATGTATGTAGGTACATGACAGGTGGTTGGCAGAGGGTTGCATGGAGCTAGCGAGCGATGATCCTATTCATCGATTGACTTACACGTTTACGTTAGCTAGACTTAGTTTACATTTCAGTTGAGTGCCTGTAGGGATGTACCATCCCAGGCTGTTTGTATATGTATTTTACTTTCAGTTACAGTTTTTAATTCACCTCGCATGTTAGTTATGTTAAAAAGTTTTAATTCCGCTGCATTTTTAGTACTTTTGTATGTTTATATTTTCGCTTTCGCGAGGGGTTTTACAGTTGGTATCAGAGCATTATTGCTCCCGACGCACTCATGTAACCCCAACCTTAACTTGACCAAATAAACAAATAAGGAATGAGAGATGGGTAGATTTAAGGACTTATATTGTAGTCTGTTTTGTGATTGCTCTTATTAGGCTCTAACGTGTTTGTTGATTGTCATTTACTTCACTTTTATATCTTTCGATCGACGAACCGTGGGCTTATCCATTTGGCGGTGGAGATCGGAGTTCCTACCGAAGATAGAAGATTCGTGCTATTGTTGGAGAATGTTTCTGAACCTTGAAGATGCTCCTTTTTCTTTGTGCATCACCTTCTTTGATAACTTCGAATGCACATCCTTCTTTTAGAATATTTGTCTATCTCACTTGAACAGATCTTCATATCTTTTCAGCTTAACCTTGTTGCTTGCTTTCTTAAAGTGCCCCTAGGTAATCTTCCCTTTTAATTGATTTGGAGGAACTAGTCTTAGGATAATCGTAAGCTGTGTTATGAGAAATATTGTTATTTGAGGAATAACTTAAGAGGTATCAAGAGACATGTTTTGGTGATCTCAGGGTCTAGTTGTCTATCCAATTGGGAGAGTGAAAGTGAGTGATAGGATACCGGCTTGAAGGTTGAGTTGTTTACTTAGTATTCGGTGGAACTTAATCTTGAGAACCATGCTTAGATTGTGAAAATATGTGGATTGAAGAGTACTGTTTAAGGAGTTAGATAAGATACTTGAGGATACAGACCGACCTAGAAGAATAGGCTTAAGATGCTAATGAAAAAGAATAGATGAGTTAAGTGAGTTAGTATCACTTGATTTAGGTGAGTGATTAAGTTGAGAAAGGTCCGTTGTTTAGGAATGTGAATCATTGGCTATAATGGTTGAATACTTGAAGAGTTTTGACTTAAGCTTAGGAGAAGTGAATCACTACTTGACCCTAGGTTGTTTAATGGATTTTAGCGTTTGCCTAATGGAGGACTTAAGAGAAATTTAAGGATGCACCACGGTATGTGGATGGAATAGAGAAGTTCATTTGGAGATGAAAGTTCAGAAACTTGATGATTAAAGATTGTTAACTTGTGGACAGTGAAGTAAGTAAAGTGGATATAGCATTTAGGGGTGATGACCTGAAAGTGTTATTGAATTGTCATTTGAGGGACTAGCAGAGATGAGACATCTCAAACTTTTGGGAATAGGTAGTTGTAATGGTGATATCGTTTAAAGTTTGGAAGATAAGGATATATGAATCATTAGAGGAATTCTTCGTGAGAACCGATAATTGAATGACTTGATGTGGAAAGTAAGAAGTGAGAACCCCGTGAGAATGGTGAGAGACCTGCACCTTGGGAGATGTCCGTAATCGTTTATTTCATTTCGCTTCTCGCTTTTCCCCTCCTTTTCTTCTCCTTCTGATCATGGCTTCAATTTTATTGGAGTCCATAGCCTAAAGTTTGTTACCTGGTCATCTCGTTGCTCCTCGAGTCGTTTCTTAGGACTCTCTCGAGATCTGTATCATGTTTGCCCTTAAAGTTCGTATCTCATCTGATCTCATCTTCTGTGAGCCTTGTTCCTTTTCATTTAGATTAGTGGCGAGATCGACCTGTTCTCGGGGTAGAGATACATGCCTTGAGGAATGTTTGGTGTGCGTTGTCAGGATTGGGTTGAGAGAGTTGGTGAGAATAGTGTTCGAGCGATGTTGGATAGTGTACCGTCTTGAGAGTTCCATGTACGATGGGTCGGTGTGTAAGTGGTATTTGTAGATTTTGAAGTACCATTTGAGGATTTGAATAAAATGCTTGGAGTTCTAGATGAATTTAGAGGAATGTACCTTGGATAATGATGATGTGGTTAATTGGTTGAATGAGGTAAGTTAGTGCTACTTAATCTTGAGGAATTTTTGTAATGCAGAAAGGACCATATACTTGAGGAACGAGAGTTATTGGTAACGGTGTGAGAATGTTGAGACATTTACGATTTGACTTATGGAGTTGACTGAGTGTTTGACCGTAGGTTACTTATTGAACCTCAGCGTTTACCTATTGAGATACTTAAAGAAATTGTAAGATGCCCCACTGTTAGGTGGATTGTTTTTGATAGCTGTGGAATAATGGAAGTTTGTTGGCTTAATAACGCTTCATGAGTGGTTGACAGGTAACCATTGATGTCTGAGGTAATCATGGAGTAGAAATTTGTAACTTATAAGTGTTCATGAATATCATTCGGGAACTTCAGAATGCGAATAACTAAACCTTATTGAAACCGTAGGAGTGAAAGTTGTTACTTCTTTGGAACCCTTTCTTTGGGATGTATATTGTTGGTAAGTGGTTGAAACCAGAGGATTTAAGAGTTGCTACCTTAGTAAGATCTTGGTTTGAATGTTCATTGTGGTAATAAAATTTGGGAATTTTTTTTATATCGAGCCTTGTGGAATAGGTTTGCTAGGATCGAACCGTTAAAATTTAAGGTTATAGGATGATGAATACCATATCTTGGGTTTCGAGGTTCGTTGTTATGGTAATAGAATCCCGGTTCAGAGTGTTGGAAGACTTCTTGTTGAGGAATACCTTGTTCTGTGGATGAGATAATGATAAGAGGGATCGTGAAACCATTGAGAGTCTATAGATCACTTGAATCGCCCTGCTAGGGATATATTGGGAATCGTGTAACGATGCTTTGATTATGGATCGAGTGATTAGTGACCCCATGTTTAGCAAGAGTTACTGTTTTCCTTGACCTCTAACCTGGTTGTTTCATTCCTTCGATCCTTCCTTGTAAGTTCTGTCAGCTGTGAAACTAGGAACTCTTAATCCTTCGTGTCGAAGGTAATCTCTATGACTGTTTCTGCGCTCCCAGCGACTGTTTTTTTAAATTCGTTTCCCTATTGTTGACTCTAAATTTGCTGTTTTTGGAAAATCTTACTGCTTTTGGAGTTGGAAACTACTTTCTCTTCCGTTGGAGGTAACCTTTTGTCATTTTTACAATTTTACTCTTTCAAGAATTTGAGAATAAAAGTTAATTTTGAAGGAAACCTGGTTTGAAAGAGCCGAATGTTTTACAACTTTGAGGGATTTCAGCGTTGATTGCCACTGGAACTTGTTATTGGAGACGTCTGATAACCTGTGTTGTGCTTATCAACACCGAATCAATCTAAATTTTGAATTTTGACTGATTTAAATTTGGGACTTGTCTCAGATTTGGAATGTCGGACTCTTGAATACGTAACGAGAATCCCAATGTCCACTGACAGAGACTGGTGCCTTAAAATCTTTTTCTTCTGGGAAATTTTTGAAAGATAAAGTTTTGGGTTACCATAACCCAGGTAGTACGTTTTGGTAGTTAAAGTTATTTTCGTACCTACTTCTGTTTTCAAGTTTCGAGGACGAAACTTTTTGAAAGATGGGGTGATTGTAACATCCCAATATTTCGGGATTCGGAAGTTTAAAGATTTTAAGTTCAAGTTCGAGAAATAATTTATATTTCGTAATTCTTGGTATTTCATTTAAATAACCGATTAAATTATGTGAGAATATTTAAAAGGATTTAAATAAGATTTTAATTAATTGCTTAATTTACGTCTTAGCAATTTAATTTCATAGTCCGGAAATATTTATATCGTCTTAAGTTTATAGATACCTTAAGTCGGTGTTTTTAGCTTAAACCGTCTTAAAACTTGTCATATGGGCCTAACTTGTTAATGGACCCATTTTCCTTCTTTTTCCTCACAAAACCCTAACCCCACCATCTTCTACCTCCCTCCTTATTTCATTTTTCAGATTTGTAACTAACACCATTTTAGTTTTCTCCTCCAAACCTTAAAACTCTCATAAAATCCTCATTTCTTATCCGATTGAGACGATTTTCGCGGCCACGGTTTCCTCTTCTCGCCCTCCATCTTTCTAGGTAAGTTTTTACCCAAAATAATTCCGTCTTATAATCTGGCCGTGACTCTAAGGTCACGTTTTTCGAGATTTAATGGGTTTGTTGTGTTTCTAGTGCGGACTTGGACAAAAGGAGCAGCTTGGAGTCGGATTCATGTTGGTTTAAGAAGCTAAAAGGTGACGATAATGAGATAACTCGGCCTTTATGTGTATATTAGCATGTTTGTTGTGTTATCTTATTTAGCTTCTGATTTTATTGATGTTCATTGTTCAAAGGACATAGTAACATGTTTAGGATGTTTAATATGTGAAGAATTCATGTTCTAAGATGTTGTTATGTGTTCTTAAGTTCATTTTCAGTTTTTCACAAATTGCGACGGATACTTGTTAAATTCGTTTGAGGATTGTTATGGGACTTGTTTGCTGCTAGATAGGATGTAATTGATGATTAGTAATGTTGAGTAAACATCATGTGTAGCAATTTTGAAGTTTGTAGGTCGATTTATGAAGTTTTCAACATGTTGCGATTTTGCGAAATTCTGATCAGGCTCTCTGAGCCGGTCGACCGACCGGCCGCCGGTCGACCGGCTGGGAGAGCATTTGTGTGTTTTCGTAATTTTTGGAATGTTGGCCTTGGACTGCCAGCCGGCCGACCGGCTGCCTGCCGACCGGCTGGTAGTCATTTGTATGGTGTTTGCTTTGCGAGAACTTAGGAAGAAAGGGAGCCCAGCCGGCAGACCGGCCGCCTGCCAGCCGGCTGGGAGTGCATATGGGTTGTTTACGAAATAGAGAAGGCTAGGGAAATGGAGTCCCAGCCGGCCGACCGGCTGCCTGCCGACCGGCTGGGAGTCCTTGGTGATGTTTCATTGTTTTTGAAAAGGGCTTAGGCTGAGGGGATTGCCAGCCGGCCGACCGGCTGCCTGCCGACCGGCTGGGAATCCCTGAAGGCTGTTTTATGGTTTTCGATCGTAACTTTTAAACGGTTGATCGGTTTTAATTGAAATTCGTTTTGTATACCCGTGACATGTATTTGAGGTCCCCGGTGTGCGGGCAACACTATATTGGGTTCGGGAATGGAGTAAGGATAGAGACCCCCCGGTCGGGTAACCAAAAGGGAAACCGGCTCTCCCTCGTCTTAGTTCCCGGGATCAATTAAGTGTTGATTAGAGGTTTAAGAAGTTAGAACTATAGGTTAGTTTCTACCTTTGGATGTTAGTGGTTACATTGGTTGTCGCGTGGTGGGATATGTGTTAAGCTCACCTCTGGACCCACTACGTGTTTTATATGTCGCGTGACGGGATATGTGTTAAGTTCACCTCTGGACCCGTTACGTGTTCTGCTTGTGGCGTGTCAGGATATGTGTTAAGCTCACCTCTGGACCTGACACGTGATCGGTTGTCGTACACGGGATATGTGTTAAGCTCACCTCTGGACCCGTTGTGCGATAGCTGTGTATTGGGATATGTGTTAAGCTCACCTCTGGACCCAATACTTGTTTGTAGCATTGGGATATGTGTTAAGCTCACCTCTGAACCCTTTGCTTATGGATGTATGTTGGGATATGTGTTAAGCTCACCTCTGGACCCGACATTTGTTTGTAGTGGGATATGTGTTAAGCTCACCTCTGGACCCATTACTGATTGCGATTAGGGATATGTGTTAAGCTCACCTCTGGACCCTTCTCTCGAATTGTATGTATAGGGATATGTGTTAAGTTCACCTCTGGACCCTTTACTTGATTTGCATGTTGGGATATGTGTTAAGTTCACCTCTGGACCCGACATTGTTTGGTAGTGGGATATGTGTTAAGTTCACCTCTGGACCGATTGTCAGTGCTTATGTTATATCTGCTTGCCTAGGTTGGTACAGTGTCAGATATGCATGATGAAGTTGATGTTTATATTGTTTGAGATATAGTTTGTTCATCCAAGGCATTGGATGACTCTATGATCAGTTTCATAAATAGTTGGATTGAAAGACCCCCCGACTGGGGTAACCAGTAGGGAAACCGGCTCTCCTTCCTAACGGTTTATGGAGTTGGTTGAGAGCCGTGCACTAGAGTTTGCATGATAATATGAGATCAGTTGATGAGATGTTTATGCTTCACATGTTGATATATGTTGGAGTATTCTGTATTGTTTTATGTGTTACGTGTTGTCACAAAAGGTGGCTAGGAGAACTCTAGTCACTCCCCACTGATTGTGGCGTACATGTTTACATGTATGTAGGTACATGACAGGTGGTTGGCAGAGGGTTGCATGGAGCTAGCGAGCGATGATCCTATTCATCGATTGACTTACACGTTTACGTTAGCTAGACTTAGTTTACATTTCAGTTGAGTGCCTGTAGGGATGTACCATCCCAGGCTGTTTGTATATGTATTTTACTTTCAGTTACAGTTTTTAATTCACCTCGCATGTTAGTTATGTTAAAAAGTTTTAATTCCGCTGCATTTTTAGTACTTTTGTATGTTTATATTTCCGCTTTCGCGAGGGGTTTTACAGTTGGTATCAGAGCATTATTGCTCCCGACGCACTCATGTAACCCCAACCTTAACTTGACCAAATAAACAAATAAGGAATGAGAGATGGGTAGATTTAAGGACTTATATTGTAGTCTGTTTTGTGATTGCTCTTATTAGGCTCTAACGTGTTTGTTGATTGTCATTTACTTCACTTTTATATCTTTCGATCGACGAACCGTGGGCTTATCCATTTGGCGGTGGAGATCGGAGTTCCTACTGAAGATAGAAGATTCGTGCTATTGTTGGAGAATGTTTCTGAACCTTGAAGATGCTCCTTTTTCTTTGTGCATCACCTTCTTTGATAACTTCGAATGCACATCCTTCTTTTAGAATATTTGTCTATCTCACTTGAACAGATCTTCATATCTTTTCAGCTTAACCTTGTTGCTTGCTTTCTTAAAGTGCCCCTAGGTAATCTTCCCTTTTAATTGATTTGGAGGAACTAGTCTTAGGATAATCGTAAGCTGTGTTATGAGAAATATTGTTATTTGAGGAATAACTTAAGAGGTATCAAGAGACATGTTTTGGTGATCTCAGGGTCTAGTTGTCTATCCAATTGGGAGAGTGAAAGTGAGTGATAGGATACCGGCTTGAAGGTTGAGTTGTTTACTTAGTATTCGGTGGAACTTAATCTTGAGAACCATGCTTAGATTGTGAAAATATGTGGATTGAAGAGTACTGTTTAAGGAGTTAGATAAGATACTTGAGGATACAGACCGACCTAGAAGAATAGGCTTAAGATGCTAATGAAAAAGAATAGATGAGTTAAGTGAGTTAGTATCACTTGATTTAGGTGAGTGATTAAGTTGAGAAAGGTCCGTTGTTTAGGAATGTGAATCATTGGCTATAATGGTTGAATACTTGAAGAGTTTTGACTTAAGCTTAGGAGAAGTGAATCACTACTTGACCCTAGGTTGTTTAATGGATTTTAGCGTTTGCCTAATGGAGGACTTAAGAGAAATTTAAGGATGCACCACGGTATGTGGATGGAATAGAGAAGTTCATTTGGAGATGAAAGTTCAGAAACTTGATGATTAAAGATTGTTAACTTGTGGACAGTGAAGTAAGTAAAGTGGATATAGCATTTAGGGGTGATGACCTGAAAGTGTTATTGAATTGTCATTTGAGGGACTAGCAGAGATGAGACATCTCAAACTTTTGGGAATAGGTAGTTGTAATGGTGATATCGTTTAAAGTTTGGAAGATAAGGATATATGAATCATTAGAGGAATTCTTCGTGAGAACCGATAATTGAATGACTTGATGTGGAAAGTAAGAAGTGAGAACCCCGTGAGAATGGTGAGAGACCTGCACCTTGGGAGATGTCCGTAATCGTTTATTTCATTTCGCTTCTCGCTTTTCCCCTCCTTTTCTTCTCCTTCTGATCATGGCTTCAATTTTATTGGAGTCCATAGCCTAAAGTTTGTTACCTGGTCATCTCGTTGCTCCTCGAGTCGTTTCTTAGGACTCTCTCGAGATCTGTATCATGTTTGCCCTTAAAGTTCGTATCTCATCTGATCTCATCTTCTGTGAGCCTTGTTCCTTTTCATTTAGATTAGTGGCGAGATCAACCTGTTCTCGGGGTAGAGATACATGCCTTGAGGAATGTTTGGTGTGCGTTGTCAGGATTGGGTTGAGAGAGTTGGTGAGAATAGTGTTCGAGCGATGTTGGATAGTGTACCGTCTTGAGAGTTCCATGTACGATGGGTCGGTGTGTAAGTGGTATTTGTAGATTTTGAAGTACCATTTGAGGATTTGAATAAAATGCTTGGAGTTCTAGATGAATTTAGAGGAATGTACCTTGGATAATGATGATGTGGTTAATTGGTTGAATGAGGTAAGTTAGTGCTACTTAATCTTGAGGAATTTTTGTAATGCAGAAAGGACCACATACTTGAGGAACGAGAGTTATTGGTAACGGTGTGAGAATGTTGAGACATTTACGATTTGACTTATGGAGTTGACTGAGTGTTTGACCGTAGGTTACTTATTGAACCTCAGCGTTTACCTATTGAGATACTTAAAGAAATTGTAAGATGCCCCACTGTTAGGTGGATTGTTTTTGATAGCTGTGGAATAATGGAAGTTTGTTGGCTTAATAACGCTTCATGAGTGGTTGACAGGTAACCATTGATGTCTGAGGTAATCATGGAGTAGAAATTTGTAACTTATAAGTGTTCATGAATATCATTCGGGAACTTCAGAATGCGAATAACTAAACCTTATTGAAACCGTAGGAGTGAAAGTTGTTACTTCTTTGGAACCCTTTCTTTGGGATGTATATTGTTGGTAAGTGGTTGAAACCAGAGGATTTAAGAGTTGCTACCTTAGTAAGATCTTGGTTTGAATGTTCATTGTGGTAATAAAATTTGGGAATTTTTTTTATATCGAGCCTTGTGGAATAGGTTTGCTAGGATCGAACCGTTAAAATTTAAGGTTATAGGATGATGAATACCATATCTTGGGTTTCGAGGTTCGTTGTTATGGTAATAGAATCCCGGTTCAGAGTGTTGGAAGACTTCTTGTTGAGGAATACCTTGTTCTGTGGATGAGATAATGATAAGAGGGATCGTGAAACCATTGAGAGTCTATAGATCACTTGAATCGCCCTGCTAGGGATATATTGGGAATCGTGTAACGATGCTTTGATTATGGATCGAGTGATTAGTGACCCCATGTTTAGCAAGAGTTACTGTTTTCCTTGACCTCTAACCTGGTTGTTTCATTCCTTCGATCCTTCCTTGTAAGTTCTGTCAGCTGTGAAACTAGGAACTCTTAATCCTTCGTGTCGAAGGTAATCTCTATGACTGTTTCTGCGCTCCCAGCGACTGTTTTTTTAAATTCGTTTCCCTATTGTTGACTCTAAATTTGCTGTTTTTGGAAAATCTTACTGCTTTTGGAGTTGGAAACTACTTTCTCTTCCGTTGGAGGTAACCTTTTGTCATTTTTACAATTTTACTCTTTCAAGAATTTGAGAATAAAAGTTAATTTTGAAGGAAACCTGGTTTGAAAGAGCCGAATGTTTTACAACTTTGAGGGATTTCAGCGTTGATTGCCACTGGAACTTGTTATTGGAGACGTCTGATAACCTGTGTTGTGCTTATCAACACCGAATCAATCTAAATTTTGAATTTTGACTGATTTAAATTTGGGACTTGTCTCAGATTTGGAATGTCGGACTCTTGAATACGTAACGAGAATCCCAATGTCCACTGACAGAGACTGGTGCCTTAAAATCTTTTTCTTCTGGGAAATTTTTGAAAGATAAAGTTTTGGGTTACCATAACCCAGGTAGTACGTTTTGGTAGTTAAAGTTATTTTCGTACCTACTTCTGTTTTCAAGTTTCGAGGACGAAACTTTTTGAAAGATGGGGTGATTGTAACATCCCAATATTTCGGGATTCGGAAGTTTAAAGATTTTAAGTTCAAGTTCGAGAAATAATTTATATTTCGTAATTCTTGGTATTTCATTTAAATAACCGATTAATTTATGTGAGAATATTTAAAAGGATTTAAATAAGATTTTAATTAATTGCGTAATTTACGTCTTAGCAATTTAATTTCATAGTCCGGAAATATTTATATCGTCTTAAGTTTATAGATACCTTAAGTCGGTGTTTTTAGCTTAAACCGTCTTAAAACTTGTCATATGGGCCTAACTTGTTAATGGACCCATTTTCCTTCTTTTTCCTCACAAAACCCTAACCCCACCATCTTCTACCTCCCTCATTATTTCATTTTTCAGATTTGTAACAAACACCATTTTAGTTTTCTCCTCCAAACCTTAAAACTCTCATAAAATCCTCATTTCTTATCCGATTGAGACGATTTTCGCGGCCACGGATTCCTCTTCTCGCCCTCCATCTTTCTAGGTAAGTTTTTACCCAAAATAATTCTGTCTTATAATCTGGCCGTGACTCTAAGGTCACGTTTTTCGAGATTTAATGGGTTTGTTGTGTTTCTAGTGCGGACTTGGACAAAAGGAGCAGCTTGGAGTCGGATTCATGTTGGTTTAAGAAGCTAAAAGGTGACGATAATGAGATAACTCGGCCTTTATGTGTATATTAGCATGTTTGTTGTGTTATCTTATTTAGCTTCTGATTTTATTGATGTTCATTGTTCAAAGGACATAGTAACATGTTTAGGATGTTTAATATGTGAAGAATTCATGTTCTAAGATGTTGTTATGTGTTCTTAAGTTCATTTTCAGTTTTTCACAAATTGCGACGGATACTTGTTAAATTCGTTTGAGGATTGTTATGGGACTTGTTTGCTGCTAGATAGGATGTAATTGATGATTAGTAATGTTGAGTAAACATCATGTGTAGCAATTTTGAAGTTTGTAGGTCGATTTATGAAGTTTTCAACATGTTGCGATTTTGCGAAATTCTGATCAGGCTCTCTGAGCCGGTCGACCGACCGGCCGCCGGTCGACCGGCTGGGAGAGCATTTGTGTGTTTTCGTAATTTTTGGAATGTTGGCCTTGGACTGCCAGCCGGCCGACCGGCTGCCTGCCGACCGGCTGGTAGTCATTTGTATGGTGTTTGCTTTGCGAGAACTTAGGAAGAAAGGGAGCCCAGCCGGCAGACCGGCCGCCTGCCTGCCGGTTGGGAGTGCATATGGGTTGTTTACGAAATAGAGAAGGCTAGGGAAATGGAGTCCCAGCCGGCCGACCGGCTGCCTGCCGACCGGCTGGGAGTCCTTGGTGATGTTTCATTGTTTTTGAAAAGGGCTTAGGCTGAGGGGATTGCCAGCCGGCCGACCGGCTGCCTGCCGACCGGCTGGGAATCCCTGAAGGCTGTTTTATGGTTTTCGATCGTAACTTTTAAACGGTTGATCGGTTTTAATTGAAATTCGTTTTGTATACCCGTGACATGTATTTGAGGTCCCCGGTGTGCGGGCAACACTATATTGGGTTCGGTAATGGAGTAAGGATAGAGACCCCCCGGTCGGGTAACCAAAAGGGAAACCGGCTCTCCCTCGTCTTAGTTCCCGGGATCAATTAAGTGTTGATTAGAGGTTTAAGAAGTTAGAACTATAGGTTAGTTTCTACCTTTGGATGTTAGTGGTTACATTGGTTGTCGCGTGGTGGGATATGTGTTAAGCTCACCTCTGGACCCACTACGTGTTTTATATGTCGCGTGACGGGATATGTGTTAAGTTCACCTCTGGACCCGTTACGTGTTCTGCTTGTGGCGTGTCAGGATATGTGTTAAGCTCACCTCTGGACCTGACACGTGATCGGTTGTCGTACACGGGATATGTGTTAAGCTCACCTCTGGACCCGTTGTGCGATAGCTGTGTATTGGGATATGTGTTAAGCTCACCTCTGGACCCAATACTTGTTTGTAGCATTGGGATATGTGTTAAGCTCACCTCTGAACCCTTTGCTTATGGATGTATGTTGGGATATGTGTTAAGCTCACCTCTGGACCCGACATTTGTTTGTAGTGGGATATGTGTTAAGCTCACCTCTGGACCCATTACTGATTGCGATTAGGGATATGTGTTAAGCTCACCTCTGGACCCTTCTCTCGAATTGTATGTATAGGGATATGTGTTAAGTTCACCTCTGGACCCTTTACTTGATTTGCATGTTGGGATATGTGTTAAGTTCACCTCTGGACCCGACATTGTTTGGTAGTGGGATATGTGTTAAGTTCACCTCTGGACCGATTGCCAGTGCTTATGTTATATCTGCTTGCCTAGGTTGGTACAGTGTCAGATATGCATGATGAAGTTGATGTTTATATTGTTTGAGATATAGTTTGTTCATCCAAGGCATTGGATGACTCTATGATCAGTTTCATAAATAGTTGGATTGAAAGACCCCCCGACTGGGTAACCAGTAGGGAAACCGGCTCTCCTTCCTAACGGTTTATGAAGTTGGTTGAGAGCCGTGCACTAGAGTTTGCATGATAATATGAGATCAGTTGATGAGATGTTTATGCTTCACATGTTGATATATGTTGGAGTATTCTGTATTGTTTTATGTGTTACGTGTTGTCACAAAAGGTGGCTAGGAGAACTCTAGTCACTCCCCACTGATTGTGGCGTACATGTTTACATGTATGTAGGTACATGACAGGTGGTTGGCAGAGGGTTGCATGGAGCTAGCGAGCGATGATCCTATTCATCGATTGACTTACACGTTTACGTTAGCTAGACTTAGTTTACATTTCAGTTGAGTGCCTGTAGGGATGTACCATCCTAGGCTGTTTGTATATGTATTTTACTTTCAGTTACAGTTTTTAATTCACCTCGCATGTTAGTTATGTTAAAAAGTTTTAATTCCGCTGCATTTTTAGTACTTTTGTATGTTTATATTTCCGCTTTCGCGAGGGGTTTTACATTAGATGTCACAATTTTAATGTCGTAAGCATGTGAATTAAACATGAGGGATGTACGTAATTCGACTCATGAATCATACATGATAAATATATACTTTCTAATACAAGTTTTATAATGATTTAACATGCTTAAACAATGTCCGAATAAGTGGTAAAACAATGAAGAACTTCTTCTTATTATTCATGTGATAAATAAACATAGGCCTAAAGGAAGTTTGATTTACGAAACTCATATAATATATTTATACATCATTAACCCAATATTTTTATCATGTAACAACACTCGACAAACACTAAAACAAGCCAACAAAGACAACTCAAAACAGCCCGCAAAACAGCCTCGAACAGCCCCTCGAAACAGCCCCGAAACAGCCCCGAAATAGCCCCTCGAAACAGCCCCGAACAGCCCTGAATCAACCTTCAAAACAGCCCCAAAACAGCCCCCAAAACAGTCCCGAACAGCCCCCCGAAACAGCCTCAAAACAGTCCAACCAGATCGCCCAAACACAGTGAAAAGTGCAGGCTGCCGTGTAGGCCGCAGGCTGCGCCTGGCCTGGCCGCAGGCTGCGCCCATCACGGGCTGCTTGTTCTTCGCGCAAGAAAATTCGTACAATGCACTCTACATTCCAATACTTATGCAACGATTTTAAGGCGGGTTTATGTATGATTCAAGAGGTAAATTCAACTCATAAACTCACTAATTCATGGGCATAACAACACTCATATGTAAACATTTGATAAGAAGCATAATTATCAAACTTGACATGGATTTAAATCAATCGAAAAACAAACTATCGCTATGAATACAATGAGCATGTGACGGATATCATTTTACCCATTAACAATAACCCGATTCCTCATTCATTACTACCAATTAACAAAGAACCCATTTCATTCAATCGAATAATGAAGTAATCAACACAATACTCCACAATTTCATAAATTAAACAACACAATCCTCATAATTTCAGAAATTAAACAACAATAACCATACACAACCGATTTTTGACTTAAAGTCGAGTAACCTCTCAAAGTTACCTTTAAAGCTCTTCAAATCTTCAAAGAATCCTCCATTGAAGTCCAAACATCCATTCTCGCTCAAGAACAATAAGAAAAACGAATCAGAACGAAACCCTAGAAAAATGGGTTTTTCCGAAAACCCAACAATACTAGCTTTTAAAGACATGAAAAGAAGGAGAAGGAGAAGAGGAGAACATACCTACAAAGAACTCGGAATTTGACCAAGAAACGGAGGAGCTATGGTCGGGTTTGTGTTCATGGAGAAACACCAACAATGGAGATTGGATGAAGAAATGAATGGGTTGTGTGAAATAAAACACAGCGTAGGGGTTATAATGGGTTTTGAGTCGGAAATGACTCGGCGTTCATTTAATGAGCCGGGATGGACTCAGATTTGGTTAATTAAAACGGAAACGACATCTCAAGTCTATTATGACTCAAGATGAAACGAAATATACAAATAAACTACAACTCATGAAATTATCCTACATACTTGTCATTTTTCGAGAATTAAAACCGAAATTTAAAAATTATAAAACTCGAAATATCATTTGAAACTAGAATGCTTTAAAATGAAATATTCATATTATTAAAATATATTTACGAAATTTAATGAAATATAAATCATTCTCGAAATTAAATTAAATCTTTAAATTTTATAAACGGAAAATATCGGAGTGTTACAATCCAACCTGTTAATCAACTGCTTACCATCCCCGAATGGATCACTAGAATTTTGAAACAATACACAGGGTCAGTCAACTGCATAAGTGAAGTAAGAAATATAAGTCATATAACCACAATACTCAATACACAACCAATGGTGAACATTCTCTAATTCCATAGTAGCCGACTACACATCGCAACATGTAGCCTATTTGGGTTACCAATCGCAATAGGTAATCCACACCGCCAGTGGGGACCGCAGCCTTACCACATAAGCCTCGCTCATCCCAACGAGCGAACCTAGATCATTAATGTGCACACCCCCATGTCACGGGAGCCACAAGGAGCGAACATAGGGTTCGAACCATCTCCCGACAATGGTCCCACAATCAAGATCAATACCAACACAACACACATACACAGTAGCTCAGACATAGATCGTCACATATCATCTTACACCAACTATGCATCAACTGAGTAGGAAAACCCTACCTTACTCGCAATCAAGATTTCCACAAAAGGCGTCTAGAAACAATCTTCTACGAAGTCCTCACCTATACCTTCACATAAACATCTATCACAATCTAACCACAAATCCGACAATAAGATCTAACCCAAACTCCATGGCTTAAACTAATTAATCAAAGACGAGTTCTTATTTATCGATGATAAGACGGACGCACAAACACAATATATAATCAAACACCAATGATTCCTTGTGAGGTATTAATTACAGATTATTATGGTTTGTGATAATGGATGAGAAACTAATTAAGAAAGTGTTTGACGAAATAAAATGATTTAAAATATAGCCCCGTACATTCTAATTAAACCTTCGTGAAACCATTACCAGACTGGGTACACGACCGAGTATCACCTATACTTGGCCGAGTACCCCATTTTGCGGAATCGTTACCCAATCGGGTACTTGTCCGTTTACCATAAGTACTCGACCGAGTATCACTTACAATCGACTGGGTACCCTATAAACAGATCGAGTATCACTTATGCTCAACTGAGTACCCCATAGACATACTCTGCCAGAACACCAAAACACGAGTACTCGGTTGATTACGGCCTACTCAGCTCGACCGTGTACCCAACAACTAAACGGGAGAAGTATCACACAGAGAAAATATGTCCTTACATCTTAAAAGTTGCAGGCATTGAAGATTGTACTCATGTTCAGTTCCTATGGAAAAGGGGTTGAAACTTTCTATTGAGATAGGAGAATTGTTACAAGATCATGAGAAATACAGGAGATTAATAGGCAGGTTACTTTATCTTAACATGACAAGAGCTGATATTTCCTACAATTTACAACATCTTAGTTAGCTTTCATCAGCATCACTGCAAATCCAGGCATACTGTGATGCAGATTGAGCTTTTTGTGCATTCAGTTGTAGATGTTTGATTGTTTTCTGTGTATTTCTTGGTAGTTCTTTGGTTTCTTGGAAGAATAATAAACTACCTACAGTTAGCAAGAGTTTCGTAAAAGCATAATATAGATCCATGTCTTATACAACTAGTGAACTGGTTTCGATTGTTAATGTTCTATAGGAGCTACAAGTACTTGTTCCTTTACCAATAAACCTCTTCTGTGATAATACAATTGTTGAGCATATACCCAAAAATAACTTTCATTAGAGGACCTAGCATCTAAATGTAGACTATCATTATGTTCGTGATAACAACATAAAAGTTTCTTAGATACAAAGTATGTCAAGAGTACATTGCAACTCGCAGATATCATGACAAAAGCTCTTGGTGCTTATGATCATCATAATCTTTCTATCAAGCGTGGCCTACGTTTCAAAGAGTGTCCAGCTGAAGGAGGGCGATGAGATAATAAACTAAGTTAGTTACTTAACAAATTAAGTTAGTTACAAGCAGAAAGACCAAAGTGTTAAAGAAGGTTGCAAACAACCTTTATATAAGCAAGTCTTGTATTTGGAATTAAATATAGAAATATAATCACAAACTTTAGCACTCTTCCTTGTTCAATATTAACTTATTAAGTAGTATTTCATAGTTCATACTATATGGTACAAACTTAATAAATAAAAGGTATATCTTAAAAAATTCCTAAAACTCTTAATTTTAGACCATCTTCAACCATACTCAATACTCATCTTCTCACTCTCTCTTATCACTTCTTACTCATCCACTTCATTATTTCTCAACTTTTTAATTTACAACCAAAATATTTCTCCAACAATAATGTACACTTATTCCTCATTACTCTCTTTCATCATTTATCTTTCTTAGTTTAATCTACACCACACATTTTTTACACTAAAAATTATTTGTTCGGGTTTTCAACTCGATTGTTATTCGATTTCAATTTTTATCTTTCATTTTTCTTAAAATTTCTAACATTTGCATCTCAAAAAGATCCATGAAAAATAACTAAATAAAATTAAAAGATTTTTCTAGGCTAAAAGAAGTAAAATAAGTAGGAAAGAAAATAGATGTAGTGTTGAAATATGTTAATATTGTTACTTATTTACAAAGAAAAAAATAAGAATTGTAAATATTTCGTAACTTATCTAATCTTATCCATAATCTGAATAGACCAGCCATAATCAAGTAGTTGAGATATCATTTATCAAATCTTATTCAATGTTATGTAATTTTAACTGAGAAAATTATTGAGCTTATTAATTATTGTCATAAGCTCGATAACTTTCTTACTATAACTCAAAAACTGTTGATTGAGCTCGACAGCTTTGTGACAAAACTCGACGATTATTTACTCTTTTTTTACGGTTACATTTTTAATTTCTAATTGTTACATTTTAAATTTCTAATGATTACATTTCCATTTCTGTGTTAGTTTTATGTTGTTGCAATGAGTTAAAAGTTTTATTTATGTGTTAGATTTATTTTCGAAAGCTTTATTTACGTGTTCACTTTATTTTTCGTTATTTTAATTTAAATGTTATTAATTCTGAGTTATCAATGTACTCTTTTTTAAAAAAATTATTCAATTATGAATCTTACATGTCCGTTACAAAACGATATCTAATAGAGTAAATAAAGTCAAAAAAGGAAAAGAATGAAAAATATGTCAAATATTACTATCTACTTGTAGAGGAAAAAAAGATAGAAAACGTGGTGTAATTATTTTTTTCAAAAAAATCAATTACATATCAATTATTTAAGCAAATAAAAGCATTTGATGATCAATACTCATTGTTGGACCACTATTTTGTTCTTCCCAAATTTTTCAAGGAGTCATAGACTCATATCCTCACGTTTGGGATGCTCTTAGTATAGTACAAAATTATGGGAAAATTTGCTATTTCTGCTTTTGAAATTCAGCTAGTCTTCCTTGTAATGGAGATATCGTCGCAAATTTAAGACCGGTCAAATATTACCCGTATGGGTACATATGGCAAAATAAAATGCTACTCCCTATGAAATACTACCCATATGGGTAGATATGACAAAACAAAATGTTATTCCCTAATCCCTAGCCACATTACATTTGTCTTTATCTTGTCTATGAGTAATATTTAATCCGTTACAAGTTTGCAACAACATAGCCGCCATAAATGAGAATTTATCTTTAAAATTTTATCATGGTCGGGTACACGGGTCTAGAGTTTAGACACTGACCACCGTCCGATAGGTTCCAGTTCAGTCCGGCCCAGTAGTAGTCGACTTGAAAACAGTGACACGGTTAACACTACACAGTGATCAAATAACACGAGCTTCCACCTCAACCTTCCCTCCAACAATGGCGGCACTCCAAACTCCTAGACACCTTCTCCCTTCTGTCCTCCATTTTCTCCCCAAACTCTCTCTTTCTCTCTCCTTTTCGTCATCCATCCATTCATCTTCATCATCTTCAACAGCAACAACAACAACAAAGCCTTTCCTTCCAACCCTAGAACCATGTCAAGAAGCTGACATCATCGCAAACATCCTAATTTCTCACCACAACCCTTTTCACGCCATGGAATCATCTCTTCAACTTCATGGTATTTCCCTCTCTTCCACCGTTCTTCTTCATCAAACTCTACTCCGTCTTTCTCATCTTTCCAAAATTGCCCTCACTTTTTTCAATTATTCCATTTCGACCCCTCACTCTTCTTCCTCCATTGACGTCACTTCTTACGACATACTCGTCGACATTCTCGGAAAAGTCCGACAGTTTGACGTTGCGTGGCAATTGATTTTTTCCATGCCGCAAAATCAAACCCTAAGCCTAAAACCTAGAAATTCTACGTTTTTGATTTTAATTCGACGCCTGATTGCTGCCGGGTTGACCCGGCAAGCGATTCGGGCGTTTGATGATATGCCGGGGTTTACTGAATGTGAGGGAAGTGTTGGTGATTGTGTTTATGTTATGGATACTTTGTGTAAGTATGGGTATGTTAAGATTGCTATGGAGTTGTTTAATAAGTGGAGAAAGACTGGTTTTGAGTTTGATGTGAAGGGTTATACCGTTTTGATGTCGGGTTGGTGTAAGCTTAAGCGGGTCGATATGGCGGAGAGGTTATTGAGGGAGATGGAGGAGAGTGGGATTGAGGTTAATGTGGTTTCTTATAATGTTTTGTTGGATGGTATTTGTCGGAAATCGAGTTTGCACCCAGATACCAGGTTTGAGGGGGTGGTTCGGGCTGCAGATAAGGTGTTTGATGAAATGCGTTTGAGAGGGATTGAGCCTGATGTGACTAGTCACTCGATCGTGTTGCATGTGTGTAGTAGAGCTAATAGGCCTCACTTGTGTTTGGATAGGTTGGAGACGATGAAAGGGAAGGGGATTTGTCCTAGTATTGTGACTTATACTTCGGTTGTTAATTGTCTTAGCTCGTGTGGGATGTTGGAGGAGGCGGAGAGATTACTGAATGAGATGGTTACTAGTGGGGTTACACCGAGCGCTGTGACATATAATTGCTTTTTCAAGGAGTTGAGAGGGAGGAAGGATGTGGAGAAGGCTTTGGAGTTTTATAGGAGGATGAAAAAGGAGGGATTGTGTGTGCCTAGCTTGAATACTTACAACATTTTGCTGCAAATGTTTGTTAAGTTGAATAGGATAGAATTGATAGAGGAGATATGGAATGATATGAAGGAAGCTGGAGCTGGTCCCGATTTGGATTCGTATACTGTTTTGGTTCATGGATTGATTCAGAAAGAGAAATGGAAAGAGGCATGTCAATATTTCGTGCAAATGATTGAGAAGGGGTTTCTACCTCAAAAGGTTACGTTTGAGACGCTTTACCGAGGATTAATACAAGCCAATAAGTTGCGGACTTGGAGAAGATTAAAGAAGAAACTTGAGGAGGAATCAATATCATTTGGGTCAGAGTTTGAGCACTATCACCTTAAACCATATCAGAGATGATGAGAGTAGTCTCCTTGGAATCAAGGTATGCCTTTCAAAACTTGATATGCAACATATTTGAATTTGGTTTTGAATATGATCATATTATTACTACAATTCAGTTTGTAATTTTTAGGAAGTTGTGTGCGTACTGCGTAGTGTTTCCTGAACCAAGTATTATTTCAAGAACACTTTGTTAAGACTTAAGACGTACATCTTCAGTTATATTCTGAGTGTAGGAGTTACAGTGGAGGAAACTTGGTGGAGTTTGGCGATGTTCTCGGTCCTATCAGAAGTCAGAAAATGGGAGGGAAAAGGTGTTTAATAGACGTTGACACCAGGGATCGAACCCGCCTCCTTCCAAATTTGTCAAAATTAGGGCCAAAGCTGACACTAACCAAATTTGTTATGAAAATGCCAAGTTCAACTTTATTTTGTTAACCTCTTTTTTTTCTAAAGCTGGTTGGATTATGAAGGAAAGGGTGCTTTGACATGCTACAAACTGTACGTTTTGTAGCTGGTTGAATTCACTTGATACCCTGCAAAACCTAAAAAAAATAGAAACATTTGTGAAACCTTGAATATTAGGGATTATGAGAATGGATGTTTATACTGGTTCTCATATACACTCTCTCTCGAATTTCGATGAAATTCTTCTGACGCAACCGATGATGGTTTTTCTGGAAGATCATATGATTTTGTTAAAGTGACCTGGGATAGAACTAAATTGGCCGATTTTCTACACAATTTTCATTATGGGTCATTTAGAAATAGCCTTTGTGTACTTTTAATAAGGGTAAGGCCTAGATTCCCAATCTCCCGTGATTTTTCAGTATATGCAACTGTCGGTTAGTGTATAAACCATCCTTAAAAAACTGAATAGCATTGTGGTACTATGAATTTACTTTCTTAACGGAGAATTTAATGAACTCGGTTTCCCCGATCAGATTCTTGGGAAACCGAGTTGAGCTGAATCTACATTCCAACTCCCCTATGATTTTGTAGTAATATGAATCTGCATTCTTAATAAGCTTCGTCCACCAATCTGATTGGCAAATATTTATAGCTTTTTTTGTATATAAACCTACTTATTCATCGTTAATTTAATTGACTCATTTGCTAAAGGAGGTCCAAAAATATTTCGGTAGGCGGTAGGCTTCCTACAAGGCATTGAGTTAATGTTATTGTAGCAATATAAGAATTCATCTTCTTGTCAAAAAAAAAAAAAAAAATTCATCTTTAAAAATCAATGAAGGACCTCAGGCTTATGATCTATTTCCTCCATTCCATTGAATTCTATACATTTGCTTTTTAATCTTGTTTAAATTGTCTTACTGTGAGATCTTTTTTAAATTGTTTTACTAGTACACTGTGAATATTAAAGTTTTATAATTTTTATAAATATGTAGCTAAAGATATGAACAAAAGAAGAATTGATATACGTGTTTAAAGCAAATGTATAGAATTCAATGGAATTGAGGAAGTAGTAAATTGAACCGCATAAAATCGTAAAATTTATGAAGTTGAACAACTTCCTTTGTACCTGACTATGTAAGATGTGATTCTGGTGCTTTGTTTTATAGGAGGGGCTACAAATATTGCATCGACAGTCTTTATTTCATAGACATCGACAAGGTGATGATGTGGAAAAGAAAACATGAGATCCACAATCAGATTTTTGAGTTCAATTTGGAAGTAAAAAAGCAATGTAAAAGTTTGCGTCAACAACAAGGTTTCAAGTTTGAACCTCTGTGGACCAAAGATTTTACGTCTGCATCCTTCACAACTCGGTAAAATTGGGACATTTGTATGATTAAAGGTAACATCCTCATCTCATAACTTCGTATTTGCGTAACTTGACTTTTGATGTACGGAGTAGAAATATGTTATTTTCTCCTTGTTTCATTTACTAATGATCTCAAGTGTCCATCACAGCCTCACAGGATCATCCCTAGAACAGGGTAACTTCGTTATAGGTGATTTGATTCTGTGGGTGTATAAAGTGGGGGGAAAGGGAGGAAACTGGGGGATAGAGGAAATGGGTTTTCCCTCCAAATCTCTCCTGTGTTGGAGGGATTTAATTACAATTTCCCTTCACCCCATTTGTTATCCAGACAAGGGATTTTCCATCCCTTCCTCCCCATTGGCCTCCACTCCCTTTCAAAGGGAAAAAAAATGAGTAAAAGCGCTAAAACGAAGAAATTAAATATTATAAATATTGAAAAAAAACATTATAATTAAATGAATAAGACCTCTATTGGAGATGCTCTTATGTTGACTACATATGTTTGTCTGGTGAAATTATCCAAGTAGAGATTTGTTTCAAAATTGATGTGCTCCTCTTTCTCTTCGTCTCTTTGTGTTAGTTTACTTAGTTATGGTCCTTGGTTGGGACTTGGGAGCAGGTTCAAGGCTTTCAGTTACAACAACAACCTTTGTTGAGTCGTCTATTTCCTGGTATTTTAATAGTTTAGCTGCAAGCTATGTTACTCGAACATGGCTAGAAGTATTATACACGTATGCCAAGTCTCGAACTTATGGTGGAACTTGGGTTGTACACACTGAGTAAGTGCGGCCTAGCACAGGCATAGCTCAGGACAGACATAGCCTATTGCACAATGGCCCGAATGAGCTTAGTCATGCAATTTCTTAAATCTATGGCCAGGCACGAGAAGAATAACAATGAAGGGTCAGCTATAGGCCCTTCGGCACATTTCATGCTGCTTTGTTTTTAAAATTATTTATGTACAAATTATCTTTTGCTTACCTCTCTATCTTTACTTCAGTCTTACATTCTTAATCTCTCATACTACTCAAATTTCAAACTTCCAATAATGATTAATCCATATACATACATAAATATGTACTCCAAATTATCATTATAACTGTACACAAACTTTGGTGGTTGGATGATCTTTGGTATAAGACAACTAGACAAGTCTATAGCTCTATACTCCAACCTGTGTAAGTTGCTTATCATAAATGCACAAGTTTCTTATTGTAAAACTTAGCAGAATCAGATCGATTTTGGGGTCTGGGATGGGGTCCATTTTGGGGTCTGACCAGTGACCACAGGGACAGGGCACGGCTCAAGGCAGGACCCATTTTCATCCTTAGTCGGGTTTCGCTATCTATGATAATAGTAATGTTTTGGCGTTAATGAAGTATTCTAGTCTCTAGTGGCATAGTGCATAACCATGTCCGAGCCTCTGACATAGGTATGCGAGGGTGATATGATGTGTCAGAAAAACACTTGCTGCAATGCTGACTTTTGTTTCAGTATAGGAGTTGCTTTATCTTTTTTTTTCATCTCTGTGCAGACGTGAACTGAAAATGACAGTACGAGTCAACGATCAGGGCTTCCGTTCGGCTTTGGATTATGCTGATGGATGTGTTATGGTCTTTTATCTACTACAGAGTTCCTTTTAGTGTCCTGGCTTAGTGTTTCAACGTGTTTCTTTGATGTCCAGGTTACTTGAAAATGAAATGCATTGGGAAAAAGACTTGCCCAGTGCCCCTGTGAAAATGCTACATAGTCCGGACTCCGGACGCATGAAGGCTGTGAACGCGACCCGAAACCAATGAAAAATGGCGAACAGACAGACGATAGTAGACCAGGCATCTTCTACCTGTAGTAGAAATAGATCACATGTTCATCATCGACTATAGACTTTCTGTTTGCTCACGCATTTCCGTTCTTATAGAATTTTACCTCCTTGTTAATAAAACATTGGGAGTCTTTGTTGCCCTGATAAAGGCTAGAGAGATTTTTACTTGTCAAAATGTGATTTACCTTGTAATGGCTGACTAATTTACTCAGTTAACCCGGGACATTTGAATTTGGCGAACACATCTTTGAGCTAATCCCATGACTTTGATTACATGTTACTATGTTACATGAAACAATAGTGTTGCAATCATGAGCGCTGATAAACTAACAATAATTGATGCAGATGCTCTTGAAATGCTCGGACTGTAATACTGTATCCTTGGTCTTCCGAAGCTCCCTCCACCTTGAAACAAGAACAAGCGCTAAACCTGCTGCATACAACAGCATATGATGCACATACACAAGGGTACATTACTACATTTCTGCATCCTCGTATGGATTCCGGTACAGCTTTTATGTTATTGGCAACCTAATACAGATTGCAAGCCATTAAAAGGCGATCGACCTTTCCTTTGTAGCATAGCTATTTTCAAAATTTAATTTTGAGGTGGTTGTCATAATGTCAGGTCACTCAGATCAGTTATGCATGGAGTCAAAGTGAATCCGTCATTTCTGGTTTGGGTTGTATCGGGTCAATGGCGTCTTCCGGACGAGTAATCAACGGGTCGGTTCATTAACGAGGGATAAGTCGTGGTCACTATTGGGTCATGTTAATAAGATATCGAAATAGGTGTACTATTTTAATCTTAATGTATTTTTTTCACCATAACTTAAAGGTTTTCATTATGCAAGGTAATGAGCAACCCTATTTAGACAACTAGGTAAGAAACTAAAAGATAAACAGTGAAAAAGGGGAGTCAAACTAAGTATGTCTTCAATAATTCCATTGACAAGTTGATGCTTCAGCTCCATTTCGGCAAGTTGGAGAACAAGCTCTAGGTAATCCGTAACAACCTCCTAAGGAATGATTCTACAATCACGAGCTCACTCCAAAACCTTTTAAATACACATCGTTTTCGCTTGTAAAGTTGATTTCGCACGTAGTTTGACCCCTCCTTCAAATGCAATATCCCATTCGATATCATACACAATTCAACCAATGGCCGCGTCAAAAGACGGGGCCAATTGGCATCAACCTTCACCATTACAGCATGACATGACCCAAATTCACCAATGACATAGAACGGATGACAGTCACGAATATTAGCATGCTCTCCCTTAGACCCCCTCATGATGTGATCAGGAGGCTCCTCTTTTACCTTCTCACTCAATTTGGTTATGCACAAACAGAAGTACTAACCGTTTGTGAGTAAATTTTAAAACACACTTTAGGGAGAAAGGTCCTTAATCTAAAAATAACGTTATTGCGCATAACTTATATGTTCCATAAAATAACAAAGAACTGCTAAACGTGTTGTTCATTGTCCTTAAGTTTATCCGGATAATTATCTAGATACCAATGTTCAGATGTGAAGCTTGACTTGTACTAATACCCAAGGGAGAACCATTCCAAATTTGAACAACAGTAGAATAATCCTCGGACAATTGTTCTAAGGATTCCAACTCGTGTTCATTGCAGACACAAAAAGGACATGAGTGGTCAGCCAACAACTTCCTTCTTTTAAAATCACTACCAACCGGAAGTGAATTTGTTACTAAATTTCATATCAGGATCTTCCATGTCCTGGGACTTGGCAAAAGCCATAATCTTGACTTACAGAATCTTCTAGCAACATCACTCAATCACATCTTATCTTTATCAGGCCCGTGCTTATCCATAAACTTCCCAAAGGAGTTCCATAACAATTCTTAATTGTGTACAAATCACAACTAGTATGAATATTCTAATATTATTTGGAATATTATATAGGAAATTGGGAATATTCTTTTCTTGTTATATAACAAAACTTAGTCAGACTTTACTTCCTTTTTTGTTTCCTAGTTAATAGGATTTAGTTTAGGTAACAATAATATTCTAGTTGTATATATTGTTACAGCTATGTACGTAGTTGCAATTCATTGAAACATAATCTACTCAATCTTTCCCTTATTTCTCTTCTCTGCTCAGAATATTTTTCATGGTATCAGAGACTTTGACTCTGGGAAACACACAAAACAAACCACAAAATTAAGATCATCAATATGACCAAAGATGATGGGATTCCCATCACCAAGAATGAGTCTATACCACCTACCTCACCATTATATCTCCATCCTAGTGAAAGTCCTACTCTTGTGATTAGTCCAATTGTTTTCGATTTGGAAGGAATTGCACGATCGATATGCGAAGAATAAGTTAAGTTTCGTAGAGGGAACAATAAGGAGACCAGTGGTTACGGAAGGAGCGAAAGAGACCGTAGAGGGCGTTGCTTGGCGATAATGCAACGCTATGGTGAAACAATGGATTCGTAATTCGACCGACCGCGCCCTACACCCTAGTATAGCCTTCTCTAGCACAGTGGTGGAGATTTGGAAGGAATTGCACGATCGATATCCGACCAGCAATGCACCAAGAATTCATCAGCTAAAAACTGATCTAAACAATTGCAAACAAAAGAAGAACCAATCGATGGTTGAATATTATTCTCAAATGAAGGCAATATGGGACGAATCGGCTAATTGCAGTAGCATCCCTTCGTGCACCTGCGGTGCGGCAGCAGCACTGCTCAAGGAAAAGGAAGTCGAAAAGGTCCATCAATTTTTGATGGGCCTCGACAACGTTTTATATGGTCAAGTTCGATCGACTTTGTTAATGGATGATGAAATTGCCTCTTTTAATTGTGTTTATGCAGTTGTGCTTCGTGAAGAGAAGCATCATGTCGTCACAAAAAACAGAGAAGAAATAGTCGGTGAAGCAGCCATGGCGTCGCAAATGGCGGAAGGCACAACCGGTCCAGTCGGTAACATGAATACGAGGTATGACCCCGTCAAACATATTGAGTACATAAAAGTGACTCGTTGTACTCATTGTAATAAATTATGGCATACCGAGGATAAATGTTGGGAGAAGCATGTCCGAGGTCGTGGTCGAGGCAGGCATAACAATCGTGGCAGAGGAGGCAAGGGACGGGGTAGTCATCAACAGGCGAATGCGGCCGGAGCAGCTGATGATGACGCGGCACAGCAAACGTTTACAGTAGACGAGGTTGTTCAATTAAGGAGTCTCCTACAAAACAAAGGAGAGAGTAGTAAACCATCAACGAGTATTTCTAACACAGAAAATGGACATTGGTTACTCGATAGGGGTTGTTCCCATCACATGACAGGTAACCGAAGTTTGCTTTATGATATCTGGGAAGGAAGACGATCCACTGTAAGTTTGCCAAATGGGTCCCAAATCGTGACCATCGAACATGGCCGCGTACTGTTAAAAGACAATTTTGTTTGCTTTCACTAGGATGTGTTTCACGTTCCATCCTTGACTTGCGATTTAATTTCTATACAACAGTTGATTACAGAAAATAATTGTGTTGTGACCTTTTATAATGATCATTGTGTCATACAGGACCAATCTACGAGGTTGAAGATTAGTAGGGGTGAGCATAGGGATGGAGTCTATTATTACACGAGTGATCGAAGGCATCAAGTTGCACAAGTGAGTACAAGCGCTGATTCGAGTTTATGGCATAAGCGTCTTGGACATCCGTCACATAGTATTTTACCTCTGTTTTCTTATTTGGTTGGTTTCAATTTATCTTGGAATTCGAAAAACATTTGTGATCCGTGTTGTCGGACCAAACAGACTCGGTCAAATTTTAAACCCAATAATAAGCGTAGCAATGATTTGTTTTCTCATATACATTGCGACATATGGGGACCATACCACAAAAAGAGTCTCTCCGGAGCACGATATTTTCTCACCATTGTTGAAGACCGTAGTAGACATATTTGGGTACGATTAATGCGGGATAAAGGGGAAACGAGTCAACTCATGATTATTTTTTGCAAGATGACTGAGACACAATTTGGAAAAAGGGTTAAAGTAGTACAGAGTGACAATGGGACAAAATTTATGTCTAACATTATGAAAGATTTTACCATAATCATGGTATGGTTTTTCAGACTAGTCAAATAGACACCCACGACAAAATGGTAGGGTAGAACGGAGACATCTCTACATATTGGAGAGAGCAAGAGCCCTTCGTTTCCAGGCAGACCTACCAATTGATTTTTGGGGGGAATGTGTCCTTACCACAGTATATTTAATCAATAGGACGCCCACTAAAATACTTGAGGGATTGACAGAACCGGCCCTTAACATGTGCGGGCCGTGCGGCCGCATAGGGCCCCAAGTTTCTGAGGGCCCGATAGATAAGAAAACACATATTTTATATTATTTGGTGCAATAAAATAGCATAGAAATCAATTTGTCTCAATGGTTTGGCTATTGGACCTGTGTTGAGGTAATCCAGGTCCGAATCCCCATAGTTAAATTTTATATTATTTTTCAGCATCTTCTAACTTTTAGTTAAATAAGGAAAGATTTTCAACATTATTTCACTTATTATGTTATTATGGTAAATATGAGATTATTTCACTTATTACGGTAAATATGAGTTTTTATCATAAGATACTTTCACAAATATTTTAGAAAATCCGTTATAAAAATATCTTTCATAAGTTTCTTGATTTTGTTACTTTTATATGTTAGTCATGGAAAATAAATCGAACATACTTTACATTAAAGAGTTTTTTTAGTTTAACTAATAAAGTTCTAAATAATTTATAAAAAAAACGGATTAACAATAATTTCAAATTATAGTTTTTATAAGTATACAAAGTAATTTATAAAGTAATGGGGCCGACTTTTAAAATCTCGCACAGGGCCCCCGAAATCTCGGAGACGGCCCTGGGGATTGACACCTTATGAAGTCTTGCACAAAACACGACCAACTTTTGATAATGTTCGTGTTTTTGGTTGCGTTTGTTATGTCCATAGTAAGGATAGACCCAAGGACAAATCCAATGAGAGAGGTAAACGGTGTATATTTGTTGGGTATTCTAATAATAAGAAGGGATGGAAAGTTTACGATTTAAAGAAAAAATGCGTTTTCGAATCAAACGTGATTGTTTATGAACATGTCTTTCATTTCAATACTATCCCATTCGAACCACAACAAACAAATAAACCAACCTCTGACCCATACATACCTTTTCCAACCCAAATGTCACAACTTTCATTGATAATCCAGCCCATATAACCCACGAGGGAACTGAGCCTCATCCAGAGCCTTTGGACAATGTTGTGTCTGACCCAACAAAAATACCACAAGTAATGAGTGAGCCCAATTCAAAGAATGTGGACACTGAAGGGGCTAATCAGCCCACACCTGATACCCTCACCAGTAACTCGCGGCCCACATCAGAACCAATCCCCACTCAATCAAAATCACGGCCCACATCAGAATCCACCCCCACTCAATCACGACCCACTTCAGAACCCACCTCCACTCAATCACGGCCCACAACTGAAACCCACACCAATGCGTCTGATAGTGCAGAGGAGCAACACGGGCTGCCTAATGCAACCACATACCTGGGCCGAGGTGGTCGACAAAGGTTTGATCCGTATTGGAAGAAAGATTATTTTTGCAAATCTACTCTAAGTATAAACTCCCATCCAAGTGCTCGCTCATCCCAATCAACATCCAACGTGAAAGGTACTCGTTTTCCTTTGATTAATTATGTCACAACAAATTGTTCTTCTGATAATCATAGGTCTTTTTTGGCCAAAGTTGATGAAATCCAAGAGCCGAGAAATTATTATGAGGAGTCAAAAATCAAGGCATGGCAAGATGCCATGGCCAAAGAATTTGATGCACTCGAGATGAATGGGACTTGGGAAATTGTGGAGTTGCCAAAGAATAAGAAACCGATCGGTTGTCGTTGGGTCTACAAAGTCAAACACAAGGCCGACGGTACCATCGAACGGTACAAAGCTAGATTGGTGGCTCAAGGATACACTCAAGTCGAAGGGGTCGAATATCACGAGACTTTCGCACCCATCGCAAAGATGACGAGTGTTCGCTGTCTTTTGGCCGTGGCAGTATCAAAAGGGTGGAATATTACACAGTTAGACGTTAACAATGCTTTTCTTCATGGCGACTTGGAGGAAGAAGTCTATATGAGGATGTCTCCCGATGAGTTCGGAAGGAGAGGTATCAACAAGGTGTGACGACTGATGAAGTCAATATATGGACTCAAACAAGCTTCACGCAATTGGTTTGAGAAATTGACGGATTCCTTATTAAGGTATGGGTTTATACAAGCATTGGCGGATTATTCTTTGTTTACCTACAATCAAGATGGCATTGTTATTGCTTTTTTGGTTTACGGCGACGATATGATTATCGTCAGTCATAGCAAAGAAGCAATTAACCGACTTAAGATCTTTCTTGACCGAAAATTTGGGATCAAGGACCTAGGAAAACTCAAGTATTTTCTAGGAATTGAAGTGGCAACAAGCTCGAAAGGATTGTTCCTTAGTCAAAGGAAATATGCTTTAGAGATTATCAAAGAAGCAGGCTTGGAAGGAGCAAAACTCGTCGACATACCCATTCAAGTGAATCATCAGTTGGCTCTTGCAACCGGCGATTTATTGCGTGATCCAATGAAATATAGACGCTTGGTTGGACGCTTAATTTATTTAACAATCACATCCCCGGATTTGGTGTATGTCGTCTGATGAGGCTGTCGCAACCCTATCAAAAATAACCAACTGGCCTAACTAATGTAGCAGGGAAGTCGGGATCGTATCCACAGGGAGACAAATATGAATTCTAAATGCTAAACTAAAGTCTGTCGAAGTAACCGAATCTGGGGGTTTTGATTGTTGTTTGAACTAAACTAAGAGTAGTGAAGGAAAGAGAGAAAAGAAAAGCGTAAAGAAAAGAGAATAAAAATATGAGGGAGAGAAAACTAGGATGGTCGGTTCACCAATGAAAGTGTAACGATCATGGTCTAGGTCATAGATCAATTATAATTATCGGTCTAAGGGGTAGTGAAAAGGTCCTCTCGGATCGCTATTCGCCCTAGAATGCTTCTAGCGGGCTCTCGCAACTTACTAGGGCACTCTAATGTTTGTAGCAGGTCTAACCCTCACCAGGCTTTCGATCTTAGGTCGGGGTTTTACCAAATCAACTAATCAATCATGCGCATTAATTGACTAATCGCTATCAAATGCTACAATTAACAACAGAGACTTATAAATGTGAACTAGTCTAAACCTAATCAAGATTCGTCACAATTTCATAGGATCCCTTATATCCTAGTCAAGGAAATTAGCTATGCATAAAGGGAATAACAATTGAAATGAAAGAAATAACTAAAGGGGAAATCATGATCGCGATATAAATAATGACAAGAGAAAATAAGAGCAAAGAAAGAAGATTACCAATCATCCAAAAGGAATTGAGTACAAAATTCCGGAAGATTAGATATTACAAGTTTTAAGGAGAAATAAAATGAAAACTACTGACTTAAAAGTTTATCTAAGCAAAAGTAAAGTGACAGAGTAAAAGTGAAAGAAAGGGTGAAAGATCCAAGATAGATAACCTAAAAAACACTGAAAAGCTGCTTTTAAAACGAGTTTAGTCTGACTCCAAACTGATAACCTAATGGGCTTAGGTTAATCTTGGGCTTCGGGGAAATAAACTGGTCGATCGACTTGGAAATTGGTCGATCGACTTCCTTATCGACCAAATGTGGTCGATCGACTAAAAGTGTGGTCGATCGACTTATGTATCGACCAGAATTGGTCGATCGACTGAAGTTTGTCGAACAGATTTCCTGCAATGCGCACTGAACTTAAAACAGCTGCCATTTCTTCGTTACTCAGGCAAATCAAGCGTTTTTGGTGGCGTTGGAAAGCTAAAAGGATAAGCTTTCATCTCCAATTTGAATCACTCGATTATCATTTCTAGAACTCTAGATATGGCTCTCCAAAGTAGGCGCTAGCAAATTGAAGTTCTCCCTTACTTGCTTAGCTTCCTTTCTCAATTGTGCGTACCTCAAATAGCTTTTGACTTGGACGATTGGCGCTTTCCAAGGCTTGTAAGGCCTATTCCAACTTCCATATTCTAAGAGAGTGTACTTGGGACAACTTTGGCTCGGTTTTTATCACTTTCGCGCTTATTCCTACAAAATAGCAAGAAAAGTACAAAGTAGCGTGTTCGGGGAATAAAGTGATATAAAATCACTTGTAAAACATAGAAATGCGTGCCAAAAGGTACTAAAAGTGTATATAAAATGCACGCATCAAAATTCCCCAAACCAAACCTTTGCATGTCCTCAAGCAAACTAAATGATTTATGTAAACTAAATGCAACTACTATGAACCTATTGGAAAGGAGTACATTTTAGAGCTAGCTATAAGTCAAATGCTAACTACTTCATTGCAAGTGATCAATCACCAAAAAGCTAAATACAAAAGCAAACGAATTTATGCATATCTTGAAAAACAACTTGGACATTTTGACTTTGCAAGACTTGTATATTCGGACTCTCACGGGTCACTCTTCTTTCAACAAAGCAAAGGGTGAGTATGATATGTGCAAAGAGAGAAAGAAAAGATAGACACTCACCTAGACTCCGACCAACATAAACATGCATTGCAAACTAACATGACAAAGGATTCTAGTTACCATACACACGCATTTCAACCAATCAACGACTATCACATGTCGAATACTTGCAAATTATGGTTATGTGAGGTAAAATGGGTAAGAAGAGGCAAAAAAAACAATATGGCTAAGAGGGGGTAACGGCTCGAGCTAGCTACCACGACTCAACCAAATGTAAAACCTTCTAAATTACTCAAAAACAATGTCATGCTCGGCATATCACACAACTAACCACGGAACTTGAAACGGTCAAAACACATGCTTAGCATTAATTTTTCTTTCTTTTTCTCTTTTCGTTTCTTTTCTTTTTCTTTCTTTTCTTTTCTTTCTTTTTCTATTCCCCAAAGATACAAATAAGGCACGGGAATTCATTTTTCTTTTTATTTCTCTTTCTTTTCATTTTTCTCTTTTCTTTGCTAAGTTCATGACAATCCAAACAATTCCGAGTTCAAGTTCCAACTTCTCAAATACCGACTCCAAAATGAAATCCAAACCAAAACTGAGACAATGGAAGCATACCACAAAACAATACTAAGCTAGCTCGACACAAGGTAGACTAAACTTGGGTGTAGTTTATAGGTCAACTGGCAGGTTTTGGCTAAATGTGGAGTTATATGGGTACAATGAGAAACGGGATATGCAAGTACTCTCCAAACATGTGATACCAACCACAAAACTATGCGTGCAGGCAAAAAGCAATCAAATGTCATATACATGCAATGCTATGAAATGAAGGGAGTAACTACTCTCAATCTAGATAAACCGGTCATGAATGTCACCAGTTGTAGGCTCTAAAACTCAGAATTTAAGTGGGTTGCCAAAACGCAAGTCAAGTCTAACAATCCAAGTAAAATTTCAAGACAAAATTCGGGATATGCTTTACAAGATTTTGCTAAATGGTGGTGAAAAAAAATACAAGGAATAGCAACAAAAAGACTACAGGGCAATATCATCATCAAATAAATCCAATCCGACTCGACTATATGCAAAAATAAACGTGATTTTTTTATTTGATAATTTTAGGATGCAAGGGAAATGATAAAACAATGCATATGTAAATGAAACGTGATAACAGAAATGTAATAAAACAATATGCAGACCAAATATGGATGCATAACCTCCCCAAACCAAACCGTACAATGTCCTCATTGTACAAAGTAAAGGAAAAGAAATGCAAACTAAAGAGAGTGAGTCAGAAACTTACAAGAATGCGCACACCACGGACCTCCCCAAACCGAACCAGATATGGGAGGTAATCAGAGACTCGATCGAGTCATTTGTCGCATCAGCAAGCGACGAAGTTGCGGCTGATACTTTTCAGCTGACCAAGTGGTTACCCACGAATGTACATAATCTAAACAGCTCAGAGCCCTTAGAAGTCGGTCAAAAATCTGCGCATGTGCTACACAAAATCATAAGTAGCACCAGCAATTAATAGGAGCAAATAAAAACAAAGTGAAATACCGTAGCACCTTGCTGAACTTTCTTTGACAGCTCCTATAAAAATCAACCGAATAATTCCACCCTTTAGCAGAGGGTGGAACACCAAAGCTCAAATCACAGGAAAACAGAGAGTTAGAGACCACAGAAACATTTAACAATGAAAACACATGAGTAGAAATAACCTGCTTAGACGGGTATTCTACATGAGGTGGAGGAGTCCAGTGTGTAATAGGAGAAGGTGGGTAAGCATCCCAAATGCAAGAGGCGGTAAAGTCAAATGTGTTAACGGGGTCACCTATAACATACTCATCTACCATATTATTATATGAGTCCCATTTGACCTCTAGGCTTTCCAATCGCCCATCCTCACTCTCCTCATCGCAAGACTCGTCACGAAAGGGATTCTCTATGGGGTCCCTCAAGTCTTCCTCACGTGGCTCAATATCTGTAAAAGTATCATAGAGAGGTCCTAGATCATCCTCAAAGAAGGGATTATCAACTAAGCCTATGGTATCCTTCTCTATGGTTCCGTCAACGTCATTTTCATTCTGTAAAATGGTTTCTACGGTCTCGCCCATCCCCTCATCCATGTCTGACCGAAGTGAGAAAGTGGGTTTAATACTCTCAATGGCAAACCAGTCAAAGAATTCCAAAAGCTCATTGACAGGTTTTCCACTGAAATCTCCCTTACCTATTGAGCTAAGGTAAGATCGTGTAGGGTCATTCATACCCCGGATGATAGACAAGAAAATCTGAAGGGCAGTCAAGGTTCCATAATTCAAAGTATCCAACCACTCCTCGAACCTGTCTATGTAAGCACCAAATGATTCGTCTTCACCCTGTGGAAACTGGATTGAAGACATTAGAATGGCCTCAAGGAACCGAAGTTCCTTGAGACAAAAGCCAAACTAAACTAAAGCAAATAAAATATCACCGTCTCCCCGGCAATGGCGCCAAAATTTGACACGGCTGTCGCAACCCTATCAAAAATAACCAACTGGCCTAACTAATGTAGCAGGGAAGTCGGGATCGTATCCACAGGGAGACAAATATGAATTCTAAATGCTAAACTAAAGTCTGTCGAAGTAACCGAATCTGGGGGTTTTGATTGTTGTTTGAACTAAACTAAGAGTAGTGAAGGAAAGAGAGAAAAGAAAAGCGTAAAGAAAAGAGAATAAAAATATGAGGGAGAGAAAACTAGGATGGTCGGTTCACCAATGAAAGTGTAACGATCATGGTCTAGGTCATAGATCAATTATAATTATCGGTCTAAGGGGTAGTGAAAAGGTCCTCTCGGATCGCTATTCGCCCTAGAATGCTTCTAGCGGGCTCTCGCAACTTACTAGGGCACTCTAATGTTTGTAGCAGGTCTAACCCTCACCAGGCTTTCGATCTTAGGTCGGGGTTTTACCAAATCAACTAATCAATCATGCGCATTAATTGACTAATCGCTATCAAATGCTACAATTAACAACAGAGACTTATAAATGTGAACTAGTCTAAACCTAATCAAGATTCGTCACAATTTCATAGGATCCCTTATATCCTAGTCAAGGAAATTAGCTATGCATAAAGGGAATAACAATTGAAATGAAAGAAATAACTAAAGGGGAAATCATGATCGCGATATAAATAATGACAAGAGAAAATAAGAGCAAAGAAAGAAGATTACCAATCATCCAAAAGGAATTGAGTACAAAATTCCGGAAGATTAGATATTACAAGTTTTAAGGAGAAATAAAATGAAAACTACTGACTTAAAAGTTTATCTAAGCAAAAGTAAAGTGACAGAGTAAAAGTGAAAGAAAGGGTGAAAGATCCAAGATAGATAACCTAAAAAACACTGAAAAGCTGCTTTTAAAACGAGTTTAGTCTGACTCCAAACTGATAACCTAATGGGCTTAGGTTAATCTTGGGCTTCGGGGAAATAAACTGGTCGATCGACTTGGAAATTGGTCGATCGACTTCCTTATCGACCAAATGTGGTCGATCGACTAAAAGTGTGGTCGATCGACTTATGTATCGACCAGAATTGGTCGATCGACTGAAGTTTGTCGAACAGATTTCCTGCAATGCGCACTGAACTTAAAACAGCTGCCATTTCTTCGTTACTCAGGCAAATCAAGCGTTTTTGGTGGCGTTGGAAAGCTAAAAGGATAAGCTTCCATCTCCAATTTGAATCACTCGATTATCATTTCTAGAACTCTAGATATGGCTCTCCAAAGTAGGCGCTAGCAAATTGAAGTTCTCCCTTACTTGCTTAGCTTCCTTTCTCAATTGTGCGTACCTCAAATAGCTTTTGACTTGGACGATTGGCGCTTTCCAAGGCTTGTAAGGCCTATTCCAACTTCCATATTCTAAGAGAGTGTACTTGGGACAACTTTGGCTCGGTTTTTATCACTTTCGCGCTTATTCCTACAAAATAGCAAGAAAAGTACAAAGTAGCGTGTTCGGGGAATAAAGTGATATAAAATCACTTGTAAAACATAGAAATGCGTGCCAAAAGGTACTAAAAGTGTATATAAAATGCACGCATCAAAATTCCCCAAACCAAACCTTTGCTTGTCCTCAAGCAAACTAAATGATCTATGTAAACTAAATGCAACTACTATGATTATGATTGATTACTTAAAGTTTATTGAATTAAACTTTAACTAATAAATCACAAACAATAATAAAACGTAAAGAAAATGATAAAGGAAGAGAGACACATAATTTTTAAAGTGGTTCAGTTTCACAAGTCGAAACTTACGTTCACTATTCTCGATTAATAAAATTAGTACCTTTCTCCGGATTACAATTTTGTCAACCCAACTCGTACAACTAATCTTTAGTTGTAACTCAACTAAGTATCGTTAAATACTTTATATACTACGAGTATCGTTAAATACTCAACTATCTTACGTTAATAAGAAAGAGCTTATATGAATGTTCTTCTAATGTTCACAATTGAACGGCTAAGAACGACTTCTAGTACTATTATCTTATAACAATATAGAAAATTAAAGGCACAAAGGTAAGCACACGATTTTTCGAAATAAGCACAGTAGTTTTTCTGCGAGAACGGTTTTGCACGATTGTATGTTATAGGGCACGAAAAGATCAATTTTGTGCTATGGCATTGTATCGTTATTTATAGTAAGTTAGGTCTCTTAGGTTTTTACAAAACCTAGAACCACTGAAACATTAGTCGTGCTAGAGTTCTATTCTAGCTAATATTCTCAACTTAAATCTTCTAGAAATAGGAAAGATATTGTAGTAGATAAAATATGGAATATCCTTATCTAGGTCTCTATAATATTCTTGTTTCCTAACCACCCTAAACAAGATAGGAATAGTATAAAATAATATTATTAGTAAATCTTTAACCCCTTTATTCTAGGAAGATAAAATACCAAGCTTTAATCCACACGATTTACTCGTATATCAAATTTGAAGAGATGTAAGAAACGGACGGCTTCATGGGCCGCGAGAATCCACACGCTTTCCTAGAATTAGGTTACTTAAGGTTTGAATATGGAATATACTAGAAACCCTAGTTTATAGAAGACAAATAACTCATAGGTTATTTTATCTATTCTATCAACTAACGGATTTCTTATAATACATATCCAATTTAATAGCTCAAACTATTTAATTTTAATACCACAACAACAGATAACTATTTTCGCCCACTTTAGAAAATAAAAACACTTCGAAGTGCGTTTGTTTGTACCGTCCAGAGTTATAACTGAGAGCTATAAGTTTAGGCTTCTTAACCCATTCTTTTACCCATTTGGCTTCTTATTCATGCTTGTATATGATTATTTTGACTTGTAGTTTTGAAATGTTTACCATACTAGATTACGGGTACATTCTTATAGGTAGAGGATCGTTGATTGATTATTCAAAAAATATCTTTTTTACATATATATGAGTGTGAGTGATACATAAGAGTTCGAAAGTTAAAAGATCATGCAAGGGCCGAAAAGTTCATTTGAAGTAATCCATACTACGCCGTCATGTAAATCTCATCCATATTAGCTTTATTCTATTTTCCCGTGTTGTTTCAGGTTTGAAATCATTATGCTAAGCATATTTGGAATATTGCAATTTAAGGGATATGGTTTCTTGCTTAGGGACAAGCAAGGGTTTAGCTTGGGGGAGTATGATGAGTGATTATTTTATAAACTTTTACCCCCTAATTTAGCTTATTTTATATTGTATTTTACCACTTTAATTAGTGATTTTATGAGCTATTGTTACTTTTTAGTTGTTTTGCAAGTATTTACTCTATTTTGTAGGAATCTAAACTTTTGAAGCTTTTTCTTACTACAATTGCAAAAATGGCTAAGAATTTAGCCACATGCTGGAAGAAATTAATCTTAAGGGTCAAGCATGAAGAAATGAGAAAAGATGTGATCCAAATAATTTTCAAGTCAAGCCCAAAACATAAAGTCAACAAAAATCAACATGAAAATATCACACTTTGGATGTTTTAGGGTTGATTAAGAGGATCTTAAACCGGAAGATTAAGGAGCATTAACATCATACTTTAGATCCCTTATGCATTGAATAGGGGAATTGAAGAAGAATTGCGGAATTGTTGCGTCACCGATCGGGGTTAGACCACTGTTGGTTATTTCCGTTTCACTCCTATTTTACTATATATAGGAGGTGGTTGTTAGGCTTTAGGATCATCTTTTATACAATCTTTCAGCAATCTATCATCTTCTTTTATACATTTCTCATATTTTAGCTTAGTTCATATAATTCTCTCATAATAATTCTAAATAGTTTACATTTGATACATTTGGTTTTTAATATAATTCAAGCAATCTTTTGGTTATTTTGTTCTTCATTTCCAAGTTTATTTCTTATTACGGTAATTTTATTTCTCGTTAACTCTAATTTACGTCTCTGTTTAGAATTTCATCGTTGTTGTTTTATTCATATCGTTTTAGTTTATTTATAATTATAGTTTATACATTTTATTTATGTTTGACCAATCACCTTTTATTTATATAATCATGTTTATCATTTCTATTATTGTTTTTGTTATTTCACATTTTAATATGAGTAGCTAATTTTCCTTAGTCTAAGAATTAGGGAAGTCATGCAATAATATAAATAGTAATTTGGTAAATTAAGATATTAGTAATTTTGTTTATATTGTTTTCTCACATGTTTGCACTTAATTATTAATCTTTGATTTAAGTACACAATCCTAGATTAAAATATGTTAATTTGTTCTAAAGGTCGAGAGGCGCGGAATCGAATAGACTAAATATGTGTAGTAGGACGACCTAGTCATAAACGGGAGTTTCTCTAGGAATCGGTCTAAGATTGATGCCAATACCGCAAAGTTGGTATCTTGTCAAGCCTAAAACAATTGAAAATAATTTACTATTTTTCGAGTTAATCTATTTTATATATATTTATATTTGCATGGACCCGACTCCCCTAGACTCTTTTAATATTATTGTTACAACGTTAAAACAGCCAACAAATCAATCTCGTAATCGACATAGAAGTTAATCCACATCATTTTGATACATAATTCCTATGTCCTTATGTTCGACCCCTATTGCTATATTTATTTGTGTCTAGGGTAATTATTTTTGTATAGGTGTACGATCGAGCCTATCATTCATATTTTGTATGTATGACCCGAATCCCCTAGATCCTTTTAATTATATTCTTTAGATCCAAAATCAAACATCAAACCAACCAACAATTGAAACCGACATAGATAAAATTCTGATCATAGTAATTCATAAGCAACTCTCGTCTCTTTTTGTTTGACCTCCACCTTACTACATTAATTTGTTAGCTAAGAGCAGGGTAAATTATCTTTGATTTGGGTACACGGCTATCCCGGTCTAATTTTGACGCCGTTGTCGGGGAGAACGGTTTTGTTTTTTTATTGAATTGTTGAATTTTATCTTATTATTCTTTATCTTGAGAAACACTTGTTCCTTGGGACCGTTTCATAGTTTTCTTGGAGTATTAATACTTTTTTCTTGTAATAAAACTTCAAATTGACCTTAAATAATGATGAATGGACTCGTCTCACAACAAGAGAATGAGTCTTTTGACGACTATCTTAATCGGTTTTATGACTTTTGTAATAGTCTTATTGATCAGGGTTAGTCGTATATCTAATCAAAAATAATAAACCAACTATGCTAACTAATATAGTTAGGGAACTCGGGATCGTATCCACAGGAAGGTAAGAAATATTTATTTTTTTATTTAGTTTGTCTTAAGGTAACAATTTTATGGGGAAAAAGAGTGATTTATCTAAACTAAGGCAAATAATAAAATTAATTAAGAAGACTAAAATAACTAAAGCAATGAAATAAGATGTGAATAATAATAAGGAAAAATAGCTAGAATAGTCGGTTCATCATGGTCAAGTCAAAGGTCAAAGGTAAAAACAAGATCTATCAAATAAACGGTTTGAAGGATATTGAATAAATATCCGAGTCTGGTCTGATATTCACCCTAAAGTAATACTAACTTAGCACGGTCGCCCTCATTAGCATATTTTAATGTTCACAACAGGTCTCGCCCCTTCCAATCGGGGCTGATACAGGTTAAGGTTTACACAGATTAATTAACCAATTACGTAGACGTAACTGTTTAATTACTATTATCAGTTGTGATTAACAATTCAGACATGAGAATAAGACAGGTCTATTAATTAACTAAGAACATACTAAAACCATGATTCCCATATATCCTAGCATAAGAAATATAGCTACTCATAGAAAAGGTAACAAAACTAATATAAAAGGAAAACATAATTTTAAGACAACAAAATAAAAGGCAAGAAATTAACAGACAGGAAATAAAGAAAACAAGAAATCTTACAAAACTTTGCTATCCCGAAACTAAGAACTTTATTAAAACTTGAATAAAAACCGTCTTGAGAATTAAACTTAAACTAAACTAAAAGTCGAATTGATTCTGAAACCGAATCAAAACTGAATCTTCATAATAAAAACTACCCTAGATGCCTTATATTTATAGTAAGAAAGGTCTTGAGTACAACACGGAAACTAGAAGTAGAACATAAGTAAAACTCTAAATCTAATGTCGACATAATAAGAGCAGTCCGCGCATAGCCCTCGATCGAGCATTCTTATGGTACTTGAACGAGCAAAATCCCAAGGAAATCACTCGATCGAGGACTTTTAGTACTCGATCAAGCACTTTTGAATCCAAAACCACTCGATCACAGACTTTTGAAGGCAATAATACTCGATCGAGCATTATTAGTCCGCTCGATCGATACTTTCTCCTGTAATGCGCACTGAATTTCAAATGGCCGTCATTGCTTCGTTACTTGGTCAAATGAAGCGTTTATAGTGGCGTTGAAAAGGTAACATGATAAGTTTTCACATCCAATTTGAATCACTTGATTATCTGTTTTATAACTCAAGTTATGATTCTTCAAAGTAGGCAGTAGTAATGTGAAGCTTTTATTTTGCTTGATAAGCTTCCTTACTTCACTATAGACTCCAAGAGAATGATTTCTAAGCTCCATTACCTTCTATCTCCTACATGCATGCTCAAATGATGGTTTCTTTCAAGCCTGACTTGCACTACTTTTGAGTCTTTCCTGCACAAATTACAAGACAAACACAAAGTTGCAAATTTGGGGCAAAACATAAAAACTATAATAAAAGCATAGAAATGTGTGTCACATATTCAATAAAAGTCTATATAAAAGATTCGCATCACTTATATTCCTTGAACAAGTACCTGATGAGGTTTACATGGGTCATGTCGCGCTTGATAGCATGAATTTTGAATCTCGTGATTTGGCTAAATACATTAGTTGTGGAAGTGTCTATTACAAGAGTGTGGAGGAAATTTGGGATTTCTTGGAATTCATGTTGGAGGAAGTGTCCTCGACAATAGTGTGTTGACATTATTAAAACTCATCTGAATGAAACACAATTGCGAGTGTTACACTTTTAAAGTCGACTGATCAACATTTAACGATAATGATTGGCTGTCTAGAGTTTGACATTATCGTCATATGATGGTGGTGATCAGTTGATCCCTTAAGGTCATATTTTTAGGAAATTCCATCTCAATGGAATAATTAATTAATATCGTATTAGATACGAATTAATTAATAACTGGAAATTTGGAAATAATTTTACATGACGAATATTTTATAATGGGATTATAATAATAATAGTCAAAGTAATAAAATCGTTTTATTACTCGGTTTTTATTTATTCGTTTGGGAAACGAGTAAATTGAGAATGAACACGGTTGATCATAAAATTGCAAAGAGTTGTAATTAAAATTATGATATTACATTTTTATACAATAATAATTTCGAATTGTTAGTATAATTATTTAAATGTAATAAATTTGTAAATTATGGATTTTAATAGTTAAAATTGCATAATTAACAAATAGTTAAAATTGCATAATTAACAAATAGGGTCATGTGTTATGGAACATATGTGACAGGTTACAAATTAACACAATTGACAAAGATAAAATGGGTCTATAATAAGACCCATTTGGACCGTGTAAATGAGATAGATGTGTGATAGTTGTGTGTGTAAGTAAGCAACTTCATTGTGTGTGTGTCATACACAAAGAATGTGTAAGGCATATCTTATGCATTTGTGTAAGAGTAAGAAGGCCATGCATTGGCTCCTTTGGGGATGTGTTGGCCGGCCATATCATAGAGCAAGCAAGCTCATTTTGCTCTCTATATATGCTACAACACACACACACACTACTTAGACTATTTTTTTATGCTTACTCTCATCTCATACTACAAACTTCATTCTCCATAATTTCCTTAGTAAAATAGTTTTCTAAGATAAGTAAATTATTTCCTATACTAATAATATTAAGGGTAATATTATTATTGATTCTAGTATACTAATTCTATTTTTCTAGTAACAAAAATAGTCTTAGTTTGAGATCGGGTCCTTGATACGCATCTTTTGGAGACGATTTTTGTTAGATCGTTATAAGGGTATTTCGGTTATTGAAGACTCACATAATAGGTGATTATTGAGTATAAACCTTCTAAAACCAATGTAAGGACAATCACATCTTATGATATCATCATGCATGCATAAGATCTTATTAAGTTTTATAACATAAACTTAAAGAAACAAAACTCACATTAGATATGAGTATAAAATCAGGAACTTAGTTCCCAACAAGTGGTATCAGAGCATTACGGTTGTTGCATGCATGATCGGATTCATGTTTTATGTTAAACGGATTAACATATAAATTTCGAAATTTTTGTATTTATTATGATAAATCACAAAATAATTTTGCATGTTAAAGTTTCTGATTCTAAAATGGTTTTAGGACATAAAAATAATTTTATGGATTTTTATTGTTCATTTTTATATTTATTTGTATATTTTGTAGTTTAAATCGGTTTTAAACAACAATTAATGGGAAAAATAGTTAAACATAGTTTTTGGGCGAGATTTTTTGATATGTTCTCACATGCATATTTTATATATTATATATGAATTTTCTTAACATATGGAGTTATTATGCATGGATTATGAATTTTATGAGATAAATAGTCATAATATGAGTTAAAATGGGTATAGGAGGTTATATTTCGAATCTGACCTTAAAATTTTATGAGAAGTCACATGCAATATATAAAGTACCTGTATGAAGTTTCGAAATTATTGGACTTATTTTGCATGATTAATGATTTTTATAGTAAAAATCGCATTAATATTGACTCAAATTCGACTTTAATAGTTATAGTTGGAATTTTGCCATAAATATTTTACACAAAGTCACATGCAATATTTACAGAATGTATATAATTTTTGAGAATTTATTCTCAAGTGATGCATGATTTATGATTTTAATAGTTAAAATCGGCTATATAATGACTTATTGTGTTAAAAATAGTTAATCTTAAGATAATGGCATAAAATTTTACCCATAGATGTCTTATATAATAGGAACATCAGATCTAAAAGTTGGATATCAAAAAGTTTCTGTTTTTATGATTATTAATTTTTATGAGTTAAATAGTTAATAATCGTAATTTATGAGTCTTAAAAAATAAAATTTCGAGTATGGTATGAATTTTTGGTCATTTTCAGATTCTAATATATATTTTAGGATGACTAAAAATTTATAACAATTTACTGCAAGTTTTTATAATTTAAATCGGATTTTTAACCATAAAAACGACTATTATACGATTTATTTAAGAAATAAACTATATATATTAGCATAAGACCATTTTATTAATTTCTGAATTTTTAGAAAATTTCCAGAAAGTTTAAAATTTTTGAATTTTAAATTTCGAATTTTATTGACTCATTTGGCCATGTTCTGTTTATTTTTCCCGAAAATACGAAAATACAAGTAATTTATGAACAATAATGCAAAATCAAGTTAAATCATGATCAAACATTAGTAGAGACTAAACATTAATTCATAAAGTATGTTAGGATGATTAGCTTGGACATAAATGAGATTTATGTAATTTTGATGATTTTAATAGTTGAAGTCGCGCATATCCGTAAAAACCGTAAACAAATATGAGATATTTGCTCCCATAAGGCGATTTGGCATTAAAAATTGAGCATGTGCATACATATTTTATTATTGCAATTTATTTAATGTGAATGTCATATTTGAATGTTTTTATATAATTTGGAATTATGTAATTTTCTTAGTATGGCCTTAGTTTTAATCAATATTACCCGTAATGAAAGGGGATATTGATTCGGTTGTAATTTATGTGATCTCGTATCACGGGTTTTGTAATTTAAATTTAATTTTCAGTTTTACAATAGAGTGGTTGTATTATTTTATTGTAATTCCGGAGATCCAAAAGACGGTGCCATACGGAAAGGAGTTCCGACAAGACGGTGTTTTCTTGGATGGCGTGCCAATGAAGTTCAAGGGACCATGGAGTTGGTTTCCGAATTTGTAATACTTAATTAGTTTTTACTATTACTAGGAAGGTCATACTAAGATTTTATTGCTTTGCTTTTATTTTTGCATTATTTATATGTTTGCATGCATAGCCAAATGGCCATAAACATGCATATTAGTTTAAATCGTTAAAAACAACCGTGTCAATTATAATTATCGAGTTCACCAATTTAATTCGCTTAAAGGAGATAGATAATAAATTGACAAGACCTCTATATTGAACAAAACAATTGAGAATTAGCCTTACCAAATAGTAGAACCCATGAGCTTCTATTTCGTGGAGTGGTGCTACTCCAGTGGGCAGTACGAACCTCATTACGTAGGATAAGTGGGGCGATGAGGTGGACTCAGTCCAGTGGGCGGATCGCATCTCGATGCAATTGAAATTTGGTTTGTACTCAAAGGAAGTGTAGAGGACCAGTGGTCAATGTGTTCCGGGCTAAGATGAATAAATAATGATTTGTCATCAACTAAGAGTTCTATAGTAGAACCGGTTTATTTTAACCCACCAAACCATATCATTGGGTCGGAGTTCTAGTGGTTCACGATTTCGGTAGTATGGGTTTGGGTCTTGGAATCATTTATAAAATTGGATGGATGTCATTTTATAGATGTGTTAGCTTGATAAATATGTTTACAAGTTAAAATTAAAATTAAAACGATTAGCATTTAATTTCTTCATATGTTTAAAATTTTGTAGTTAAATCTTCGTATCAATATCAATCATGACCGCTTCCACCACTACAAACACTTCATGGTTACGTTCCTTCATGGATCGTTGTAAGCTAGAAAAGAATGGGGCAAACTTTGCCGATTGGGATGCCCAACTTTTGTTGGCGGCACAAGGTGACGGTAAGACCGAATACCTCATCGAAGAATCACCTCCTGAACCTTTAGAAAATGCCACCGCCGCAGCCAGGTGACCCTATGATACTTATAAAAAGGAGTCTGCGGCAATCAAAAATGTTTTGATCTTCTCAATTGAGCCGGAAATCCAAAGGAGTGCCATAAAGATTGGCACGGCCTATGAGATCTACTCCAGGCTTGTGACAATGTTCTCAAAGGCTTCGAGAATTGTCCAATGCGAGGCGGCATCGGCCTTCTTTGATCTCAACCTTAAGGAGGGGCAAAACGTTAGCCCACATGTGCTCAAGTTAATTGAGCATGTAGAAACCCTAAGGTTGAATCAAGTGGACATTCCTAAGGAACTTGTGATTGACAGAATCCTCTACTCCTTGTCTAGGGTGAAAACTTATGTGCAATTCCGGGTGAATTTCAACATGAGAAACCAAGACATCTCTCTCGATGAATTACACAATATGATCGTGCAAGCTGAAAGAGATATGGCCTAAATGTTAGTGCCCCTAAGGATGTGCTCAAAATTAATGTTAAGAGCAAAGGGAAGTTCAAAAGGAAGGGTAAGGCAAAGGGGAAGCAACCTTCCAAAGGTTCCAAGAAAGTGTCTTCTGAGGCAAGCACCTCAAATTCCAACAAGAGCCCTCATCAAGGAGCTAAGTGCTTTTATTGTAATGGCAAAGGACATTGGAAGAGGAACTGTTCCAAGTATCTCAGCGATCTCAAAGCTGGGAAAATTCTTCCAGTTGGTACGATAACTATCCCAATTTTATGTTAATCTCAACTAATGTATTATGATATAAATTGTGATGTGAATGCTCTTCTTACTTGAATTAGGGCATGAAAGCAAAGATAAGGGAAAGAAAAAACAAGCATGATGGATCAAAGGGAACTAAGAGTAGCTCCACTCGGGATATTAAGGAGCTTTGTTTTTCGCTTATTTTGCTAGTATTTCAAGTGTTGTAAAAACAATTTAGAACCTATGTTTGATTTCCTTGTTGGACGAGGAAAGGATAATCCTTGAACAATTTGTTGTATTTTGGATAATGTAGTGACTTGGTTTTTAACCCAAGTCACTATCGGTTTTATAATTATGTTCTTAATTAGTTTAAACACTTGCAAATCTTAAACATAAAATAGAATTGATTGTTACATTTCAATGTATGACCATTGAAACCGAATAGGTATAGGATACTTAATTCAAATCAAATCAAAATCAAATTAAGTTTAGAACTCAATTAAGAGGAAAAGTTATCAACCATCCAAAATTATCTAAGCTTTAATCGAATATTTTTTCTGTAATAAATCATAAGGGTACACAAACCAACATCAAAGTCATTGTTTGTGGCCTTAGTGACTATCTTTGATAATGAAATAAGATTATTATTACAAAGATAGAGTGGGAGAAATTTGAAAAGCCACAAATAGCATGTGATTTTGATTAGCACAATGGATATGATCTATTGGTGAATAGTAGGAATTATTGTGTTTTGGTTGTGTAAGAGATTTAGAAGGTAGATTAAGTTGTGGATGGGATCTACGACTCGAGAAAATCTACGCCTTACGATTTTAAAAGGTAGATTAAGTTGTCGATGAGATCTACGATTTGGTAAAAATCTACGCCTTATTGTCCCAACGGCCCCGGCCCTGGAGGATACTTTAAGAATAAATTCTTAAAGTTTGTAAGGAAAAATTTTATACATGGATAAGAACCATGATAGAGTCCTCGTACAGTATAAGATAAGATAAATGTGGGGAATTGAAAGTTCCCACACACAAAATTATATACCATAAGAAAAGACTCTTAGAGAAACTATGGGAGGACACTCGAAGAAAGTTATTCAAAAGATTTTGCAAAGGCTCAAGAAAGGGTTCTTGGATTTAGATGGTGATCTAAATGTGCCAATGCAAATTCTAAGACCCATGAAATTTATAAGATATACATGCAAATAAATGAGATTTATTGAGAGAAGCATAGGTTGACATGTGGATGTCAGCAGTCTGCAAAGTTAAGGGTAACTTTGTTGAAAGTAGTGAAATAATTCATTGAGAATGAATTCAGTAAACTCAATAACCGCTTTTCGAAAGAGTATTTGAAAAGGATGTGACTATTAGCACATATGGTTAAGTCCCAACCATTTCAATTCATTATATGTTAAGGAACATTGAATTAAGTGGGAGCTTTATGATTTACCGTTAAATGTAAAGTTCAGTGGGAGTTCTCCCTCCGGGATTTGAACCTATTGAGTCATGGGAATGACTTCGGGGTCTTCAGAATCAGGTAAGAACAAGAGTTTAGTGGGAGTAAACGTTATCTAAAACAACTCATTGCTTGTTTGGAATGAAGCATTGATACTTATGAAAGGTATACGAGTTCTAAATTCTAGATGACAGATTGATATGAATTAAATCTAATTGAACATGGGATGTTTGGTTGAGATTGTAAAAGACGTCTTGTTATAAAGTATTAAGGTTGTTCATAGAGATGAAGATAGTATTACCATGATGAGATCATGGAAATTTATCGAACCTTAAGTACTATAGTTTGCACGTTTAAATTCGCTAATCTTTCCGCCATTAGTATAATCGTGTAAGGCTGGATGCACACTGCTTGCAGGATAACCTGTTTAAGCAGGTGATAAATCAATGATTAAACCTTGATGAATTGTCAAAGTATTCTCCAATGGAGATGATAGACAAATTCAAGATTTTGGAAGATAACTTGGTCGTATGGTAAAAGGTTTGCAACGACTCAAGTTCCAAGATATCAAGCAAAGATTTATGATAATCTTTGGCTTACATTCATTGACTATGCATCTCAATGACTTGTATTTTAACTACATGGTCATCACAAGATTCTACAAAATGTATAAGTTCACAAATTATGTAAAGGCATTACTGTAGCTGGGAGTTATACAATGCACATAATCTTATTCGCTGGTCATGAGATGACTTATCTCATTGAGATAAAAAAGCATATGTGGATATGATCCGCAGAGTGAACGCTCGCACGTGGTAAACCTGGTTTACTCAAAATGAAGATAATTACAATTTTAAGGGATTTAAACGAGAAACCCTTAAGCTCACTGCAAATTAAATGGTGTTCAAAGGTTGACCACTTGGATGGGATAATCCACTAATCGTTTGAGTTATTCATAACTCAGTAAAGGTCAAGTAAAATTCAAATAGGATGGTAAGACCATGTTGAACCCCGTTAAAGTGAATTGAATTATCATGACCTCGCCCCTAGTTGCTTAAGTGAGGTGACATCTAAATGCAACCGGATGTGTGATGCGATTGATGGCGAGTTCAATTGCCATAGAGTCATACGGGATGACTAATCGATCACCTAGGCATAGACATGTTAAGATACATTTGTCGGGCTAATGACCGCTGATAGAGCTCTGGCGTACTCTTATTAAAAGACTGCCTGGTCGTGGCGGGAGCATCTATCGTGTTTCACATGAGTCAGTTCTTGGACTAATGATTGTTCTCTGAGGTGGCATAGTTTTCAGATTAACTTTGATTTATGTCCTAACACCTTCGTAACTAGGGTTTATAAGGACATATTTTGGGTTAGGATGGGCTGTGGCCAGCCGGAAGGAATAAGTCGATTAGGAATTGTCCACCCCTTGTCAGGGTTGAGAAATATCTCTAGGCCACTCGAGGAGAATAATAACTAGAAATGCGTGGCCACGCTCGGAAGGTATCTATGGTAGATAATTCCGGTCAGTAGTTATAACTCCAGATCAAGACAAACCACTCTAGATTTAAATCAATTGCTGGCACGACCTGAGAGGACGCCATGCATTGAGTGGGAGATAGTAATAGGGCAAGAGAATTGGTAACACACACTTGTCTCGGACAAGTGGGAGATTGTTGGAGGAAGTGTCCTCGACAATAGTGTGTTGACATTATTAAAACTCATCTGAATGAAACACAATTGGGAGTGTTACTCTTTTAAAGTCGACTGATCAACATCTACCGATAATGATTTGCTGTCTAGAGTTTGACATTATCGTCATATGATGGTGGTGATCAGTTGATCCCTTAAGGTCATATCTTTAGGGAATTCCGTCTCAATGGAATAATTAATTAATATCGTATTAGATACGAATTAATTAATAACTGGAAATTTGGAAATAATTTTACATGACGAATATTTTATAATGGGATTATAATAATAATAATAGTCAAAGTAATAAAATCGTTTTATTACTCGGTTTTTATTTATTCGTTTGGGAAACGATTAAATTGAGAATGAACACGGTTGATCATAAAATTGCAAAGAGTTGTAATTAAAATTATGATATTACATTTTTATACAATAATAATTTCGAATTGTTAGTATAATTATTTAAATGTAATAAATTTTTAAATTATGGATTTTAATAGTTAAAATTGCATAATTAGGGTCATGTGTTATGGAACATATGTGACATGTTACAAATTAACACAATTGACAAAGATAAAATGGGTCTATAATAAGACCCATTTGGACCGTGTAAATGAGATAGATGTGTGATAGTTGTGTGTGTGTGTAAGTAAGCAACTCCATTGTGTGTGTGTCATACACAAAGAATGTGTAAGGCATATCTTATGCATTTGTGTAAGAGTAAGAAGGCCATGCATTGGCTCATTTGGGGATGTGTTGGCCGGCCATATCATAGAGCAAGCAAGCTCATTTTGCTCTCTATATATGCTACAACACACACACACACACACACTACTTAGACTAATTTTTTATGCTTACTCTCATCTCATACTACAAACCTCATTCTCCATAATTTCCTTAGTAAAATAGTTTGATGCGTGCCTATTTTATGATATTTTACATCTATTTTTACACGCATTTTGTCGCTCATTTACTATGTTTTAGCATTTATTTCCCAACAATTGTCTACTTTCGTATTTTTATGCTCTTTTGCAGATTTATGCGGAAAAGGGACGATTTTATACCAAATTTATGCCCTCGGGATTTTTTATGACTAAGGACAAGAAGGAACGAAGCCTAGCGCACATTTCAAGGCCTGAAGATAGCTTTAACAAGCAAAGAATCGATCCACGACGTTGCAGCCTGTTTCAAATGGCTATATCTCGATTTCTAGAGCTGATAATGGAGTTATGCCAGTTGGAGGTGAAAGCTTATCCTCTTAGCTTTCCAACGACGCAAGAATCGCTTGATTACGATAAGTAACGAAGAAATGGCAGCTGTTTTAAGATCGACGCGCGCTGCAGTCCCGACATCAGGTCGACCGACCCACAAAGTAGGTCGACCGACCTCAGCGCAGACCCAGAAGTTTCCGCAAAGCCCATTCAAGTTATTAGGTCATTAAGAGGTCGACCGACCCAAAAAGTAGGTCGACCGACCAGGCGACTGTGTTTCCGCGATTTTTATTACGGGCTTTGCTCCTAATCTTGTAATTAGAACTTATTTAAGGAGACCTAAACTCTAAAATTAGGTCAAGCAGCCCAGATTAGAGAAAACTCCATAGTTTAGAGAGAATATTTTCCAAGTTTCAATCTTTGTTCTTGAATTTCAATTAAGTTTGTAAGTTTGATACAATTAATCTTTCCCTTTCAATTAATCTTGTTGTTCATCTTATTATTGTTTCTCAATACATGTTTTCCCTTTTATTGTTATCTTTAATTATGTTGATTCCCTTGATGTTCTTAGTTCTTGTTATTGTTAGTTTCATAATTAAAAGTATGCATAGCTAATTCTTGTGATTAGGAATTAGGGGAACCATGGTAAAGATTTGATTTTGATAGTTTAATAATTGAATTACCAATCCCCCATTGTTGTTGGTGAACTAATCCTTAGGATTGAAAGATTATTAGGACTAGTTTAACAACAACTTTGGGATTGCCCTTGAACGAAAGTTTAGTGTTTTTTTAGGAACCCTAAGACCGTAAGGATTGGGTAGAATATTGACCTAAAGGTTTATACTTTGTTCCTTGGGATTGTGTTATTTGGTTATTTTACCTTTCATTGACTTGTTTTGACCATGGGGAACCAAAGTTCCTAATCTCCTTTTTTATCTTATTTAAATTCTCTTGTTTATTTGCTCTTTTAGTTCTTAGTTCAAACCTTAAATCAACCCCCCTTTTTGGTTACTTGTAATAGACTTTAAATTCACAAACATAATTAACCTTGTCTCCTTGTGGTTCGACCCTTGACTTATCCTATCTAGTTTAAGCTGAGGTTTTTAAATCTTATCTTTCGCACCCCTCAACGACGGGTGTCATAGTTTTCTAAGATAAGTAAATTATTTCCTATACTAATAATATTAAGGGTAATATTATTATTGATTCTAGTATACTATTTCTATTTTTCTAGTAACAAAAATAGTCTTAGTTTGAGATCGGGTCCTTGATACGCATCTTTTGGAGACAATTTTTGTTAGATCGTTATAAGGGTATTTCGGTTATTGAAAACTCACATAATAGGTGATTATTGAGTATAAACCTTCTAAAACCAATGTAAGGACAATCACATCTTATGATATCATCATGCATGCATAAGATCTTATTAAGTTTTATAACCTAAACTTAATGAAACAAAACTCACATTACATATGAGTATAAAATCAGGAACTTAGTTCCCAACAATTCATTGCTTCCCAATGTCGAGAAGTAACACTCTAACTCAATATTTGGCGCTTTCAAGAGGAGCTCAAAGCGGTTCAAGCTCGTTTGGAACAAGTTGTTCAAAATAAAGTAAGGGTAAGAGAGCCTATCTTTTTAATTTTGTTGTTTTCCCCTTCCAGTGTGAGTCTTTTCCCCTTAATGATTTGAAATTATTGGATGATGATGCCGATGGTTTGACAATTTCATTTAAAAGTCCTCCTAGTGTCATTTCAATTGACCATTTAGAGACTCATGTTAAAGAAAATGATCTTGTAATAGATGAGACCCTTATCATGGATGTTGTTGAGCTCGGTTGTAATGAAAAGGATGAGGATTTGCCAAAGTCATTAGACGCATTTGAAAATCCTTTCGTGGAGGATTTTATTGATCCATTTGAGGTAGATGGAGGACCTAGCTATTCTAATTTAGAGGTTAAGCGGGATGATCCCCTCCTCTTTATCGAGTCCCGCCTCCTTGATTTTTAATGCCACCAATTTGAGACCATTTATGATGATATTTTGAACACTAACGATTTGTTTCATGGTCTTAAGCATGTTGCTCCGTCTCATGCTGACGAGTGGAGTAATTTGGTGGTTTACTTTGAAGTTTCTCATGCGTGCCTTGATAAGATATCTTATTTCTTACCTTTGATCCTTCATGTTTATATCTTATCAATTGCTCACATTTGCTTTTGTATTGCTCATGCGCAGAAACATGATAGACTTTTAAGGACGTTGACTTGTTTTTTAAATAAAGATGGTCATGTCTTTTGAGGAAAACCAAAATCTAGCAAAACTTTAAATTGTGCTTCTCAGGAGGTAACCCGTGTTTATTTATGTTTTTGAGACAATTATTTACCATTTTTGGATAATTGCAATTTCATTTGGTTTTGTTGTAATAGTTACGACAATTAGACGTTTAGTATTTTTAGAATCGTAGTAGATTGTTCTTATGAGGTACCTTGGTGCATGCCTGCATGGATTGGATTTTGCCCCTATTTTCATACTAACTTGGGGAGGCTATTAGTCTAGTAAATTTTTCTTTATTTTTGCATTTTTATTTTCTCCATTTCCCTAATAAAATTGGGGGAAACGAGAAAAAGCACGTGCTCCCAGTTTTCTTTAAGAGAAGAAGCTCACTCTAGATTTAAGAGAGAGAAGACCAAAATTAAAATGAACATCCATTTTATTTTAATTGGAGTTTTGGACTAACTTGTTTTCGGGTCATCTAACCCAATTGCATAACTATTGGGTCACATGTCGCTTAGAGTTATTTTAAGTCGGTTTTAGTCACCTCCGAACTCAACTTAATAATTATTGTCGTTTATCAATTCAACCTCCGGTAGTACAAGTTGGTACCGATTCACCCAATTTTTCGGTTTTAACGTATCCAATTTCTAACAATTCAGATCTTGTTCCTAGGGTCAAGTTATTTTTTGCTGAATCTAACTTAATTAAATGAGATCATCTTTTTGCTAATCTCTAGACATGATACTTTTTAGAATACCCCATTATTTGGTTGGATCGATAAGAGAAGTTTAAAAACTTCTCAACAGAATTATGGGACTATCACTAAAAATCTTATGAGAATAGATCAATAATTAACTGAGTTGAGTTGAATTTAATGGAGCTAAGCTGAACTGAACTTCATTGATTAAAACTTAGCTAAATTGCATTGAATTAAAGTAAGAGTTAATTTGTAAAGAGATTACTTAAATTAAACTGAATGAAACTAAAATGAACTATACCGAATATCGCTAAGTAGAAATGAAACGAGGTGAAATTAGGCCTAAAAAACAGAGCTAGATGAACGAGCAAATCCTTTTTAACATTAGTTAAAATTGATCTTATAGAACAAACTTGTAGAACAATTAGAGCATGCGCACCAATGAAGTTTTTTTACTTCATTGGTGGAAAGATGAGAAAAAGTGTGTTATTTCTTTGTGTAACCAAGAAGAATATCTTTATGTGGATGGAGAGTTTTGATTTTTTTCGGTGGAATGAAAATTGGATAAAGGAAAAATGGGGGGGATAGTGATGAAAAGTCACAATTTTTGTTAGATTGTGCTGCTTTTTCAGAGATGGCCCCCTCAGCAAGTTTCTCTTGTGACAGGTTTATCCGTCACGAGCTTACGACGGGTCAAATACTATATATGTTGGTAGATAAAATAAAACAATTTGCTATTACTGAGGTGCTTTACTTTTGTTTTACCTCCCCACATGGATTATACTTGACCCGTCGCAAACTTGCGACGGATATGCTCGTTACAAATGAGAATTTGTGTCACCATTTACCCACAATTAATTCATCTCCACACTATTGAGGTTGTTTAATTATTCTACTTTATTTTTTAAATTGTGTAATGTTTAATTAACTTGTAAATTATTTTAATGTTGCTAGAAAATGAGAATTTGTTTAATTATTTATGACGAAGATCTAATCCTTTTTTGTTGCTAGAAAATTTAGGTCAAGGGGTACCAAGTCCAAAGCCATGGAAAACCACCATACCAGCCTCGTTGAGGATTTATGGTGGTGTTTATGAATTGGCGACCAATAAAGCTATATTTTCCCAATGGAAATCAATCGCTCACCTCAAAGCCAGATGTTGGACTATGGACCAATGGTATAGGGGTGTTAACGAGCCGAGCCGAACTGAGCTTGGCCTTGCTCGGCTTGTGCTCGATTACAAAAACTCGAGCTCGAGCTCGAGCCAATCTTATCCGAGTTTGAAAAAAATGCGCTTGTTACAAAGCTTGCAAGTTTTAACACGAGCTCGAGCCAAATCGAGCCTATATAAAATGGTTTATTTTTTTTATATTTTCCTCAAATATTTTCAATAACAAGGTTCGAAGATTTTATGTAAAAATATTTAGCAAATCAACAAGATATTTGATATATATGCTACAAAGATATAATAATGATAAAATATTTTTATAAAATGTGAGCATATTATTAATATCTTATGTAATTTCAAATGTTTGAGCCGCTTACAAGCTTTTCGAGTCGAGCCAGCCTTTGCTCGGCTTGACTCGTTAAGCTCTCGAGCCGAGCCCGAGCTCGCCCGAGCTCGAGTCGAGCTCACACGAGCCGAGCTTTGACCGAGCTTTGACCGAGCCGATCTCGAGTTGCTCGCGAGTTGTCTCGTCTCATTAACAGCCCTACTTACCATTGGGACAAACCCTTGTATTATAATTAAAAATTAATCTGAGTATAAGGATTAGATCCCAATATTAGTGCTCAGTCGCAGAAACAGGTAAGACGGAAGGCAGTGAACATCCAAATTTATATATATCCATGAATCATGATCCATCAATTTCATGTGCTCATGACTTCACCAAGAAAATCAATACATTGGCTCATTTTAGAAGGCCTAATAAATTAAGGGACGTGCTTTTTCACATACGAATTTTCCTCTTTCACATACGATTTTTACCACCCTACCCTTATCATTTTTTAAGATTCACCCCATTAATTTTAATTTTCTCCCTTCCTTCATCCGCTTAAACAACTACTCCGTTCACCATTTCTCCGCATCAACTTCGTTCACCGTTCCTCCGCATCAACTTCGTCGCCGCCCCTTCCTCCTCCTCGTGCCACGCACCCCTCCAACACCGCCGTGATATTGCAGACTTAAAAATAAAAAAAAACTTTAAAAAACTAAATACGCAGCCAAACTAAAGATCGAAATAATGAAAAAAACCTAAAGAAATTTTAAAAAAACACTAAAAGTGAAGCTTTCCTTCTAATTGAATACAAATTGCAGACAAGGACAAGCACTGTCAACGAGAGGCAAGGCTCGTAAGACAAATTGCAGACAAATTGATGCAGGCAACTGAATACAGATGACGGATAAATTGCAGACTAATTTATTTTGTTGAATTAGAAGAATGAAATTGAATAGCAGATAATGAAATTGAAATTGACGAGGTATGAATTGAAGACGGATGTACGACGAACGTAATAAACAATATTACCTCAATATTTGAAGAATTGTAATTTATTGTTTAAGTTTTTAGAGGAATTGGTTAAATTGTTGTTTTGTTTAGGGTTAGGAAGGAGAGTTTTGATTTAGGAAGGAGAGTTAGGTTTAGGAAAAAGGGTAGAAGATGGAAATTTTATGAAAAAGTATATGTAAAAAAGTAAAGTCCGTATGTGAAAAAGTAATTCCGTAAATTAAAGTCATCACTGTGTATGTTCCATGGGCAGTGATTCTATATTTGTACAGTATTTTCAGCATTCTTTGATGAAACATCTACATATTCTTTAGATCATGTATTCTTGTAAAGTGCTACATGTTCATCAAAGAGCAGCCTCGATCACGATCGGAACTCTCTTACATCCTGTTAGGATGATCATCGATTTTCCAATAGCAGGAACAAGTGTGTGGGGAAAGAAGTAATGAGATCGTGAAGCAGTTCTCGGGTGTGCCGTTGAAATGATCTGGCATAAAATAGATATAACACGAGTTGGATATAAACGCTGCAGATTTCGTGGTATTGTTAATAACATTTCAGTAGAGAGAAAACGGTTTACCTTAATTGCCACGGTTAGGACATACATTTGCAAAGTGAGACGGATCACCGCAATTGTAGCAACTTCTGACAGGCTCACCAGTTGCTGACACAAATGTCCCTGCATTACCACGTCCACCACCACCATCACCATCACCACCACCACGACTCCCACGACCCCTACCGCGGCTACCCCTTCCTCTTCTATTAGAATTTGATGCTCTACCATTGGTATGGGAGGGCCCCTGTTGTCTGGCATCATTTTCCATCATATCCTCCCACCTGTTAATATCAAAAATCAGAATTAATGAACGAGAGGATACCTAGTGTTGCCTAAACATGGCAAATGTAATTCGAGAAATGGGTTTGGTCATTTTGGTTCATCTTGAGTATGCGCCAATTTGGGTTTAAGACTTCAAGTTGCTTTCAGGGTTAGTAGTTATTTCTGGTCATATTAGATCAAACCATTTTAAGCACGGGTTGTCACGAATAGGTTCAATTTACCTCAGTTTATTCTTTTTTTTGGTTCGGGTCAAAATAGTTTTATACTTTTAACATGATTAGATAATCTATCTCTGATTTAAAGACGACACCATCGCTAATAATTAGGTTTTACACCTTTACATGATTGCATCTTGCACTTCCCTTGAGCATAAGAATAATGTCAGCAAACTGATATGAGTGCAGCACCACATGGCCAACAATAAAGGGAATATTGAAATGAATTCTTCCCTCCCGGTTTCCACCCCAAAATAGTGAGAAGGGCCAGGTAGATTTATAAACCCGAGATATAAGAGAAGATATACATACACAAAGAATCTGCACTCCGGTCGACATGAATAGAAGTTTCTGCCCCTATTATTTGCAGTATTTGCTGTTCGTAAAACACTCGGTTCTCCACAAGAAGTACAAGCTACAGATGAAACCCCTGCCAACCATAGAATAGAGAAAAATAAGGGAGCAGTAGCCATGTCCACAGGCACCTAACTAGGTAAACTGACAAGACAGATTACATGCAGATGCAATACATATATAATGAGTATACTCCTCATTCATCTTTTTATTGTATTTCAGGAAACTAAACTATTACTCCGCTATTTTACATTATTTGCGAAGAGTAATTATATCCACTATTCTGAAAAGTCCTGGACCAGTGGACCTTACCAGTTAAAAACATAATACAGTAACTAATTACGTGATAATGTAAGATCATGGTCAATTCAGCTTCAAGAGCACGAACCATCAAACGTCAGGTTTTGGGCAGCAATACTATTACTAAGCACATCAGATCAAAATCATACCATTTTGGCTGTTAGTTCCTTGAGACCTTGCCCTTCCGGATGTTGAAACTTGAGAAGGACAATTATTTGAATTATGTCCTGTCTGTCTGCAATGGGTGCATACAGTTGGCCTTACGCTGCTTGTCGGGTTGCTGCCAGAAGTTGTTGAATTTCGGCCTCTAGCTGATGCTATGCACCAAAAAATGGTGGTAATAAAAAATCCATAAAACATAAACGACAAGGAAACCAAACCAGTATCCAACTATTCTATCAATCCCCTAATTAACTTAGGAAATGGACCACTACCAATAATGACGACACTATCTCAGTGCCTTGGACTTTCGCCGTAGGATAGGGGAGTTGGATGTATGCAACCTTGCTATTCTATTGAAAATACAACGAGACTATTTCGCATAGTCAAGAATAGCTTTGATCTACTGCAATTTCACAATCAGATAACACAGACACTTAAATGAGTCATTTTCAGTTATTCCAACATATTACAATGCCAAATTGTAGCAAGTCTTTGGAAATAGATTAAGCCGATGGACTACCAAGTCTCCAGAACTTTTTTAGATCAAGTCCAGTCCGTGCAATGATTATTGCAAGTAAATAAACAAACATATGATCTGTACAGAAGTTTTAGAGTACAACAAACTTCAAGGCACCTTTCCAGATCTATTTATTCAAGTTGTCACAACTCACAATAGCGTTAAACTTATTAGGTTTCATCTCAAGTGAAACAAGACCAATTAACATGGAGCAATCTTGAGACGTTATACTCCAAGGTCTCCAACCACATGAATCTTAGCAAATCATGCACTGCACATGATATCGCACATTACATGTTATACTAATAGATTCTACAATCTACGTCATGCTGTAAGTGAACCCGCTTAAAATAAAATAAAATATAATGTGCTACCCTTTATCAGCATCATTACTGGACTGAAACTGTCAGGTGTAACTGTATAGTGCAGTCTGACTTGTGTAGGTTTGGTTTTGTGGGCTTTAAAACCTTTACCTACAACCAATCTCCAAATGGTCCTTAAAAAGTGAGAACAAAAACAGAAGCACATGATACCTGACATTCCAGAAAGATTGCGAGAACCCGTTCCACATATCTCAGTCAACTGTCTGAGTGTGTCATCACATCCACCAATGCAGCCTGAGTGAATATACAACTGTTGAATATCACAACGACAGCGCTTAAAGAAGCTTACATATTTTATATAAACAAAAAAACCTTCATAAATCATTAATAATATGGAATCTAAAATTACAATCACTTAAATTTTGCATGTAGTACAGGGCTCTTCATCAGAGTAGCACAGATTTATTAAGCAACCATTATAGTCAGTAGGAATACCTAAGTGGTCAACATTGTAATTCGGAGGTATTTCTGACCGGCGGAACTTGAACTGAATCAAGAAAACTGGACCTATAACACAAATCAGTTAGTCATATTAACGAGATAAAGGTAATAGATAAAGGAGGGGGAATTATCAAGAAAATGATGAAAATGTAGCTAAATCCTAACACCTACACTCATGGGCGCTTGGCCCGCTTGCACACATAAAATTAAGATCTAACAAATGTAAAATAAGGAACCTGGCAAGCATGAGGTGCATGTATTAGATGTGACAGCTGCTTCAGAAATAGACCCAGGTAGCCACACAACATTCCTACACTATACATTGCAACAAACTCTAATTAGTAATGGCCTGAATTGTCCATGTTAGATAGCCTAAATCAGGGAGAATGCATGAGCAAGAATCCCATAGTTTGAGCTGGGATTCCAAGCTCAAGGCGTAAAAAACCACAATACAAGAATTACCAACCTGGGGATAACCTAAGCATCCAACCATAAAATTTCCATCCTGCAAACAATGAATTCCAAAGCAGTCAAAAAGTCAGTGACGCAGTTTTTCCTACTTCAAAATGTAGATTCAAAAGCATGCTCCAATATCTTATCACTGATGATTACATATATACATGGTGAAAGGTAATACTTAATTGCTTATGTTTGTAAACCTATAATTATGCCAAGAGCTAAGATTGCAAGAAGAATAAAAGAAGTTGGAAAAAATCAGAAAATATTATATAGCAAAAGATAACTGACGCCAACAGAACCTTGAAAATGAAGGTAAATTATTATTTGATTCAATTTCAATGTCTCACCGGCTTCCGCTTAAGAACCATATCTGTCTCTTGGCAGAGGCCACACCGCCGAGCAACTCCTAGAGTGTGCTGATCCTCCATCCCAGTTCTGTTAGTTCTATATACAAATATAGTTGTGTGAGTGAGCAAAGATTGATGTTCAGTTGTTCAGCTTTATATTAACTGATGACACACCTGTCAAAAAAGACTTCCATAGCTTCAAAGAGTTTTACTTTGCTCTGCCTAGCCTGCAAAGTCAAGTAAAAGCACTAACTCAGATTCAAATGTTAGAACAAAATTATTGGAGGTCATTTCATCACACGCCACAAAAAGAGGAGCATTGAAAGATATATACCAGAAAAAGGTCTGAAATATTACATGCTTCGTGATTTGATAGACATATAATGACTTACATCTAGGAAACAAGTCTTCATTTCCAGTAAGCCAGACGCCAGTACATCAGTTTTTCGCTTTGTCCCTATGCTAACAGCCTTCATATCATCCTCCATTTTGGATCTGAGATAGGGTTTCCAGAGCTCATAACTGACAATTGAAACACAAAGCACAGAGATTAAAATCAATCATGTCAAGAGCCATGGAAAACAAACTGTACATGCACCAGCAGCTTTACACAAAAAATGAAATTGGCACCAGGTTTTACATAAAAAGAAAAAAAAAACATGGAAAGTTATAGTGAGCAACTCTCATCAAAGATAATAACCTTCCTTGTTTTAGGTTTTCATTTATTTCCTTTATCTGTACATCCTTCTTACCTATGTATCGCTTGGCGTGTACATTTATATCTTTCATTCTCTCACATTTCTTTATTTGAAATTTTGACCTTTTTACATACTTTTTTCTTGTATCACTTTGCAAGGTGACGATTCACTTTATACGACATAAGCCATTTTGGACTAAGGCATTGTTGTTATGGTTCTTGCTGCTAATATAGACTATCATAAAAAGCACAATCACTGTCAAACACATAAAAGTTCGAAAGCAAAACCAAAAAGAACCTGGGCAAGAAATATTAAAGAGGGCCACCAAAGGAATATGTGAAAATACACAAGACAGCAAGAAAAATAAGAGTAAATTGAAAAACAAAACTGAATATAAAAAATAAAACTTCATACAATCATTAAACTAAGAGTAAAAGCAGTTGCAAAGGGCAAAACAAGAATGAAGGAAAACGAATGAAAAGTTTGAGAAACCAAAGGAAAGAGAAGAAAGAAATATGCCAAGAGAAAAAAGTTCTCGGAAAGGAAAAAAAAGGGAAACAAAATAAAAGGTAAGAAAACATAAAGTAAGGCCATCTCATCCATATAGATTATCTCCCTCCACTTCACCCTATGTACACACGTATCAATCTCGGTCACATCCTAGGTTTCTTTGGTTCTCCTCAACCCTTCACAACATCATGCCTTCACCAATCTTACGCTACTAATCAGGGCATCAATTGCTCTCTCGATGAGATGGACAAACAACTTTAGATGATTGTCCATGATCAAACCTTAAATAGATCTTAGCCAACCGATTGTTTCTTACAAGCCTTCACACCCACTATTGCATGCATATCTGCACCGTATTCCTCTCGTAAATGTGGCACTATTCCGTAAGGGTGTAACCTAATATTAAGTGCCCAATAGCATGGCTGGCCTAACTGTCGTACTATAGATTTTCCATTCAATCTATGGAGCATGTGATGATGGGGATAATTATTGTTAGTTAACCCTAATTGTTTTGATAATATGGGTTTGAATCATGTTAGATGTTCTCTTTCCTCAAAGAAGTTCTCGTTATACCTAGTACGGCTAGTAGCAAAGAGATGACAAATTTTCATAAACTCGAAAAAGCAGAAATCAAAAGGTATTTTTTAACATAGATAAGATAGTTGTATACTCATATCCCACGCGTAGTGGCGCTTGACACTTTCGACCGAGTAGTTTGAGTGACATAACGAGGGGCGCTTCGGGAATTTATTCATGTTCTTTTTTTCCAATTTACCCAGTAAAGAGTGTGTGAACAAACCAAAAATTGAGGATAGAAAATCAAGAATTACGATGACTTAATTATTTGGCGGTGATTGTATTTCTATAGGAAAAAAATGACAATCAAATCAAATTTTCGATAAACAATCAACAATTTCCAACTTTTTCTTAGCTTATTCCAATCACTATCTATATTCTGAAACAATTAATATACTTCAGTGCACTTAATGTAACACTAGAGATTGAAGAGAGGAGCAAAGATGACTTACCCCATATCATCATATCCCATAACTAATGCCTCTCCCTGAAAAAAGTAAATAAACAAACAAACGCCCAGTATAATAGTGATTCAGATTATGTTGGTGGTTAGCTATCAAGTCAAAACTCATCAACATCACACCGGATAAACGGAACAACTTACTACAAATGCATGAAGAATAGATTAAATCCCCAACTTTCATCGACTTTTTTGTCCCATTTCTTGAATTACTTAATCAAGATCCACTAGCAACACAAGACATAACAGCAAAAGCAGCAATCATACATGAAATAAGAATAAACAGATTGACAAATCCAAATAAATTAGGTTAGCCAACAAGGCAACAGGGTGAAATAAGCTGTATGCATGGATGGAGTATTGAAGAATTGCACCCATAAGCATATACGAAGCCCTGCCAAAGTTAGCTTGCTCGGTTGAATTTCTGTCCCAAAGAAATTTAATATATCTTACCATTGTTCCTCCTATTAACAAGAGTGACACAATTTTCAGTTTTCACAGAAACTGACGAGTTCGTACACGGATACAAGACGGTCTGGATACTGGTACAGTTTTAGCTAAGAGGATAGAGTAGTAGAGTAAGCAGTGAAGTGGATGTGGAATACAAACATTCAAGATATCATCTACAGAAACATGATGAGAGAGGGTCACGCCCATCTTCTAGTAGCTTCAATGGTACATGCAATTTCCCCATATACTATCTTTGGGTTACATAAGGGCCACAAAAACTAAGTCATCATCATCATGTGTAAAAACTACAATGTTTCTTTCTTAAAGTCCTTTAAATGAAATTGGTGAACATCTTTGGAAGGCATGAAATCGGTGAACATCTTTGGAAGGCATCTGCTATGGGATAATTTCCAACAAAATGAACACGGAATGGTAAGAATACATCAATGAGTTCAACTAGAAAGCCAAAGATAAAATCATAATCGGGTAAAAATGTCACCAAGATTTAAAACAAGCAAGAACGAGAACAATTTTTTCCATAATCTAAGCATTGAAGAGAAAAAAAAGATACGATGTTGACAAGCACCGAAAGCAAATAGACGATATGAGATCACATATAGATAGTCAAGACATCACAGCCTATATGGCCCATAACTTACAAGATTAGTGGGTGAAAAACGAGTATTTGCGTCTTTAGTAGCATAACAGCGATCCAGTAGCTTCTTGATGTGATCATGCATGGTTGCATCAGTTCCAATTCCTGACTGTGTAGGAGGCATCAAAACATTACAAAATTGGTAATAATAATCTCACACCAAATTGTTTAGTTTAAAATTAATCATACTTTGTCCATGCAGCTCAGCAGATCAGCTTCACTTAATGGCGGTGGTGGCCTGGTAACTCCCGAGTCTAGACTCAAAGTAGTTGGAGTAAACTGCAGATAATAAATCTTGAATGATAGAATCCTCATAGTACAAGAGGCAGAAAGCCTAGTTTGCATGAGTTAGAGCAATGCAAAGTTTCATAAACAAAATTTACTTTTTTTTTTCCTTAGGATCAATTCCATCTAGCTGTATTTACTCCTTTCAACTTCGAAGTAACATAAAATATTGGAGTTGAAAGATCTCTAGTTAAATAAGGACTTGGGTGATTTAAAAGCAGGATAATCTAGTATATTCAGATCGTGGGTGAAAACGAAAGTAAACCTGCTGTCCAACCAGAAAAGTTGGGATCACAGAACCAGCCCAAGTTTCATATCGATAAACATCCAGATAATTTTTCTGCACGACAAGAAGAGCAGCTTAGAAAGAATGGAAAGATACTCTCAAACCAGATACACAAGTCCATCAAAGTGATCAAACAAATGTTGAGCTACCTGCTAAATCTACAATCATTAGATGATAAAGCGTGTCCCACAGGCCCACACTCTAAATATATAGTATCTAGCTCAATTTTATAGCCTGGGTGCGCTAGATTACCAAATGTCAAGCTAATATCTTGAAAAGGACACACACGCACCTACTTTAAATGTACCTTAACATAAAATGCCTCCTAAGTCCTAATTGGCACCAGTAGCGTGAAAAAGATGATGGCTTTAAATTGCAAGCGTACGGTCCACACAGTTTTTAACCTTAAGATAAGGAGCCTCTAAACCAAATATTTCAGTCAAAAAACGTATAGAAATGATGTCCAAATTGCCAAAACTGCAAAAACTTTTCTCCCGCTAGTAAGTAGTATATAAGTATCTAGAGGTATAGGTCAAACAACCTCAAACTACAAGCATATATTATATCCCGAGAGGCAGAGAATCATTATACAAAATGATTATGTGGTTCTAGTGATGATGAAGGATGTAGAACTTACCAAAATTATCATTCTCCCAGAGACAGAAAAGATTTCACCAGCAATATCTATTTCTACAACAGTTTCAGCCCCTACAGCTGGTTGAGAGACGCATGCCAGGAAATGCCGAACAACTAACTCGTATACTTTCTGCAAATGGACAAAACAACAAACTCATCAAGATTCATAGACAAATGATGTCTCTTATATCCTTTGGCGGTCATAATATAGTTAACATTCAATGGGACATATTGGACAGAATTATAAACATAGCAAAAAAGTTCTGTCTTATAAAATAACCACTGGTAAAAGAATATTAACTATCAAAAACCAAAGAGTAATAATAATTGTGGACTAACATGGTGATCTTGGCTCCACCCAGACTCTCCAGCAGAAAATTTTGTCGGATGAATAGGTGGATGAGCCTTGTCATCGTGGCCTCCTCTCCCTGGATTCCTCCAAAGATCTTGTTCAGGATTTAATAAACGCTGAGCATATTGGCCCCAAATGGGATGACCTTCTTGTTCTTGCACAATGGCCTTGAAAATTTCAGGTATTAGTCATTTCTTCTTCATGAAAGTTTTTGAAATAATGGTGTATGTATGCATGTGAGCAACAATGGGTGCAATGAATGACAAATTTAGCATGAAAGACGAAGCAGAGTTACCTACACGCAGATCAGTTGTGGTTGAAAAGCTGTCAGTTTCAGTTCGAGGATAGCTAATGAAACCGGATTGGTACAATTCCTCTGCCACCTGAGAAGCAAACAGAATTTTTCTAGTTAATGAAAGCATCCAGCATGTGACTGCACCAACAAATTTTCAGAGAAACAAGAATTTTCTAGTAGAGGCAAATATTTTAAGCTCATATCAGGATAATGTCAGTGAAAAAAGTAGACACTAAAAACTTAGACCTAGCATTATCCATGTTCTTCTAAGCATATTAAGATATTCTGATACAATTCTAGCTAACATAGCACAATATAATCAATAACACAGCAGGCTGAAACAAATTTTCAGTTCCTAGTTCCACCATTATCTGACTGTAGACCAGAATTTTGAAGACGGCGCGATACGGCAAATAAACTTCGTAAATAGTACTCCTCACACTTTCAAACGATTGCAGAAGTAAAATTTGCTTATGCTTTAAATATGTATCTTCACAGATAGACAAAGAGAACTTGATGCTGTGAAGAGAAATTAATAAAAACAGCAGTAATAAACTCCAGATATTACCTTCATTGTCTGCTCTGAACTCATCCTGAAGTACCGAGATGCACGTTTTTCAAGCTCAATCGTACTCAATGGATAAGGAGGATACTTCAGTTTTTCTTGTTTCCTAACTTGTGTAACCTGTTTTCACCAATTAGCAAGCAATTGAGGTCACTGTTCACCAAGGACGCGAACTTAAACATAAAAGTAAACAGCAATTAATGAATTATTGTTATACTCACAGTTGCAGTGGGTTCATCAACACACATTTCATAAATGGTTACTGCACAGGTATAGTCAAACATATTGCCACGTCTGTGAAAAAGTCATTAACTGGATCACTAAGAGATACGTCAGGAGTTAAAATAAAAATAAAAGAATGGTGTCAACATATTTTACATCCAACTAAAGGTAGCAGTTCCTTCTTCTGAGTTATGAGAACATTTGATTGTCCAGAACTCCTCTGCTTCATGCGCCTGTATTTCCCAATACCTTTCCACGACAAAGCCAAGTGTCGGAAACTGTAAAACAAAGGTGTCGAGTCAAATCATGACAATAATGCAAAGGTATAGGAAGATATAATCGACGCATGACCTGTAAGTTGTAACTGCCAATAATATTATAAATGAAACTAATATATTTAGCAGCTAGCTAGTGAATGGTAATACCTGACACGGCCCATAACTCAAAACAATGTTTCTGTCAGTAGTATCAATATTTAAGTCAAAAGCGTCCTTAAGAAGCATAGTCTGGAACCTTGTGAAAGAAGCACCAATACGTAGATCCATCTCCTACAGAAGCATCAAAAGTAACTTTGTCGCATGTCAATTGGCTCAAGAGGAAGGTGAGCATAGAGAAACTACTAATGATCTTTATGGGTGTCTTGTGATTTTGATGCATGGTGAAATGTAGTTTGCTTCTCAATAGTAAGATCCGAGCTTGTAACAACTAATAGGGAAAATACTCAATGCAGGTGAAATTACATCAATTAGCTTCCACATATGATATATGTTGCGAAACTATCACTTAATTCTCTGCTATAGACTAGACTCTAGTGTACTGAGTAACCCAACACTGCGTCATGTATGGTCTAATGTTAATAACCAGTTGTTCTTCCTGACTCTTTGTAACATTGTTCAATGAATTTAACCGACCCCCAAGTCCAGCACCTCGTCAGATAGACACAGCAAACAATCTTGCATGGAACAAAGGCCTGCTAGCATATTAAGTAACATGTCTCACAAGGTAAGAAAAATGACAGGACAGCATTTGGGGTAACAAATACAAATTATAAAGCTCAAAAAATGTGCTTCAAGAGACTAACCTGCCTAGCATCTACAGCATCAGCAAACAGTTTATTTGGACGATCAAGGTTCTGCACTGCCTCATGGATAGCCCTGGAAACAACGAGATCATGATACATAGATACAATTACTTTAACCTCCGAGAATGATAGGTTGAGGGAGCCACAGTAAAAGATTCCATACCTGTCAATCAATGCAGAGAAACGAGCCCTCAATATATTCAAATTGTGGTTTACTTCAGTGCACACGTCAACCACCTCAAATGCAATATTTTCTCCTTCTCTATCACAATCGAGCCAGAGAATAAGCCACTGGCAGTTCCTAATTTCCTGCTGAAGTGTCCGCTTGATGTCCAATTTATCCTGAATTGTAATTAGCCAAGAATTTTATCAGTTAATAATACTCCAAGCTCCTAACATAAAAGCATTACTAACTTTTTAATGGCAGTGAAAGAAAGACTTGGCCCAAAGAAAATTTAAAAACTATTTAAGTTAAGCGTCCTAAAATCTCAGAACCAACTGAGATTGTGTATCTTGGCAGAACATCAGCTAGCCAACTAACAGAAAAGACAGCAAAAGGGTAATAACTACAAGTATTTAAGACCGTACAAGAACACATATCACATGTCTTCAGAAACTACGCTCAATTAACGCAAAAAGAGGCAGCAGTTACAATACCAATTTTCATCTTCTTTTGTTCATGCAAACAGAAGGTTGATAGGAAAGCCGCCAAAGGAATTATAGTCGTTGCAATGACATGTCAATTGGAATTTTACTGGCTCTCTGTCAACACATGTTACAAAGTAGAAACAAGCCTGCTTTTCTAACATAAACACAATTTCAAAGAATATTTCCACTAGAATTTCAAAGGATCTTATGGACTTCCATACTTGTCACTCTTGCTTAATATCCTTACACATTTTTTTCAATTTCCTTGAAAATCAAAAATAATAACCAAAAATTTTCTAGTTTTTGGTTATTATTTAGGATTATTTCACATGAATAATCCATCCTATGGGTGGCTTGCTTAAATTCCTCCATCCTATTAGTCATTCCAATTAAATCCATCCTATACAAGCTACCTTCCCATAACAGTCTAAGGTAACCGGCTACGTGTTCATAAGGTCAGACTTCAAAAAAAATCTAAAACTAATAACAATATTAAATTCTAAAAATCAACAAAAAAAAATAACATTAACTTAATCACTTTCATCCTCTATTACCAGTTTACCACCCCTCCTCATCCATTACTAAACACTAACAATACTTAAATAAGGAGGAGAGAGAAGGTTACCTAATGTAACCGGTCAGAATTTTAAGTGAGTTTGTTATGGGAAGCATGGGGAATAGAATGGATTTAATTAGAATAACTAATAGGATGGAGTAATTTAAGCAGGCTGCCTATATGATGGATTATTCCTATGAAATAAACCTATTATTCATGATGTAATAAAGGAAAATAATTTGCCAAATTGACTACGATTCTTTGCATTGTTACGTACTTCCTCCCTTCATATTGAAGAACACTAGTCTCACCTTTTTGTGGGTGGGTTTTGAATTTAAGGAGCACTTGAACTGAAGCAAGGGAGTAGTACTCATCCAATGTGATTATCATTCAAGGGTCAAAAAAAATAGTCTGAATGGGTTGTTAACACATGGGTAAGTCTACGTACATCAGAACCCCCTACTCCACAGTTAGCAGAAGCCTTTGTAGCACTATGGTAATGCAATTATCATTCCAAATGCCCTGACCTTGATAGTTATTTGCGTAGAGTATTGCCTTACACCGAAAAATAGATATGTATCCAGCATATAACAACGCCAGCAAATAGCACCCATTATGAATATAATGACAACAGTACAATTAATTTCGTTTAAAGCTCGCTAAATTGACAACAATACAATTATATTTGACTAAAATAGCGGTCGGATTAAGGACAGATTATCTTACATCAGGTACAAATTTGTGAACAGGAGCTTGATAAAGATCAACAGGATCACAGCCATGCCATTTACGATAGCGGTCATCAAATTTGAGTTCCATCAAGTGACCGGTGACGGAAGTGAAGAGCATATGGCATGGTTGACCACGAATTGTATACTCAAATTCGTAAATTTTGTTGTACCTTGACCTACCTTCTCTCATCCTAGCACGGTTCCCAGAGAGAATTCCGGACACGGCTTTCGCTACAGAAGGCTTCTCCGCAACGTTTAGAGCTCTAATCGGACGATTTCCGGCCATTAGAAATCGCCGGAGTAGGGGTTCTAGGGTTTTGGGTGAGAGATAATTGGGGGGTTTTTTATTTCGGGAGTGATTTTAGAAATGTGAGGGGTTTTAAATTCTCCCTTTGATTTTCCCGCCCGTTTTTATATCCACGTTACTTTTTCCTTCCTTCTGCGCACCCAAACAAATATTTCCGTCCCTTCTCAACCCAATTTTTTAAACACAAATTCTTATTTGCGACGGAACAATCAGTCACAGGCTTGTGACGGGCCAAATACGCCCCATATTGTAGCAAAACGGGTCTGAGTTAGCATTTATGGAGGACTTGATGCCTGCCGCCTATTCCCTGCCATCTTGTCCTTGTGTGTACTTTGGGTATATTTAATTCCAATAATTGGCATTTAATCATTATTATATATATAAAAGTAAAATGTAAAACTGCTGATGTGGCGCAACCAGATTTCAGAATTTGCTTAATAGAGCTTCCTCATTAACTTTGTCAAACTTAGTTTTAATTAGACCAATTAAAACTAACTATTATAATTATAATACTATTAATTACATAATACCTACTTAGATTTTCAAGAATTTTGTTAAAACTAAATTTCACTTTTCAAAACCGAAACATTTATAATACTATTAATTACATAACGTAATTACCAACAAAATATCAATTATACCGCCAACCGTTATACTTCCAATAACTCTTTTATTTTATTTTTATGCAATTAGTATAATTGACTGAATAATGTGGTGATTGGAAAAATAGCTAGGTTTTCCTAAACATTCGCTCACAATAGGTGTATATATACCACGCTATCATACATTATATACATATAGAAAATTTTCATAAAATTATCTCTTATGTGATTTCTTATTTTTTCCGTGTAGCTCAAACAATTTTTATCTTTTTCATTATGTTTGATGCTTTGTTTTCCTATTTTCATTCTTTACTTTTTATCTCTTTTCTTCATTTTTAGCATACTTTTTGTATCTAATATTTTATTTTTTATAATCAAGGCAACCCAAATTGAATTCCTCTTTAAACTATATTCAAATTGAATTCCTCTCTCAGCACAAACTGAATTCCCAAAAACTTTAGATAGACGGTCTCTCAATAGCGTTATTGGGAGACCTCTCATATGATAGGGTGCGAGATCTTTTGTTTTCCTATTATGACCCTCACTAAATCGGTGAAAGACGATATCTCACGAATTCACGTTAATTGAGCATTCCTTACATTAAAGTATTCCAAAAAAAAATATATATTACTTAGAACTTCTACAACATGACTATTACGGAGTAGAATTTTACAACTACAAGTACCCTATAAAATTCTATTCACAATGTGACTTAGGGTTTATATGTGAATTTAAACAATTTATTTGAGATAAAAAAAAAAGTATGAAAAGAAAGAAATATAATTTCATATAAACCAATAAATATCAAACTCTAATAAAACTTTATTAATGAAATAATCCAAGTATGCAATAAGTCACATTATTCAACATTCTTTACATTAATGTGTCCTCAAAAAAGTAAATTAAAAAATCATGGTACTTAGAACCTTCTAACACAAGTCTATTAGAATTCTACAACTTCAACTACTCTATAAATATTATATGGATATGGTATTTTTTAATATCAAGATGATGGTTGCAATGAGCATGATAAATCGGGTAAAAATGGAGAATTTAGAGGTTTTAGAGGTTGAAGATAAAGAGGGGGTTTTGTTGGTATTTCAGAAATGGAGTGGTAGGTGGGGTGAAATGTTATCTTTTTTTTAAATTTAATTTATTATATTCAATAATTGATTAAAGTGCGATTTTTTTAATGTTGACGTATTTCAGAATACCGTATTTAGTTTTCTTAATTTTATTAATTTAATTAGTTTTCCGTTCATAAATTCTGTAATACCATTTATTTCACATTTTTAACTCAAACCCATTTTATTGGAAAACAATAGTTTCTTATTTCTTATATATATGTATATATGTATATATATATATATATATATATATATGTATATATATATATATATATGTATATATATATATATATATATATATATATATATATATATATATATATATATATATATATATATATATATATATATATATATATATATATATATATATATATGTATGTATGTATGTTAAACGTTTTCAAGTTAAATGTCAAACGTTTAATGTTGAGTGATTTTAAAAATAAACCACGTGTTGATGTGTCATATTACCGCTCTTTTTACTTTCGAACAATAATTCAATTTTATATTACTGCTTGACACTCAATGACAGACGTACATGTTCTAAAAAACAAGTTTCTAAATAATGCATAATTTTATATAGACCATTTTCGTTGTTTTTTCTTTTAACTTTTTTTCAACTTTTTTTGTAATAGAAGTTCTTATATATTTTATTATATATTTACTTTTTCATTTAATATTATTAAAGTTTTCTCATATACATCAAATATGTTATTAGATTATCTAACAAATTTGATTGATCCTTTTCTTTAAAAGTCAAAAATAACAACCCCGTGATTTTTCACGGGTGTTAGACTAGTAATACTATTAATAATAATCAAAACATATATTCATGCAAACAACACACATACAATCAGTATACCGCCATTTTGCTTTCAAATTTTACAAAATTTTGCTTCATTTCATTCCCCCCCCCCCCCCCCCTCATTTCTTCATAAACACATCATCACAACATCATCTCCCTCTCTAATTTTTTTTCATATAACCCAGTGAAAAAACCCCAAAAGTTTACGTAAAACATTGACGATTAAAATAACGAATCATATAACATAGCCAAATCTGCCGAATGATGGACGGGGGTGATGTCGGTTTGGTTACTAATGATATGAGTGAGGGAGACAATACAAGTCATCAAGAGATGACGTACGTGGTTGATGTCGGGTTAGTTGCTAATGAAATACTTGATCATTAGAGCGACGGAGACAATACAACTCAAGAGGTTTCAGAACGAAATTGTAGTATGGAAGGTATATGTGAGTTTTGTTATAAACATGGATATGGTGAATTGGTGATGAAATGTTCATTGGAAGATTATTGTGTTTCATCTATGTTGGGTTTTTATTCTTTGTGTGTTTCGGTTCTTTGTTAGTGTTCGATATTGGTAGTTTATTCTTTGTGATAATCTTTCTTTAGTGTTTATTTAGCATATCAAGCTTCTCCTATTGGTTTGTGGTTTCTGGGTGTGGACTGGTTTCTGGGTTTTGCATGTCAGGTAAATGTGTGTTTCTTACGAAGTATACATGTCAGGTTAATGTTGCTACTTTAGGGGTTTATGTGCCCCTAGCAAAGTATCGTAAAAGTCTGTTCAGATTAAATGTTGTTAGGGTTAGGGTTTATGTGCACCTGTAAGAGTACTTTAGTTAGCATTTGGGGATGCATGTATGTGTGATAATTTGTTTCAGTTAAGTTTCTTACGAAGTTGACATGTCAGGTAAATGTTGCTACTTTTTGGGGTTTATGTGCCCCTGGCAAAGTATCGTCAGAGTGTTCAGATTAAATGTAGTTAGAGTCATGGTTTATGTGCACCTATAAGAGTACTTTAGTTACCATGTGGAGATGCATGTATGTGTGATAATTTGTTTCAGCCAGTAAAAATGTCGGTTGGTTGAGGGGATATGTGTCCCTGGCAAGATTGTTTATTCAGTACATGGCTCGAAAATGTTGGCAGTGGTGGGGTTTATGTGGCCCTGTAAGAGTGTTTTAGTTACCCCATGGGGATGCATGGATGTGCATAAGTTATTCTAAAATGTGGCAAAGTATTCTAAGATACTCTGTTGCTTGTGTCAACAGATTTTTCACGCTCGCTAGTTGGTATGGAAGTTGCAACATGGGAAGATGTGTACGAGATGTACCTGAAGCACTCACAGGCGTGGAGTTTCAGCGTCAGGAAAGAGACCTCTCGCAGGGCGAATGGCCCCGGCACTCCGTTTGTGGAGAGGTATTTTGTGTGCTCCGCTGAAGGGACGCATGGGAATGGTAGTCGGGCAGGTGAGGTGGGACTGCCGGATGTGGCCAATAAGCAAAAGAGGAATGCAGCGGTTAGCCGATGCCAATGCAAAGCTAGTGTGCGCTCACATGTGAACGATGGGGGGAAGTGGGAGGTTCTGCAGCACATAGTTGAACACAACCATGAACTCACCCCTATTCAGTGGTAGGAGCACCATCGGTCAGAGAGGCGCATTACTGATGCGGAGGGGGATGCTATAAGGGCAATGACAGAAACCTTTGTTGCCTCCACCGTTCAGTACAAGGTCGCGGCTGCTGTAGCGGGGGGGGGGGGGGGGGAGGTATTTGTGGGCCACACAAAGAGAGATCACATCAATTACGTGCACAGGCTGAAAGCGAAAGCTATAGAGGGGGGTGATGCAGCAACGCTAATCAACATGTTGATAGCACGACAGGCTGAGGACCATGGGTTCTTTTTCCGGGTGCAGTTCGGCGAAGATGACCGCCTATGTCACCTGTTCTGGTGTGACGCCATGATGCGGGAGGACTACCGAATGTACCATGATGTACTCATCTTCGACACTACGTATCACACTAATAGGTACAACTTGATATGCGGTGCGTTCGTTGGCATCAACAATCATTGGTCTAACGTCATGTTCGGTTGTGCTTTCTTATCTGATGAGACCGAAGAATCGTTTGAGTGGTTATTCAACGCCTTTAACGAAGCTATGGGTGACGATATGCGGCCAATTTCCATTTTTACTGACCAAGATCAAGCAATGTCAAATGATATAGACAAGGTACGTATGCCAATTGAAGTGGTAATGTTGATATTGCATACTTGGCATGTACGATACATACACGTTGTTTTGTGTACACATTGATTACCTTATAAGTTTGGTACCACAAAACGTTCACATGTGTATGTCCCCTCTGGTATAAACATACTGCCATATTATGGTGACATTTGACACCCGTCGTTGAGGGGTGCCAAAGATAAGATTTATAAAACCTCAGCTTAAACTTAGATAGGATAAGTCAAGGGTCGAACCACAAAGAGACAAGGTTAATTATGTTTGCGAATTTAAAGTCTATTACAAGTAACCAAAAAAAAGGGTTTTGATTTGAGATTTAAACTAATAACTAAAAGGACAAAATAAACAAGAAAAATAAAATAAGGTAAAAGGAGATTAGGAACTTTGGTTCCCCATGGTTAAAACAAGTCAATGAAGGGTAAAATAATCAAATAACACAATCCCAAGGAACAAAGAATAAACATTTAGGTCAATATTCTACCCAAACCTTACGGTCTTAAGGTTCCTAGAAAAGCACTAAACTTTCGTTCAAGGGCAATCCCAAAGTTGTTGTTAAACTAATCCTAATAATCTTTCAATCCTAAAGATTAGTTCACCAACAACAATGGGGGATTGGTAATTCAATCATTACACTATCAAAATCAAATCTTTACCATGGTTCCCCTAATTCCTAATCACAAGAATTAGCTATGCATACTTTTAATTATGAAACTAACAATAACTAAGAGCATCAAAGGAATTAACATAATTGAAGATGACAATGAAAGAGAAAACATGAATTAAGAAACAACAACAAGATGAATAACAAGATTGAATTAAAAGGGAAAGATTAATTGTAGCAAACTTACAACTTAATTGGGAATTGAGAACAAAAGATGAAAACTTGAATAAAATCTCTTTCTAACTATGGAGTCCTTGAATAACATAAGGTGCTTTGATAATAAAAATTACTTGCTAATGGAATTACTTCTCTAATAAAATTGCTTGCCCTAATTGAAGAGTTTAGGTCTCCTTAAATAAGAATTATTACAAGATTAGGAAAGTAGAAACACGAAATAAAAGTCCCCGGGTCAGCTTCTGGTCGGTCGACCTCTGATGCGGGTCGGTCGACCACTTTAAGCGCTGCTGGGCTTTTGTGCGAACTGGGCTCAGGTCGGCCGACTTCTCTGGTGGGTCGGTCGACCGCTTCTGGTCCGTTTCAGCTTTAATCTAGCCCAATAGCAACACATGGATGTGCAACTCGGATCCTTACTCCGCATTAGCACTCAAAACAGCTTCCGAAAGGAAAATAAGGTTCAGTTTTGCTCACTTCCGCGCATTCCTACATATAAAACATAGAAATGGCAAAGTAAACCGTTTCGGGAGAAAAAGCAACTAAAAGTCACGAAAATGTAAGAAAATACGTGCCAAAAGAATAAATAAAATGCATAAAGTAGGCACGTATCAAACTCCCCAAACCAAACCTTGCTTGTCCTCAAGCAAGCACTAAGACTCAAAAGAAAAGAAAAACTTCTAATGGAACGGATTTCACACTTTTTACAACCAAACACAACACTATGCCTAACCAATTTAATGCAACCTTCAAATATAATCAAGCATAATGTCAAGAGCAAAACGAATTGGACATGTTGGAAAAGCATGCTAAAATTTCAACCTTGCAAGACTCATTCTAATTGGACTCTCGCGGTACGCTCGAGACACTCATGAAAGCAAAGGGTCAAATGTATATGTGAAAGATAAGAAGATAAATAAAAGTAAAGACTCTCACCTATCTGCGACCCGTAAGAACATGCCTGCAATCTAACATGAATAGAATCTCTACAACCGTACATATGCATTCCCACACTAGACAACCATGACACATGCCGAGGCAAGTTTGGAATTGTGAGGCTAAAGGTAAGAAGGGGTTAAAATAAGTTATGGGAAGAGGGGTTAAACCGAGCCAACAACCGTCTATCCATACTATAAGATCACTTCTTATTATTTTTTCATACATGCCAATGCTCAAAGTTTTGGAGCAAAAATCACAACTTCTCCAATTTTCTCCTTTTCTTTCTTTCTTTCTTCCTTTCCTCCTCTTTTTTTTCAGAAAAATTCTGTCCAATGGTCCTGGTCGACCGACCCAGAATGCAGGTCGACCGACCAGCCTTGAAAACAGGCTGTTCTCGTTTTTTTTTTTTCATTTCTCATTTCATTCATTTTTTCATTATTTTTTTCGAATCCTTCTTTTTTCTTTTCCTCCTTTCTACCATTCTCACAAAATCAATATTTAACAATAAAGCACAAACCAAAGGATGGCCAAAACAGACCCATCACTATATATTACTAGCTCGGCTAGGGTAGGCAAATTTTGGATGTAGCAAATGGGTAAAAAGGATTTAATTTGGCTATGTGAGGATAATGGGAACAATGAGAAAGGGGGACCTCTACCACATGTGTCAACAAACCACAAATCCGAATGCATACAGGTATTAAGTAGACAAGACTCATGTTTATGCATATTGATGTGACATGCCTCAAGAGGAGAAACTACTCACAAACCTACATGAAATCGGTCATGGATGTCACCGATTTATTAAGCTCTAATCCTTAGAATATGTTGTAGCTTGCCAAGAAGAGAGTCAAGTCTAATAATTTAGCATGAAATCAACAAAAACTCGTAGATAATGCAAAAGACTAGCTTGAAAATTTTTGAAAAATGCAAGGCAAGGCAATATGTGATATGTGAGGCATAAATTGTATTCGTCCGTTCCGACTCGACCTAAAAACTTAAGACAGAGAAGAACGCGCGACAGGGAAGAACACGCGGCAAGAGAGGATGAAAACAAGAAAAACACCTAAAGGAATGAAAAACAAAAGACACAAAGACAATTGCATACTCACAAAGGAGTATGCAAACACCCTCCCCAAACCAAAACGCACAATGCCCCCATTGTGCTCATCAGCATACAACCACAGCAAAGGGATGGGGGTAGGCAGAAAAGAAACAAACAAAGAAAGGAAAAGGAAAAAGACTAGAAATTACAACAAGAGTCTAAGGAGGAAGGAGAGGAAAACTGGAAATCTAGAGGGAAAAACTGGAAATTGAAGGGGAAAAATGGAAATCTAAAGGGAAAATAAAAGAAAAACTACTTACAAGATGGAGGGACCTCCCCAAACCGAACCCCAAAGAGGGTAAGGTTAAGCACGTCCCTATCCCTCTGAGTCGAAATCCGGCTCAGAGTCCTCTCCTCCTTCCTCCTCCTCGTCCTCCTCTTCAGAACCTACGCCTGTTCCTAAGGCAGAGCCTGAAGCATCACCGTGGACACGACCGCCTGCGAGAGGTGTGTACTAGGTGGGGTGAGTCCATGGGCCGGTTGGGAGCCTACCCTGAGTGGCATACTCCTTGTAAACCGGATATTGGCAAAGACTATCGTTCAACTGTTTTTGGTTGAACTGTCTGCAAAGGCCTGCCATCATTTGTGGCAGAGATCTGTCATCAACATAAGGAGGAACATAAACATTAGGAGCAGCAGTAAAATCAGATGGGTACCCCGTCCCAGATGTGGTATGGTGGCCACCGGGAGCAGGGACCCTATGACCTCTAAAGGTGCCTCCTCTAAGGGGGAGGCGGTAAGACGGGAGTAGTGGTCTGGGCTCCCCTACAACAGTAAAAAGGGGTAGCATAGGGGGAGCCATGGTGATGGGGATGCGATCACTGAGGTAGGTGTCTACCTTCCAATAATCTCTTCTGTCTATCCAATGCACGGACCTGACATAAGCCATGTCCATGAACCGGGAGGGAGTGTCAATCGCATCCTCAAAGCGAGGGAATTGGGGGAAAAGGGAGCGGGCTAATCGAGTGACTAGCCCACCACAGACAATGGTAGTCAAGGAAGTTCCCTCGCCCACCGACACGAAGTGAGAGGCGACCAAAAATGCAGTGTTATAAAACTGCTGACCCGTACGTCTGATGTTAAGATAACCAGACAAAATGGAGAGCTCAATGTTGTTAACATTTTGAGACTCTTTTCGGCCGAAAACAGTGTTGGCCAACAGACGCAAATAATAACGGGGGGCGGGAAGGTGGACGGTACTGTTTTTCTCCTTCACATCGCTGGAATCAGAAATACAGGACCACATATCAGTATACGACCCCGTGGGGTCATCAGTAAGACCCGTAGAAGATAAACCTAGATACTGAGCAAATTGGTTTAAAGTCAAAGAAAAAGTTTCATTGAACAAACGAAAAGAAATGCAAATGTTGTCATAGCCGGGATGAAATGCTCTAAAATCAAAAGTAAAGGAAGAAAAGAACTCAAAAGTGAGAAGGGAATAGGTGAACTCATCCATAGTGACAAGTCCTGTGAATCTCGTCCCATTGAGCAAGGACACCACCTCATCATGACATCCCAAGGCTTGCAAGGCTGGGACACATAGGAACCGGGTGGCCACTACCAAGCAATAAGCGGTGAGATGGAGGAATCGGGCTTTCTGGCCCGGAGTACTGAAAATGATTTGCGGATAGTTGGGTAGACTATCCGTGTCTTGCACCGTCAACCCTCTCGACCTAGGAACACGGCCTCTGGAGGTGCTTTCACCGGAAGTGCGGACGCGCTTTCCACCTTGATCACGGCTAGACATTGTAAATCTGAAAAGTTCAATAAAAATATAAGTCTTGTGTGATTATGAAAACATTTCTTTAACAAATTTAGGATCGAAAATTGCAAAAAACAGAAACTTTTATAACAGCACTGGTCGGCCGACTTCACAGATAAGTCGGTCGACCATATTCGCGAGAAAAAACATAATTTCCGTAGCACAACCGGTCGGTCGACCGTATGCCTAGGTCGGTCGACCAATTTACGAAAAAAAATCAGAAACTGCAAAAATTAAACTCAGGAAAAACACAGTTTTGGTCGGCCGACCTCAGTTACGGGTCGGCCGACCGACTTATCAAAAGAAAAATGCAGATCTGTAAATTACGAAACCCAGAAAATTCAAATTCAGGTCGGCCGACCGCCGTTTCCGGTCGGTCGACCGTGAACAGTGTCAGAGTTGGCTTTCGTGACTGAAATTGCGCGAAAAAGGGCATAAAAATTTAAAGGAAGAATTAAACTAACCCTAACAGCACGAAATCATACACAAATTACAGATCTAAGCATATAAAATCAAAAGGAAGAAGAAAACTAAGAGAAAAACACACAAACAAGCATGGAAACGAAATTAAGAGCAAAATTAAACTTAAAAAGACAAACTAAAACCACCTAAAACGGAATTAAGATGATATAAAACGAAAAAGAGAGAAAGAAAACTAAGAAAAACATACCTTCAAGAAGAAAATTGAAAGAAAACAAGTAAATGGTGAAGGATGAAGATGGTGGGTGTTTTTTTAGGGTTTTAAGAGAGAAAGGGGATGCAGGGAAAGTGAGCAAATGAAGGCAATTATTGTTGTTGAGTAATATATCTTATATTTATAATATATTGTTTTATGTTTTAATAATGACAAGTCTAAACAATTATGTTTTATATGCATATGCGTGTAATCGTGTGTTTAAGTGTACAGTTAATTATAGAGCGAAGATCGTAGTTTAACAAAGTATAATTCATTCGAAGAATCGAAGAAAGATCAAGCTCATTATAAGTATCAAGTCTTTTGAATATTTACAAGACAAAAGTTTCATTACAATATCAAGAGTTCTTAAGTTATAAGTCTTTCTTATAACTATCGAAGAAATGAGATTTGCGTATGTTAAGTCAAGGCGTGAAGATTTTTGCGGATTATTAATATGCTATTATATATTAATTTAGTAATCTTATAAACGGTTTAAAATAGAAATATTCTTTAGTTGACAAGAATTAAGATATTTATCTTATGAGATAAATATTAATTCTAAAAATACTAAAGATTTTATTTTAATCGTTATTGTCAAAGTTTAAATTCCTAGGGGAACGTGTCTCGAGAATTATGTCTCGGAAAAAACGTGTCCATGAGACGTGCGTTGGAAGTCGTGCGTAGAGAAGTGTATCTCACGGTTCTCCATACGAATTCTAACACGTTTCGTATTATCTTTATGGTTAATTAAATAAATAAACTTGTTTATTTAATTTACTTTAAGATTGACTAGGAGTTGATTAAATATAATTTATTATATCATTGACAAGAATTAGGAATTGATTCAAAGAAGGATTCTATATTTTAATGATATAAGATAATTCCTAAATCTAAGAGGATTGTAGAAATATTATCTTATATCTTAATATAATATTATCTTATTAGAATCCTTTCCTAAGCAAAATAAGATTAAGTTTAAATATTACCTAGAATTAGTATTCTAGATAAAGTAATATTTCTAAACTATCTAGGATTCAACCTAGATCTAAAATTAGTATATAAGCATTCAAGCATCACACGCCTAAGATATCTCAACGAAAACACAAGCAGCCTCACGCAAACCGAGAAGAAAAAAACGGACGTAGTCTCTCACGCGTCTCGATATTCGTGCAATCATCGTCAAATTTCGTATACAAGACTACAAGCATAAAAGAAGATTTTCAAGCATTCAACCATCATCTATACAAGAAGTTGTTAAGAAGTTTATCTTACTTACTTAAGATAGATTCGAGTATTTAGCGGTACTCATTGTAAACAAGTATTTCACGGTACTTGTCGTAGCTAGATATTTAACGGTATCTAGATTGAGTTGTGACTAACATCAAAGTCATACGAGTGGGTTGATAAAATTGTAATCCGGAGAAGGTACTAATTTTATTAATCGAGAATAGTGGACGTAGGTTTCGATTTGTGAAACTGAACCACTTCAAAAGATCGTGTCTCCTTTATTTTATTGCTCTTACTCTTTACTTGCTATTACTTCATCTCGACAATCATCATCGAAGAAGAAAAGAAAAAGTTGGCATACTCAATTCAACCCCCCCCTTCTTGAGTATATCTAGGTCAATAGACTCTTCAATTGGTATCAGAGCCTCGTGCTCTTGAAAGCCTTACAGCTTGAGATTGATCCTTCTATTGATTTCCAATGGATTCAAAACACCTTAAGTGTCCTATCTTCGATGGAAAGAACTATAGCTTGTGGAAGAACATGATGACCCACTACGTCAAAGGATGTGACTGGGAATGCTGGAAAATAATTCAAACCGGACCAAAAAAGATATTGGTTGCATCTGCAAATGGACCCACATATGAGAAACCAGAAAGTGACTATGTGGAAGCTGATTACAAGATTGCTGAGAAAAATTCAAAAGCCATGAGTCTACTCCAAAACGGTATGATTACTTCTGAATTCGATCGCTTCTCTTCTTGTAACTCAGCTAAAGAAATATGGGATGGCCTAGAACTTGCCTACGAAGGTACTTCCGTAGTCAAGAAGCATCGCATAGACTTGCTCATTCAACGATATGAACTTTTCACTATGGAAAAGAATGAATCGATTGATAGCATGTCTGCGCGATTCTCTTGCATACTTAATGAACTACGGAACCTTGGTAGAAAAATATGATTCTGAGGACATAGTCAGAAAGGTCCTTAGAAGCCTAACCAAAAAGTGGCAACCAAAAGTCACTGCAATTGAAGAAGCTCGTGATCTCACGACCTTAACTTATCAAGAACTCATTGGATCTCTAATGGCTCATGAGATCATGCTAAATAGAGATGACAATGATCATTCTACAAATAAAAATATTGCACTACAACCCTCTACAAGTGGAGAATGTGAACCTGAACTGGAAGATGAAACAGTTCTCTTTGCAAAACGCTTTAAAAAGGCAAGCTTCAAAGGGAGATTTACCAAATCCAACAATAAAGCAAACGACAAGAAAAAGAGTGACTCCAAGCAAACCTTCTTCAAACGAGGGTGCTTCAAATGTGGTGATCAAGGGCATATGATCAAGGACTGTCCAAGCTGGGACAAGATTAAAGACAAATCCAAACGAGATAAGACCAAGACTGAATTTAAAAAGGTTATGCTCGCATCTTGCTGGGGAGAATTAGATTCCGAAGATGACGATGACTCGGAAGAAGAAGAAATTGCTAACCTGTGTCTAAGCAACGTAAGCTTGGATCTAATCTCCGACGATCATGACTCATCACAATTTTGCCTCTACGGAGAATCTGATTCAGAGGATGAAGACCAAGAGGTAAATTTTTTACAGCTTAAGAGTCAAGTCAAAAATTTACCTAAGTCCTATCTTTAAACTACTTTGTGCAGATAATCGCTAAAGAAAATAATCTATGGTACCTCGACAGTGGATGCTCTCGACACATGACAGGAGACGCCAACCTATTCACCACCTTGGAACCATTCGACGGAGGAAAGGTCACCTTCGGTGACAACAAAAAGGGAAAGGTAATAGGTGTCGGTAAGATAGGCATCTCATCTTCTCACTCTATTAGCGATGTATATTTGGTAAGTGGTCTTAAACATAACTTAATTAGTATATCCCAATTATGCGACAAAGGAAACAAAGTTGTTTTTCATACAGATGTGTGTCGTATAATTATGGAAGGTACAAGTAAAGTTATTCTTGAAGGTCATAGAAAGAAAAATGTTTATATGATTGATTTAAACGTTGTGCCTACTGACTCTCTCTCATGCATGAAAGTTACGTTAGATGATCCATGTCTCTGGCATAAGAGATTTGGACATATTAGTTCTCCTATTCTTAGCAAATTGAAGAGATGGGACTTGGTCGAAGGTCTTCCCAAGATCAGATTTGATCAAGAAAAGATGTGTGACACTTGTGCACGATGTAAACACGTCAGATCATCCTTCAAACCAAAAAGAATAGTAAGTACTAACCAAGCTCTTGATCTAGTACATATGGATCTCTGTGGCCCTATGAAGGTAAGAAGCAGAGGCGGTTCCAGGTATGTTTTCGTTCTAGTGGATGATTATTCTAGATTTGTTTGGCCTATCTTTCTTCACTCTAAAGACGAAACATTTGATGAATTTGTTAGTCTTATGAAACTTGTTCAAAACAAATTAAAAACTAATCTAGTAACTATTCGAACTGACCATGGAACTGAGTTTGACAACCATGCTTTCATAGAATTCTGTAAATCCAACGGTGTTGGACATAACTTCTCTGCACCTAGAACACCACAACAAAACGGAGTAGTAGAACGCATGAACAGAACCCTAGAAGACATGGCTAGAACAATGCTTCTTTGTAGTGGCCTACCTAGAAACTTTTGGGCTGAGGCTATTAGTACAGCTTGCTATATTCATAATCGTGCTATGATTAGACCTATCCTTAAAAAGACACCTTATGAACTTCTTCGTGGTCGTAAACCCAATATATCTCATCTAAGATGTTTTGGGAGTAAATGCTTTGTTCACAACAATGGTAAAAATCGTTTAAGCAAATTTGACCCTAGAAGTGATGAGGCTATTTTCATAGGATATTCTGATCATAGTAAAGCCTATAAAGTTTTTAACAAACGTACTTTATGCATAGAAGAGAGCATACATGTTATCTTTGATGAGAATAATGCCTTCGACAAGCCTTTACAGGACGAAGAGGAAAACCTAGACGAACCTTACTTTAGGTTGTCAAAGGAAGATCCTCCTGAAATAGAAAATAACGATGAAGGCGAAATTCAAAGAAACAATAATGAACTTGACTTGGAAGGAAATGGTGCGAGAAATGAAACTACAGTTGATGATACTGTAGATAACTCTCAAACCAATGACTTAGAACCCAGAGTTATAGCTAATGAAGCTACAACTTTGAATCAAAACCAAAGGGAAGAGAGCATAGTTATACCTGACTCTCCTACAAACCCTGGTTTGGATTCAGGGGGAACAAGTCAAAATCCCGAGTCAAGCAGTAGCAATGAAAACAATCAATCAAGAAACTTGAGATATAAAGGCTCTCACCCTCTGGATAATATCATAGGAAGCCTTACAGAAGGAGTTCAAACTCGAAGAAGCTTAAACAACTTCTGTTCCTTCTACTCCTTTCTCTCCACAATTGAACCTACAAATATAAAAGAAGCACTTGCAGAACCTGACTGGATAGTCGCCATGCAAGAAGAACTACAACAATTCGAAAGAAATAAAGTATGGCATCTTGTTCCTCGTCCTAAAGATAGATCAGTAATTGGAACAAGATGGGTATTCAGAAATAAATTAGATGACTCTGGAGTCATCGTTCGTAATAAAGCAAGATTGGTCGTTCAAGGATACAATCAACAGGAAGGGATCGATTATGACGAAACCTTTGCTCCTGTTGCTCGTCTTGAAGCAATTCGCTTGCTCATAGCATTTGCTGCACATAAAGGAATGAAATTATTTCAAATGGATGTTAAGACTGCATTCCTTAACGGATATCTTCAGGAGGAAGTATATGTCGAACAACCTCCTGGATTTCCTGACAGCAAACTAAAAGACCATGTATACAGATTGGATAAAGCTCTATATGGGTTAAAACAGGCCCCTCGAGCATGGTACGACAGACTATCAAAATTTCTATTGGAAAGCGGATTCAAGAGAGGATCAGTAGATAAGACATTATTTCTGAAAAATGAAAATTCGGATCTACTAGTTGTACAGATCTACGTTGACGATATTATATTTAGCTCAACCAACAAAAAGTTGTGCCAATACTTCTCAGAGTTGATGACATCCGAGTTCGAGATGAGTATGATGGGAGAATTAAAATTCTTCCTTGGTCTTCAAATTCAACAGACGAACGAGGGTATCAAAGTTCATCAACAAAAGTACGTCAAAGAATTAATAAAGAAATTCGGAATGGAATCCTCTCATCCTATGCCTACTCCAATGGTAACAGATAAGAAACTCACCAAAGACGAGGACGGTAAGTCAGTAGATGAAACTACTTATAGAGGTATGATCGGATCACTTCTTTATCTTACTGCAAGTCGTCCAGACATAATGTTTAGTGTCTGCGTCTGTGCTCGATTCCAATCTGCACCAAAAGAATCACATATGATTGCAGTTAAAAGAATTTTAAGATACCTAATTGGAACATCAAAATTATATCTATGGTATCCTATGGACTGTAATTTTAACTTATTAGGATACTCAGATGCGGATTACGCAGGCTGTTCTTTAGACAGGAAAAGTACTTCTGGACTTGCGACTTTCGTTGGACCATGTATTATATCTTGGGCATCCAAGAAACAAAATTCAGTCGCCCTGTCAACCGCAGAAGCAGAATATATTGCAGCCGCACTGGTATGTTCTCAACTACTTTGGTTAAAACAGCAGTTACTTGATTATGGTATTGACGTGGGATGTATACCTATACTATGTGATAATACGAGTGCCATTATAATATCAAAAAACCCGGCTCAGCACTCGAGAACAAAACACATAGAGATTAGACATCATTTCTTACGTGACCATGTAGAAAAGAAAAACATCAAGTTGGAATTTTGTAGTACGGAAAAACAATGGGCGGATATTTTTACTAAACCTCTTGCTAGGGAACGATTTGAGACTTTACGATTGGAAATTGGTTTAATCGGTGGCATCGAATCGATCTTAAGAGCTGAAAAATAACCCAATGACTGACTATGAAAAAGACTGAATTATATGACTGTGTCCGTATATTCCGCTGCATGCCTATGTGTGTTATTTTTATTATATGCTCAAATATTGATTATTTCGTGCTACATGTTATACGAACGTATACAACCAATTTCTCAGATCAAAACAATAATATTCAAATATTAACATATTTATACCTAAAAATATTATTATATATATATATATATATATAGTTACGTATCTCAAATACGTAACGTTAAATAAAATTGTACTTACCAAATTCACGTAACAATAAAATCGTAACAAATCAAAAACGTACCAACTACTTTACCCCACTTTTTTACTTGCTCCACGTGTAAGCTCCCTCTCACACTCATAATTCACCTTTTTGACTTACACACTCTACCTATAACCCTATAACTATCACTCAACCCTTACACTAACCATCATTCATCTCACCATTATTACTCCCTCCATAACCGTCTCCCCCATAAATTCCTTAGCACCAAAATCACCATTAAATCTAAAAATTTACACTAACATTCATCTTCTTTAAAAATCAAAAATCACAAACCAACATTTAACTATCAAAAATATGCCTCCTATCTCGGCTAGACGCTCTACCCGAAACAGACCCTGTTCTCCAAACCTACCTACCCCGACTCCATCACCACCACCATCCCCGGAGCCGATCACTGTGACCATCCCAAAATCCGAGGGAAGCAAGCGACGAAAGTTGGATAAGGGAAAGGGTATTATGGAAGACGAATTATTTCAAGAAGGTCTCTCTCCTCGACCTCTGTTTCAGGATGCCTCAACCGAAGCTACTCAAATCGGTTTGGAAAAGGTTCGTGTCACTAAACACGAAGGTATGTTAATGGAACGACTCTTACCTTATTCCATACATGCAGGACGTTTTTACCCCACTTCTTGGATTAATGAGACTTCGTCTCTAACATTCTTTAAAGATTTCCTAATTTTTCAAGAATGGCTTTATATTAGCAATTTCTCGGGTCATACTTTTCCTATTGAAGTAATTCAATTTTATGCTACTGTAAAAGCATCTGAAAATGGGGTCAAGGCCGTAATAAATGGGAAGGAAGTCGAGATTTTAATGGAGGATATGTGTCGGATTTTTAAGTTGTCAAATGACGGGTTGGTTCTTGACCCAAGTAAAGAGTGGTCAAACGTGTCGAAGGATGAGAAAATGGTTATTAAAAAGTATTTTGATGAAGAAGCTACTGAAGTTAGTCCCCTTTTAACCAATTCGTTTAATCCTAAGCTCAAATTCTTCGTAAACTTTCTTTGGAACACGATATTACCTCGTCGTGGTGGACGCGATAAACTGAGTTGTTGTGATGCTATTGTGTTGTATAAGTGGTTAGTCGGAGAAAAGATTAGCTTGGTTCCTTTGGTATTTTCGAAAATTGTGCATGTTTCAAAAGTTCTTGTTAAAGAACGGTTCTGTACAACTTTGGATATTCCCTACGGAATGTGGGTATCCGAGTTGTTGTTTCAGGCTGGAGTTGTTGACATTAGTAGTTACGGTGTAATTCCTCGTGACCGTATGTGCAACAAAGTTATGAAATTAATGGGGATATTTGGTAAGAATGGAGATCTCTTGTTTGGGCGTGAGAATGAAGATATAAAGGGGAATGGAAACTTGGTTGATTTGGAAAGTAAGGTGAACAAGATTTTCTTGTTGATGTCGGAATTTAAAACTCCTAAGAGTGAATCTGGGCAGAAGGCGGCTAGCAGTGTCGGGTTGGAGGAGTGGATGCAACGGATGGAGGATCATCTTGCTCATATGAGTCGTGAGCTTAAGATAATTAAGGAGGAAGTTGTCATGGTAAGTGACCGTCATCAGTTTCTCACAACTCAAGGCGGGGCTCTTGTTCGTGATACAACGATGCTTCGAGAAGATGGTACCCAATGCCTATCCGCGGTTAAAGCATTGTCCCTCAAGGTCTTGAACTTCGAGCGTGCCCTAGACGGTCAAGGCCGTAATGTTGCTAGTTGCCTTGATCGGTTGGACACCTTGGAGTTTCGTTCTCGTCCTGGTTATGTTAATCCTAATATCGTTCGTCATCCCCGTTAAGCATTAGTCGTCTTTGGTGCCTTGTTTGTCTCGTTTTGCAGGTCAGCGAAATTGGCTTTGGTGATGTTGGTGGATGGTGATTTTCCTAGCTCAAATCCCCTTTCCTAAACCATCTTATATTAGCCTTACTATATTTTGTTGTGGCCCAATTTTCATTCTATCCTATTCGGCCCAGATGGCTTGTACTAAATTCTAGTGCACTCTTATTACTTTTGGCCCTTTAAATAATTCTCTAACTGAATTCAGCCCAAGTGGCTTATCCTCTGTTTCGGCCCATTAGGCTGTTTATCCTGTAAATTCGGCCCATAGGCTTTCTAGTACTTGGTTGTGTGTCGTATTTCTCGTTCGTATTTCGTGTTTGCTTGATTTTAATTATGTTTGTGTATTTAATTTAGAATCGCATGCTTAGGTTTGTTTCGTATTATATTATTCTAGTCGTTTTATGTCTTTGTTTCCGTCTTTTCAATGATGTCAAGAGGGGGAAAAGAAAGCGACCTAGATTACGAATTTGCCTAAGATTGCTCCTTGTCGTAACGTTTTGTCTCTCAAAGTTCTTTTTTAGTAATTGGTTTAGTCTAAAAATAGAAACCCTAGTTGATCTATATTATAAAAGACCAATATTATGTTAAGGGGGAACGTTACTATGATACACTTAAACACGATTCTAGGTAAGACTTGCCATCATTAAAAAGGGGGAATTTGTTGAGTAATATATCTTATATTTATAATATATTGTTTTATGTTTTAATAATGACAAGTCTAAACAATTATGTTTTATATGCATATGCGTGTAATCGTGTGTTTAAGTGTACAGTTAATTATAGAGCGAAGATCGTAGTTTAACAAAGTATAATTCATTCGAAGAATCGAAGAAAGATCAAGCTCATTATAAGTATCAAGTCTTTTGAATATTTACAAGACAAAAGTTTCATTACAATATCAAGAGTTCTTAAGTTATAAGTCTTTCTTATAACTATCGAAGAAATGAGATTTGCGTATGTTAAGTCAAGGCGTGAAGATTTTTGCGGATTATTAATATGCTATTATATATTAATTTAGTAATCTTATAAACGGTTTAAAATAGAAATATTCTTTAGTTGACAAGAATTAAGATATTTATCTTATGAGATAAATATTAATTCTAAAAATACTAAAGATTTTATTTTAATCGTTATTGTCAAAGTTTAAATTCCTAGGGGAACGTGTCTCGAGAATTATGTCTCGGAAAAAACGTGTCCATGAGACGTGCGTTGGAAGTCGTGCGTAGAGAAGTGTATCTCACGGTTCTCCATACGAATTCTAACACGTTTCGTATTATCTTTATGGTTAATTAAATAAATAAACTTGTTTATTTAATTTACTTTAAGATTGACTAGGAGTTGATTAAATATAATTTATTATATCATTGACAAGAATTAGGAATTGATTCAAAGAAGGATTCTATATTTTAATGATATAAGATAATTCCTAAATCTAAGAGGATTGTAGAAATATTATCTTATATCTTAATATAATATTATCTTATTAGAATCCTTTCCTAAGCAAAATAAGATTAAGTTTAAATATTACCTAGAATTAGTATTCTAGATAAAGTAATATTTCTAAACTATCTAGGATTCAACCTAGATCTAAAATTAGTATATAAGCATTCAAGCATCACACGCCTAAGATATCTCAACGAAAACACAAGCAGCCTCACGCAAACCGAGAAGAAAAAAACGGACGTAGTCTCTCACGCGTCTCGATATTCGTGCAATCATCGTCAAATTTCGTATACAAGACTACAAGCATAAAAGAAGATTTTCAAGCATTCAACCATCATCTATACAAGAAGTTGTTAAGAAGTTTATCTTACTTACTTAAGATAGATTCGAGTATTTAGCGGTACTCATTGTAAACAAGTATTTCACGGTACTTGTCGTAGCTAGATATTTAACGGTATCTAGATTGAGTTGTGACTAACATCAAAGTCATACGAGTGGGTTGATAAAATTGTAATCCGGAGAAGGTACTAATTTTATTAATCGAGAATAGTGGACGTAGGTTTCGATTTGTGAAACTGAACCACTTCAAAAGATCGTGTCTCCTTTATTTTATTGCTCTTACTCTTTACTTGCTATTACTTCATCTCGACAATCATCATCGAAGAAGAAAAGAAAAAGTTGGCATACTCAATTCAACCCCCCCCTTCTTGAGTATATCTAGGTCAATAGACTCTTCAATTGGTATCAGAGCCTCGTGCTCTTGAAAGCCTTACAGCTTGAGATTGATCCTTCTATTGATTTCCAATGGATTCAAAACACCTTAAGTGTCCTATCTTCGATGGAAAGAGGTCCCGCACGACCTTTTTACCTATTAAGAAGCATCCTAAAAAGGGTCAAAGTAAGAGACTTCGACCTTTCCGACAAATTCATTTTCTCCTCAAAAGTGCTTCACATATTGGCCATTGACTTTGAACCTCTCACCAGATGAGGTTTCTAATTCGATTGACCCGAATTTTGAGACAGCTGTGATGGTGTAGGGTCCGCTCCACCTGGATTTCAGCTTACCAGGAAAAAGACAAATACGAGCATTAAAAAGCAACACCCTATCACCTACCTGAAAATCACGTCTAATGATTCTCTTGTCATGTCAGCGCTTTGTTTTCTCCTTGTAAATCCTGGCATTGTCATAGGCTAACAACCTGAATTCTTCTAACTCATTGAGTTGCAACAAACGTTTCTCACGGGAAAGATTAGGGTCTAAATTAAGATTACATATAGCCCACCAAGACTTACGTTCCAACTCTACTGGTAAATGACAAGTCTTACCATAAATCAATCGGAATGGTGACATTCCTATTGGGGTTTGAACGCGGTTCTATAGGCCTATAAAACATCATCAAGTTTTAGGCTCCAATCTTTCCTAGACTTAGAAACTACCTTGGCTAGGGTCTCCTTGAGTTCTGTATTAGAGATCTCAACTTGACCACTAGTCTGAGGGTGATAAGCTAAACCCCTACGGTGTTGGACACCGAATTTATTTAACAAGTCACCTAAGCGTTTCTCCTTAAAATGCATACCTCCGTCACTTATGACAACCCTAGGGACACCAAAACGAGGAAATATGATTTTTTTAAACATCTTTATAACAGCCTTTGCATCACAATGGGGAGTAGCAATAGCTTCTACCCACTTAGACACATAATCAACAGCCACAAGAATATACCTGTTACCTTGACTACTAGGAAAAGGTCCTTGATAATCAATGCCCCAGACATCAAAAATCTCTACCTCCAAAATACCAACCTGTGGCATCTCATGTCTTTTTGAGATATTCCCAGTTCTTTGACAAGCATCACAGTTACCTACAAAATTCCTACAGTCAGCATGCAAAGTAGGCCAATAAAAACCAGACTGTAATACCTTGGCCACGGTCCTAGATGGACCGTGGTGACCACCATATGCAGAAGAGTGACATGCTTCCAGAATTTCCTTCACCTCCCATTGGGGGACGCATCTCCGGATAAATCCATCTTCGCATTCTTTAAAAACATAAGGGTCATCCCAAAAATACTGTTTTGCATCGAACATAAATCTCTTCTTTTGTTGCCATGACAACTCAGGAGGGATTTTACCTGTAACAGCAAAGTTAGCAAAATCAGTATACCAAGGAGGGGGATAAGAACCTGAACTATTAATGATAAATAAACTCTCATCAGGAAATGAATCATCAATAGGTAAAGAATCTTCCCCATCAGTCAACTGTAGGCGAGATAGGTGGTCAGCTACCACATTTTCTGCGCCTTTCTTGTCCCTAATCTCAATGTCAAACTCTTGGAGAAGGAGTATCCACCTTAAAAGCCTTGACTTTGAGTCCTTCTTCTGAAAAAGGCCTTTTAAAGCTGCATGGTCAGTGTAAACAATTACCTTATTACCTACTTAATAGGACCTGAATTTTTCTAAGGCAAATATGACAGCTAGCATCTCCTTCTCAGTGGTGAAATAGTTGACTTGTGTCTCATCTAGGGTGCGGCTCGCATAGTATATAGCATTGAGAGCCTTGTTCTTCCTTTGACCTAGCACAGCACCTACAGCGTAGTCACTAGCATCGCACATGATCTCAAAGGGGAGATCCCAATCTGGTGGCTGGATGATTGGTGCTGAGATCAAAGCTTCCTTCAACCTGTTAAAAGCTGAAAGGCATTCATCAGTTAAATCAAAGATGGCATCTTTAAGAAGCAATTGTGTAAGTGGTTTAGCAATTTTAGAGAAGTCCTTAATGAAACGCCTGTAGAAACCTGCGTGTCCTAAGAAACTCCTCACCCCTTTGACATTAACAGGAGGGGGTAATTGCTCAATCACCTGCACCTTTGCTTTATCTACATGTATACCTTTGTCAGAAATTAGATGCCCTAACACTACCCCTTCAGTAACCATAAAATGACACTTTTCCCAGTTTAAGACAAGGTTTACATCAATACATCGCTGTAAGACTTTATCAAGATTAGCTAAGCATTGATCAAAAGCATTACCATAAACAGAGAAGTCATCCATAAATACCTCCATGATGTTTTCTATAAAGTCAGAAAAGATACCCATCATACACCTTTGAAAGGTAGCAGGAGCATTGCATAACCCAAAAGGCATCCTGCGATAAGCAAAAACACCCTGTGGACAAGTAAAAGTAGTCTTACTCTGATCATCAGGATGGATGGGAATCTGGAAAAAACCTGAATAACCATATAGAAAGCAGAAGAATTTATTAGAAGCCAGTCTTTCAGTCATTTGGTCAACAAAAGGAAGGGGGAAATGGTCTTTCTTGGTGGCGGCATTTAACTGCCTATAATCAATGCACATCCGCCACCCAGTTACAACTCTAGTTGGTATTAACTCATTTTTATCATTCTTAACTACTGTGGTTCCTCCTTTCTTAGGAACCACCTGAACTGGGCTAACCCACTTAGAGTTGCCAACTGAATAGATAATACCTGCATCAAGAAGCTTCATTACCTCAGCCATAACCACATCCTGCATCTTAGGATTCAATTTACGATGTCCCTGTCTATAAGGCTTATGCCCTTCTTCCAACTCTATTCTATGCATGCAAACATCAGGGCTTATGCCCTTAATATCATCCAAAGAATAACCTAGAGCTTTCCTATTCTTTTTGAGAACAGTCATTAAGGCCGAAAGTTGGTCAGGACTAAGTTTAGAACTAACACTCGCAGGGTACTGTTCAGTATCATCTAAGAAAACATACTTAAGATTAGGAGGAAGTGGCTTACGCTCTGGTACCTTTACCTCAACTGCCTGAACAGAATCAGTACTAATAGAATAGCACATGTTTACCAGACTTGCATTAGCTAGGCTTATGAGTTTCTCATTCTCTTCTTCAGTGAGCTCATACTCCTCTTCCTCTTCTTCTATCACATCCAGCTCTTCAGCATCTTCAGCTGGATTACCTGCACACTTATCCAAAACTGTCAGATCATCTAAGGGATCCTTGGTCAAGGATTCCCTCCAATTAAGGATAACATTCCTGTCTATAATATCGATGGAGCAACAAGTATCATCAGTAGGAATAGTTGCCTTATGGGCAAGACTAAACTCGATAGTGTCATCCCCGATTTCCAAAGTAATGGTCCCGCGTTTGACATCTATTACAGCCCCAGCTGTGTGTAAAAATGGTCTACCTAAAATAATAGGTATTTGACTATCCTCAGCAATGTCTAAAACAACGAAATCCACAGGAATAAAGAACTTTCCCACTCTTACTGGGACATCCTCCAAGACCCCTAATGGTCTTTGGGTTGATCTATCAGCCATCTGTAAGGTAATATTGGTGACTTTAAGTCTACCTAAACCAAGTCTTTCACATACAGAATAAGGTATAACACTGACGCTAGCCCCTAGATCACAAAGGGCTTTCCCTATAACATGATTACCTATGGTACAAGGGATGGAAAAACTACCTGGGTCTTTTAACTTGGGTGCTATATTATCTTGTGAAAGAACATAACATTCTTCCACAAAAGCAACAGCACCGTTGTCCTGAAAATTCCTCTTACGACTCAAAATATCCTTCATGAATTTAGCATAAGAAGGTACCTGGGTAATTAAATCAGTGAAAGGGATGGTTACCTCAAGATTCTTCACCATCTCCAAAAACTTACCAAATTTCCGATCCTCTTTTGAATTTTTCAGTCTTTCGGGATAAGGAACGGTGACATTAGCCATAGGATCAGCAACCTTTGGCTTTTTTAGCTGTAAAATTTCGGTGAGGCCCTGAATGAAGGAGGAATCCAGCGATTCCGGAGTCAAAACAACACTCTGCTTATGAACGTCGGTCGGCCGACCAACAGCAGCGGTCGGTCGACCAGAATCTGCAACATCCGAAATTTTCTTTTCTCCAGAATCTGATCTCACGTCAGGAACCGAGGTCGGTCGACCTACAGTAACGGTCGGTCGACCTCCTGTCCTGTTGACGGGATCAGATTCTTCGTTTTGAACCTCGGCAGAATCATCTTTTTGGGTTGATCCTTTACAAACACGGCCACTCCTAAGATTTATGGCGTTCAACGTCTTCATGGGTCCCTCACAACTAGTTGGAGAGCTAGTTATTCGGTTGGCTATGTTTATCAAGTGTTCTTCAAAAACCTTTGAGGAGGCCATTTGAGCCTTACTCATCTCCATAACCTGCCTTGTTAAAACACCAACAAGAGCTCTCAAGTTCTCAATCTCACCCGTGTTGTCAACCGTAGTAACTAGGTTCGCACTTTCAAGCTTCAGCTGGGTTGCCTCAAGCTTTTCAAAACGGGCTTCAACTGTTGTCTCAAGAGCCATCACTCTATTCATCTCCACATTCAGCCTCCGTGAATTCCCACGTGAACTCTTAAAGGCAGCCCTATGCACCGCCATGTCTTCAATGGTTTCCCAACCCTTCATATGGTCGGTGTTATTCTGGAATCTTCCATTGGCGGCCGCATCAATAATCATCTTATAATCATCGTAAAGGGCGTTGTAAAATCGGTTACACAGGTCCCATTGTTGAAAGTTATGGTGAGGGATAGAACGGACCAAATTCTTGAACCGATCCCATGCTTCACAAAATCCTTCATCAGGTCCCTGTTGAAAGTTACGGATTTGGCTTCTCAAGTCTTCGACTTTTGCAAGAGGGAAGTATTTCTTGTAAAAAGCCAATGCCAAGGAAGTCCAATCCGTAACCTTCTCAGCTGTCCTATCAAGGTAGCGGTACCAATCTCGCGCGGCATCTTTTAATGAGAACAGGAACATCATTGCCAGCACCTCGTCTCTAGTCACCCCGTCAGGTATGGGTATGGCACAACAATAATCCGTGAAGGTTGTAACATGCTTCATTGGATCTTCGTCGGGTAGACCAGAAAACTGACTCTGTTCCACCAAAAAGATGTTATTTGGGTGGAGCACAAAGAAGCCAGTGGTGGGGGTAGGCAAGGCGAATCCCTTTGGTAAATCTTGAGCCTTTGGATGTAGGTGGTCATAAATAGAATCCATATCTAAACAAGAGAGTACTCAAGCCTTCCTTTCAAAAACCTGTCTTCTAAACAAAACTAGAAGAAAAGGTAAGTAACGGTCTTAAGGAACCTAAGTTCCTTAAGACAAGAAAAATAAACTAAAAAATTAGCAAACAAAATTATACCGTCTCCCCGGCAACGGCGCCAAAATTTGACACCCGTCGTTGAGGGGTGCCAAAGATAAGATTTATAAAACCTCAGCTTAAACTTAGATAGGATAAGTCAAGGGTCGAACCACAGAGAAACAAGGTTAATTATGTTTGCGAATTTAAAGTCTATTACAAGTAACCAAAAAAAAGGGTTTTGATTTGAGATTTAAACTAATAACTAAAAGGACAAAATAAACAAGAAAAATAAAATAAGGTAAAAGGAGATTAGGAACTTTGGTTCCCCATGGTTAAAACAAGTCAATGAAGGGTAAAATAATCAAATAACACAATCCCAAGTAACAAAGAATAAACCTTTAGGTCAATATTCTACCCAATCCTTACGGTCTTAGGGTTCCTAGAAAAGCACTAAACTTTCGTTCAAGGGCAATCCCAAAGTTGTTGTTAAACTAATCCTAATAATCTTTCAATCCTAAGGATTAGTTCACCAACAACAATGGGGGATTGGTAATTCAATCATTAAACTATCAAAATCAAATCTTTACCATGGTTCCCCTAATTCCTAATCACAAGAATTAGCTATGCATACTTTTAATTATGAAACTAACAATAACTAAGAGCATCAAAGGAATTAACATAATTGAAGATGACAATAAAAGAGAAAACATGAATTAAGAAACAACAACAAGATGAATAACAAGATTGAATTAAAAGGGAAAGATTAATTGTAGCAAACTTACAACTTAATTGGGAATTGAGAACAAAAGATGAAAACTTGAATAAAATCTCTTTCTAACTATGGAGTCCTTGAATAACATAAGGTGCTTTGATAATAAAAATTACTTGCTAATGGAATTACTTCTCTAATAAAATTGCTTGCCCTAATTGAAGAGTTTAGGTCTCCTTAAATAAGAATTATTACAAGATTAAGAAAGTAGAAACACGAAATAAAAGTCCCCGGGTCAGCTTCTGGTCGGTCGACCTCTGATGCAGGTCGGTCGACCACTTTAAGCGCTGCTGGGCTTTTCTGCGAACTGGGCTCAGGTCGGCCGACTTCTCTGGTGGGTCGGTCGACCGCTTCTGGTCTGTTTCAGCTTTAATCTGGCCCAATAGCAACACATGGATGTGCAACTCGGATCCTTACTCCGCATTAGCACTCAAAACAGCTTCCGAAAGGCAAATAAGGTTCAGTTTTGCTCACTTCCGCGCATTCCTACATATAAAACATAGAAATGCCAAAGTAAACCGTTTCGGGAGAAAAAGCAACTAAAAGTCACGAAAATGTAAGAAAATACGTGCCAAAAGAATAAATAAAATGCATAAAATAGGCACGTATCAACATTATCTTCTGTTTTTACGTAGATTTATCCAAAAAGTAGGCATCGGCTATGCCAGTGGCATATCCAACAGAACGCCATCTCTCACTTCGGGTCTTTGGAGCATGATAGGGTTTTCCAGGACTTGTTCAATAAATGCCTTAGCGGGTGCTACAATGAGGAGGAGTTCGAAGAGGCAGGGAATGGTGTCGAAGTACGATATCGGTGACAACCCGTGGTTCAAGAGATTGTATGGGTCGTGGTTCAAATGGTGTACCGCGCTGAACAATACACATTTCTCCGCTGGAATTCTGTCATCCCAAAGGAGCGAAAGCACGAACCATGCCATGGGGTTTCAGGCCTCTAAGACAACGTCCGTCACGGAGTTCTTTGGTATATATGAAACGACGGTCCGTAGATGGAGGGGGAGGAGGAGCGGAAGGAATTCGATTGTATCAGAACAACGCTGACTTCCGTCTTTCCGCTAGTTGACCTCTTGCAGCATGCATCTCAGATTTACACGCACCAACTGTTCCGCGTCTTTGAGAGAGAGTTCGGCTTAGCGATGGGAACTAGGGCGGCAATTATTCATCCCGAGGATTCTACTTTCTTGTACAAAGTCGTGATTGGGGCGATTGAGAGCAATGGTCACCATGTAACGTACGATTGTCGTAACATGTTGGCGGAATGTACCTGCAGGAAGTACCAAGTCGTGGGGGTGGTATGTTCTCATATTATACGGGTGCTCCGCATGCACTCCGTACCGGAGCTCCCCGATAGGTACATTTTGCGCATGTGGACAAAATTTGCAAAAAAGGAGGTTTGGGAGCGTCTTCTCCCCGCAGACTTGGGCCGATCAACGGCTAATGAGGCTATTAATTGGCGTCGTTCCATGCTTACAAAACTTAACAATCTGATAACAAAGAGTCAGTTAGTGGATGAGGCCAGGGAAGTGTTGGAGAAGTACACCGAGATTGCTGCGAATGAAATTGGCAGGCTTTTGCAGAAAATGTCGCTCGGGGAGGCGTCCATTCAGGAAAGGGATGACCAATTCTTGACCATATCCGCGTCAGGACAAAGAGTAGGAGTCAAAGGAAGAAAAGGAAGGTCGGGAAGAGGAAGGCAGCGAGAAACCCAAGTGGGAGCGTCCAAGCTAATCAGGACGCATACACCCCCATCCCGCGGCTGCTTTGAGTGGCGGTGCAGGTGTTTTACATGGTCGTCCGAGTAAATGGTACCGTTTTGGGTAGGGAAATATGAATCTTTATTTTGTGGGGGTGGATTTCGCATTAATGTCGCCACTCAGACATGTTATGCAAAATGAACAATCAGTAGGCAACCCGTTTTGTTTCACCAATATGTACGCCTTCTAGTTACTTTAGTAAGTGCGCCCTACGATGTAATATGTTAGAGCCCTTACAAGGACACATATTACCCGAAAATATGTACATATTTTCGGTCGTTTTCTTTTGGAGATTATATATATGTATGTCTGAATCTCAGGTTATGATGGACTTTGTTGAATGGTGTAAACTTGTTTATCGAAAAAATATCAACATAGTGCCTTGGGTGTGTTTTGATGGATACATTACATATTCTCAAACATTTTGTGCCCATACACAGGTGAATACATTTGTATTGAAGCGTGTTGACATGTTTGTTATTCGTGACCTTGGTGTTCTGTTTTATATAAAATTGATGAACATGTGTCCCTGCACTTGTGTTCTATGTAGCATGCATAACATTATCTTGTTTAATGTGTATATATATTCTCAACTATTGTTGAGTAATATATTCTATATAAGTAATATATTGTTTTATGTTTTAATAATGACAAGTCTAAATAATTATGTTTTATATACATATGCGTGTAATTGTGCGTTTAAGTGTACAGTTAATTATAGAGCGAAGATCGTAGTTTAGTAAAGTATAATTCAATCGAAGATTGCAAAAACGATCAAGCTCATGTCAAGTGTCAAGTCTTTTGAAGATTTACAAGACAAAAGCTTCACTACAATATCAAGAGTTCTTAAGTTATAGATCATTCCTATAACTATCGAAGAAATGAGTTTTGCGTGAAATAAGTCAAGGCGTGAAGATTTATGCGTGTTATTAATATATTTTTATATATTAATTTAGTAATCTTATAAACGGTTTTAAAATAGAAATATTCTTTAGTTGACAAGAATTAAGATATTTATCTTATGAGATAAATATTAATTCTAAAATACTAAGGATTTTATTTTAACCGTTATTGTCAAAGTTCAAATTCCTAGGGAAACGTGCCTCGAGAAATATGTCTCGAAGAACGTGTCCTATGAGACGTGCGTTGGGAGTCGTGCGTGGAGAAGTGTGTCTCACGGTTCTCCATACGAATCCTAATACGTTTCATATTATCTTTATGGTTAATTAAATAAATAAACTTGTTTATTTAATTTACTTTAAGATTGACTAGGATTTGATTAAATATAATTTATTATATTATTGACAAGAATTAGGAATTGATTCAAAGTAGGATTCTATATTTTAATGATATAAGATATTTCCTAAATCTAAAAGGATTGTAGAAATATTATCTTATATCTTAATATAATATTATCTTATTAGAATCCTTTCCTGAACCAAATAAGATTAAGTTTTAAATATTACCTAGAATTAGTATTCTAGATAAAGTAATATTTCTAAACTATCTAGGATTCAACCTAGATCTAATTTAGTATATAAGTTCTTCAATATCACACGCCTAAGTATATACACTCAAGCCTCACGCAAAATCAAGAACATCAAACGGACGTAGTCTCTCACGCGTCTCGATATTCGTGCCAATCATTGTCATATTTCGTAATCAAGACTACAAGCATAGAAGAAGATTTTCAAGCATTCAAACATCATCTATACAAGAAGTTGTTGAAAAGTTTATCTTACTTACTTAAGATAGATTCGAGTATTTAACGATACTCATTGTAAGCAAGTATTTAACGATACTTGTCGTAGCTAGATATTTTACGGTATCTAGATTGAGTTACAACTAATATCAAAGTTGTACGAGTGGGTTGATAAAATTGTAATCCGGAGAAGGTACTAATTTTATTAATCGAGAATAGTGGACGTAGGTTTCGATTTGTGAAACTGAACCACTTCAAAAGATCGTGTCTCCTTTACTTTATTGCTCTTACTCGTTACTTGCTATTACTTCATCTCGACAATCATCATCGAAGAAGAAACGAAAAAGTTGGCATACTCAATTCAACCCCCCCCCCTTCTTGAGTATATCTAGGTCAATAGACACTTCAATTGGTATCAGAGCCTCGTGCTCTTGAAAGCCTTACAGCTTGAGATTGATCCTTCTATTGATCTCCAATGGATTCAAAACACCTTAAGTGTCCTATCTTCGATGGAAAGAACTATAGCTTGTGGAAGAACATGATGACCCACTACGTCAAAGGATGTGACTGGGAATGCTGGAAAATAATTCAAACTGGACCAAGAAAGATCTTGGTTGCATCTGCAAATGGAACCACATATGAGAAACCAGAAAGTGACTATGTGGAAGCTGATTACAAGATTGCTGAGAAAAATTCAAAAGCCATGAGTCTACTCCAAAACGGTATGATTACTTCTGAATTTGATCGCTTCTCTTCTTGTAACTCAGCTAAAGAAATATGGGATGGCCTAGAACTTGCCTACGAAGGTACTTCCGTAGTCAAGAAACATCGCATAGACTTGCTCATTCAACGATATGAACTTTTCACTATGGAAAAGAATGAATCGATTGATAGCATGTCTGCGCGATTCTCTTGCATACTTAATGAACTACGGAACCTTGGTAGGAAGTATGATTCTAAGGACATAGTCAGAAAAGTCCTTAGAAGCCTAACCAAAAAGTGGCAACCAAAAGTCACTGCAATTGAAGAAGCTCGTGATCTCACGACCTTAACTTATCAAGAACTCATTGGATCTCTAATGGCTCATGAGATCATGCTAAATAGAGATGACAATGATCATTCTACAAATAAAAACGTTGCACTACAAGCCTCTACAAGTGGAGAATGCGAACCTGAACTGGAAGATGAAACAGTTCTCTTCGCAAGACGCTTTAAAAAGGCAGTCTTCAAAGGGAGATTTACCAAATCCAACAATAAAGCAAACGACAAGAAAAAGAGTGACTCTAAGCAAACCTTCTTCAAACGAGGGTGCTTTAAATGTGGTGATCAAGGGCATATGATCAAGGACTGTCCAAGCTGGGACAAGATTAAAGACAAATCCAAACGAGATAAGACCAAGACTGAATTTAAAAAGGTTATGCTCGCATCTTGCTGGGGAGAATTAGATTCCGAAGATGACGAAGACTCGGAAGAAGAGGAAATTGCTAACCTGTGTCTAAGCAACCTAAACTTGGATCTAATCTCCGACAATCATGACTCATCACAATTTTGCCTCTACGGAGAATCTGATTCAGAGGATGAAGACCAAGAGGTAAATTTTTTACAGCTTAAGAGTCAAGTCAAAAATTTATCTAAATCTGCTTTAATTAATTATTTCGAACAAACCCTAGATCAATGTCACGAACAAAGTCTTGAAATAGACGAGCTGAAAGAACAGATTCTTGACATTGCTGAGGAAAATCAACTCCTAAAGGCCAAAGCTAAGAAACTGAAATCCAAGGTTAACATTGATACAAATGTTAAATTGGAAACAGTAATGTCTGAGAAGAAAATTCTTGAGTCTAAAGTTACAGCCAATGAAGCTGTAATCTCAAAATTGAAACTCAACATTAAAGAGCTTGAATCTAAGATTATAGCCAATGAAGCTATAACCTCAGATCTAAAAAGGTCTAATGAACTTCTAAAGAGTAAATCTGCACCAGTTGTTGTAGATGAAACTCATCTAGAAGAAGTTGAAATCCTTGAGCAAAAAATCATGGATCTAGAACTCAACTTGTCCAAAGTTAAAAAGGAACATGCGCAAATCGTGTTCAATTTTAATAAAGACATTCAAGACTTGAAAGATCATAACAATGTTGACCATTCCTCATGCATAAAAGAAATAGATTCCTTAAAAGACCTTCTTCTTCATGCTCGTAAGGTTCACGAAAACTGGGAAGTAAGTACTAACGTACTAAACTTCTTAACGGAACAATCTGATAACAACATGAAGATGGGTCTAGGTCATGAGTGCTATGGTAGGAGAGACCATTCTAAATGTCAACAAAAACCTAATGAACGTGACTTCAGAAAAAGAAAGTATGTAGACTTACCTGAATACTTAATTTGCACTTATTGTGGTCATAATGGACATCTACGAGAAAACTGTGTAAAATACGCACTCGACTTCAAAACTGGAGTCAAATTTGTTAAATCTCTAGGCATACCAAATGATTCCATATCTATCATTGATAGTGAGGAAAGTAATGAAAAGGTTGAGGAAAGAAACAATGACCATAGATGGTTCTATGACATGTCCTTCGATTACGCAGAAAAGAAAAATAGAACCACTCAAACTCATAAACCTACAACCTACAAAAAACAAAACCCAAAAACTCACACTAGACCAACAAAGCCTAACTACCACAGTTACAAAAAACCTATAGTGAGACAAGTCTGGGTTAAAAAGGAAGATGTTTTTATTATTACTAACTCAAAAGGACCCAAGTATGCTTGGGTACCTAAGTCCTGTCTTTAAACTATTTTGTGCAGATAATCGCTAAAGAAAATAATCTATGGTACCTCGACAGTGGATGCTCCCGACACATGACAGGTGACGCCAACCTATTCACTACCTTAGAACCATTCGACGGAGGAAAAGTTACCTTCGGTGACAACAAAAAGGGAAAGGTAATAGGTGTCGGTAAGATAGGCGTCTCATCTTCTCACTCTATTAGCGATGTAGATCTGGTAAGTGGTCTTAAACATAACTTAATTAGTATATCCCAATTATGCGACAAAGGAAACAAAGTTGTTTTTCATACAAATGTTTGTCGTATAATTATGGAAGGTACAAGTAAAGTTATTCTTGAAGGTCATAGAAAGAAAAATGTTTACATGATTGATTTAAACGTTGTGCCTACTGACTCTCTCTCATGTATGAAAGTTACGTTAGATGATCCATGTCTCTAGCATAAGAGATTTGGGCATATTAGTTCTCCTATTCTTAGCAAATTGAAGAGATGGGACTTGGTCGAAGGTCTCCCCAAGATCAGATTTGATCAAGAAAAGATGTGCGACACATGTGCACGATGTAAACACGTCAGATCATCCTTCAAACCAAAAAGAATAGTAAGTACTAACCAAGCTCTTGATCTAGTACATATGGATCTCTGTGGCCCTATGAAGGTAAGAAGCAGAGGCGGTTCCAGGTATGTTTTCGTTCTAGTTGATGATTATTCTAGATTTGTTTGGCCTATCTTTCTTCACTCTAAAGACGAAACATTTGATGAATTTGTTAGTCTTATGAAGCTTGTTCAAAACAAATTAAAAACTAATCTAGTAACTATTCGAACTGACCATGGAACTGAGTTTGAAAACCATGCCTTTATAGAATTTTGTAAATCCAACGGTGTTGGACATAACTTCTCTGCACCTAGAACACCACAACAAAACGGAGTAGTAGAACGCATGAACAGAACCCTAGAAGACATGGCTAGAACAATGCTTCTCTGTAGTGGGCTACCTAGAAACTTTTGGGCTGAGGCTATTAGTACAGCTTGCTATATTCATAACCGTGCTATGATTAGACCTATCCTTAAAAAGACACCTTATGAACTTTTACGTGGTCGTAAGCCTAATATATCTCCTTTAAGATGTTTTGGGAGTAAATGCTTTGTTCATAACAATGGTAAAAATCGTTTAAGCAAATTTGACCCTAGAAGTGATGAGGCAATTATCATAGGATATTCTGATCATAGTAAAGCCTATAAAGTTTTTAACAAACGTACCTTATGCATAGAAGAGAGTATACATGTTATCTTTGATGAGAATAATGCCTTCGACAAGCCTGTACAGGACGAAGAGGAAAACCTAGACGAACCAGATTTTCGGTTGTCAAGGGAAGATCCTCCAGAAACAGAAATCAATGAGGAAGGCGAAATTCAAGGAATCAATGATGAACTTAACTTGGAAGGAAACGGTGCGAGAGATGAAGCTACAGTTGATGATACTGTAGATAACTCTCAAACCAATGACTTGGAACCCAGAGTTGTAGTCAATGAACCTACAACTTCGAATCAAAACCAAAGGGAAGAGGTCACAGTTATACCTGACTCTCCTATAAACCCTGGTTTGGATTCAGGGGGAACAAGTCAAAATTCCGAGTCAAGCAGTAACAATGAGAACAATCAATAAAGAAACTGGAGATACAAAGGCTCTCACCCTTTGGATAATATTATAGGAAGCCTTACAGAAGGAGTTCAAACTCGAAGAAGCCTAAACAACTTTTGTTCCTTCTACTCCTTTCTCTCCACAATTGAACCTAAAAATATAAAAGAAGCTCTCACAGAATCCGACTGGATAGTCGCCATGCAAGAAGAGCTACAACAATTCGAAAGGAATAAAGTATGGCATCTCGTTCCTCGCCCAAAAGATCGATCAGTAATTGGAACAAGATGGGTGTTCAGAAATAAATTAGATGACTCAGGAGTCATTGTTCGCAATAAAGCAAGACTAGTCGTTCAAGGATACAACCAACAGGAAGGGATTGATTATTGACACGGAAAAACTAGTTGTCGTTATTACACTAATTAACTCGCCAAACAAATTATAAATCCTAAACTAGACTCGACTATACTCAAAATAAAAGTAGTAAAATGCAAGTAAAGGGTCGAACCCAAGAGAAAGGAAATAACTAAAGACTTGCTTTAAACAAAACTAAACAAAGATTTAAAGACAACTTAATGATGCTTAAGGACTAAAGATAAATGACTTATTCACAAACTATGGATATTGACATAAATGAACAACAAGGAGATAACATAAATGCAAAGATTCCATGATTGGGAGAGCATTCACAATGACAATAAAAGAGCAATAAATGAGAAATGATTTGGGCTTGGCAATAACACAAACACGTAGTGCGCGATAATCAATGTGAGAGAAAAACTTGGTGTAACCGTCACAAAGTCACCCGACGAAGACTTGCTCGACTCTAACAACCCCTTAAACTATCCAACCCTAACCAACATCTAATGAAAGCGAACCACACAACTAAACCGTGTATGTAATTCCGTTAATTCCAAAAGATATGATGTAGAAACTAAACTCACTAATCATTAAACCATGAAAGCAAGGAAAGTTATGTAATTTCCTACTCATACATATGTCTCATCTAAGCCAACTCAACATACATACAAATTTGCTTCAATTAACATCAAGTAACTAAGCCGATTACTTAACATATGCGAAAACTAAGCAACTAAAATGCAAGGGTGATCAATCCACACAAAATAATTACTTAGAAAGTAAAAGATAAACTAAGGAAACAACATTAGATAAAAAGAAAGGGTTATTTGAGTCTTACAAAGTCAAAGTCGGAGACTTTGATCGGAATCACACCAAGAGTGAAGGAGATTAGCTCCTCATTAGCATAATTACAAGCTTAAAATATGGAAAGATTACAACTTAATTTGAGAATAATTGTTGTTGTTCTAGAGATAAGATATGACTTAAAACATTCTGAAGTTTAGTATTTATACCCCTGCACAAAACCCTAGGATAAACTCATTTTAAAAGCCCAAACACGGATTAGAAAATCCGTGTAAAACAGAGATGCGCAGGGGGCGCAGGCTGCGCAGGACCCCCCCTTGCCTGCGCTGGAGGGCGCAGCTGCGCACGCCATTTGCGCAGGCTGCGCAGTGGCTCGCAGTCTTGCCTCCATTTCTTTCCTTTGCTTCTTCACTTCAATTGGCATCAATACTTCAAAACTTCAAAGGTTCACCTCACAAGTCACTTCCCAAGCAAGAATCGGATGATGATGAGGTTCGTGTGCTACCCTTGGACCGGAGTGAAATCCCTTGATCTCGAACATAAAGATTTACAAGAAAGTAGGGTAAAAATGCTACAAAACCACAATATGACCAAAAATCAAATACTTGACAACACGATACTAACGACCCGAAGTAAAAGACTAGATTGTGATAAAATCACAATCTAAGACCGACATAAATACCTACTATCAATTATGACGAAACCTTTGCTCCTGTTGCTCGCCTTGAAGCAATTCGCTTACTCATCGCATTTGCCGCACAAAAAGGAATGAAATTATTTCAAATGGATGTTAAAACTGCATTCCTCAACGGATATCTTCAGGAGGAAGTCTATGTCGAACAACCTCCTGGATTTCCCGACAACAAACTGAAAGACCATGTGTACAGATTGGATAAAGCTCTCTATGGACTGAAACAGGCCCCTCGAGCGTGGTACGACAGACTATCAAAGTTTCTATTGGAAAGCGGCTTCAAGAGAGGATCGGTAGATAAGACACTATTTCTGAAAAGCGAAAATTCAGATCTACTAGTAGTCCAGATCTACGTTGATGATATTATATTTGGTTCAACCAACAAAAAGTTGTGCCAATACTTCTCAGAGTTGATGACATCCGAGTTCGAGATGAGTATGATGGGAGAATTAAAGTTCTTCCTTGGACTTCAAATTCAACAGACGAACGAAGGAATAAAAGTACATCAACAAAAATACGTCAAAGAACTAATAAAGAAATTCGGAATGGAATCCTCTCATCCTATGCCTACTCCAATGGTAACAGATAAGAAACTCACCAAAGACGAGGACGGTAAGTCAGTAGATGAAACTACTTACAGAGGTATGATCGGATCACTTCTTTATCTTACTGCAAGTCGTCTAGATATAATGTTTAGTGTCTGCGTCTGTGCTCGGTTTCAATCTGCACCAAAAGAATCACACATGATTGCGGTTAAGAGAATCTTAAGATACCTAATTGGAACATCAAAATTATATCTATGGTATCCTATGGACTGTAACTTTAACCTATTAGGATATTCAGATGCGGATTATGCAGGTTGTTCTTTAGACAGGAAAAGCACTTCTGGACTTGCGACTTTTGTTGGACCATGTATTATATCTTGGGCATCCAAGAAACAAAATTCAGTCGCCTTGTCAACCGCAGAAGCAGAATACATTGCAGCCGCACTGGTATGTTCCCAACTCTTATGGTTAAAACAGCAGTTACTTGATTATGGTATTGACGTGGGATGTGTACCTATATTATGTGATAACACGAGTGCTATTATAATATCTAAAAACCCGGCTCAACACTCGAGAACAAAACACATAGAAATTAGACATCACTTCTTACGTGACCATGTAGAGAAGAAAAACATTAAATTGGAATTTTGTAGTACGGAAAAACAATGGGCGGATATTTTTACTAAACCTTTGGCTAGGGAACGATTTGAGACTTTACGATTGGAAATTGGTTTAATCGGTGGCACCTAATCGATCTTAAGAGCTGAAAATAACCCAATGACTGACTACGAAAGAGACAGAATTATATGACTGTGTCCGTATATTCCGCTGCATGCCTATGTGTGTTATTTTTTTTGAATGCTCAAATTTGATTATTTCATGCTACATGTTATACGAACGTACACAACCAAATTTCTCAGATCAAAATAATAATATACAAATATTAACAAATTTATACCTAAAAATATTATTATCATATATATATAAATATAGTTACGTATCTCAAATACGTAACTTTAAATAAAATCGTACTTACCAAATTCACGTAACAATACAATCGTAACAAATCAAAAACACGTACCAACTAATTTACCCCATCTTTTCACCTACCCCACGTGTAACCTCCCTCTAATACTCAATATTTACTTTTTCTACTTATGCACTCTACCTATAACCGTCACTCACATCTCCCTCACTCTTCACTTCACCTCACCATTACTACTATCACCATTAAAATAAAACTCTCACAACAAAACTCTCAATTTCATCTTCTTTAAAAATCTAAAAAAATCACAAACTAAAATTTAACTACAAAAATATGCCTCCAATCTCTGCTAGACGCTCTACCCGAAACAGACCCTGTTCTCCAAAATTACCTACCCCGACTCCATCACCACCACCGTCCCCGGAGCCGATCACTGTAACCATTCCGAAATCAGAGGGAAGCAAACGACGCAAGTTAGATAAGGGAAAGGGTGTTATGGAAGACGAGTTATTTCAAGAAGGTCTTTCTCCTCGACCTCTGTTTCAGGATGTCTCAACCGAAGCTACTCAAGCGGGTTTGGAAAGGGTTCGTGTCACTAAACACGAAGGTATGTTAATGGAACGACTCTTACCTTATTCCATACATGCAGGTCGATTTTACCCCACTTCTTGGATTAATGAGTCTCCTTCCCTAAATTTTTTTAAAGATTTCCTGATATTTCAAGAATGGCTTTATCTCAGTAATTTTTCGGGTCTTGTTTTTCCAATTGAAATAATTCAATTTTATGCCACTGTGACAATGACCGAAACCGGGGTAAAGGCAGTGATAAACGAGAAGGATGTTGAAATTTCAATGGAGGATATGTGTCGTATTTTCAAAGTGTCGAATGATGGGTTAGTTCTTGACCCGAGCAAAGAGTGGTCAAATGTGTCGAAAGATGAGAAAATGGTTATTAAAAAGTATTTTGATGAACAAGCTACTGAAGTCAGCCCTCTTTTAACAAATTCGTTTCATCCTAAACTCAAATTCTTTGTGAATTTTCTTTGGAATACGATATTGCCTCGTCGTGGTGGACGAGATAAACTTAGTTGTTGTGATGCTATTGTGTTGTACAAATGGCTAGTCGGCGAAAGGATTAGCTTGATTCCTTTGGTGTTTTCGAAAATCGTGCATGTCTCAAAAGTTCTTGTTAAAGAACGTTTCTGTACGACTTTGGATATTCCATACGGAATGTGGGTATCCGAGTTGTTGTTTCAGGCTGGGGTTGTTGACATAAGTAGTTATGGAGTGATTCCTCGTGACCGAATGAGCAACAAAGTCATGAAGTTAATGGGGATCTTTGGTAAGAATGGAGATCTTTTGTTTGGGCGTGAGAATGAAGAGGTTAAGGGGAATGGAAACTTGGTTGATTTGGAGAGTAAGGTGGACAAGATCTTCTTGTTAATGTCGGAATTCAAAGGCCCTAAGAGTGAATCTGGGAATAAGGAGGCTGGTAGTGTCGGGTTGGAGGAGTGGATGCAACGGATGAAGGGTCATCTTGCTCACATGAGTCGTGAGATTAAAACAATTAAGGAGGAAGTCGTCATGGTTAATGACCGTCATCAGTTTCTTACAACTCAGGGAGGGGCTCTTGTTCGTGATACGATGATGCTTCGGGAGGATGGTACTCAATGTCTAGCTGCGGTGAAAGCCTTATCCCTCAAGGTTTTGAACTTCGAGCGTGCACTAGACGGTCAAGGTCGTAATGTTGCTAGCTGCCTTGATCGGTTGGACACGTTGGAGTTTAGAACTCGACCTGGATATGTTAATCCTAACATCGTTCATCACCCTCGCTAGAGCATTAGTCGTGTTTGGTTTTTTGTGTTACTCTGTTTTGCAGGTTATGGAAGGCGGATTTGGGCTCTGTTGGTGGTCGGTGGAGTTATTGGCCCAATTACCTCTTCTTAAATAACAACAACAAACTTTCAAGCTTTTTGTTCTTTTTTTGTTCTGGCCCAATTCTAGTTCTACCCTAATTCGGCCCAGATGGCTTGTACTAATACCTCTTGCACTCTTATTACTTTTGGCCCATTAGACAATCCTCTAACTGATTTTAGCCCAAGTGGCTTATGCTCTGATTCGGCCCATTAGGCTTTTATTTTGGATATTCGGCCCATTTGGCATTCTAGTACTTGGTTGTGTGTCGTATTTCCCGTTCGTATTTCGTGTTTGCTTGATTTTAATTATGTTTGTGTATTTAATTTAGAATCGCATGCTTAGGTTTGCTTCGTATTATATCATTCTAGTCGTTTTATGTCTTTGTTTCCGTCTTTTCAATGATGTCAAGAGGGGGAAAAGAATGCGACCTAGATTACGAATTTGCCTAAGATTGCTCCTTGTCGTAACGTATTGTCTCTCAAAGTTCTTTTTAAGTAATTGGTTTAATTTGAAAATAGAAACTCTAGTTGATCTATATTATAAAATACCAATATTATGTTGAGGGGGAACGTTAATATATTACACTTAGACACGATTCTAGGTAAGACTTGCCATCATTAAAAAGGGGAAATTTGTTGAGTAATATATTCTATATAAGTATTATATTGTTTTATGTTTTAATAATGACAAGTCTAAATAATTATGTTTTATATACATATGCGTGTAATTGTGCGTTTAAGTGTACAGTTAATTATAGAGCGAAGATCGTAGTTTAGTAAAGTATAATTCAATCGAAGATTGCAAAAACGATCAAGCTCATGTCAAGTGTCAAGTCTTTTGAAGATTTACAAGACAAAAGCTTCACTACAATATCAAGAGTTCTTAAGTTATAGATCATTCCTATAACTATCGAAGAAATGAGTTTTGCGTGAAATAAGTCAAGGCGTGAAGATTTATGCGTGTTATTAATATATTTTTATATATTAATTTAGTAATCTTATAAACGGTTTTAAAATAGAAATATTCTTTAGTTGACAAGAATTAAGATATTTATCTTATGAGATAAATATTAATTCTAAAATACTAAGGATTTTATTTTAACCGTTATTGTCAAAGTTCAAATTCCTAGGGAAACGTGCCTCGAGAAATATGTCTCGAAGAACGTGTCCTATGAGACGTGCGTTGGGAGTCGTGCGTGGAGAAGTGTGTCTCACGGTTCTCCATACGAATCCTAATACGTTTCATATTATCTTTATGGTTAATTAAATAAATAAACTTGTTTATTTAATTTACTTTAAGATTGACTAGGATTTGATTAAATATAATTTATTATATTATTGACAAGAATTAGGAATTGATTCAAAGTAGGATTCTATATTTTAATGATATAAGATATTTCCTAAATCTAAAAGGATTGTAGAAATATTATCTTATATCTTAATATAATATTATCTTATTAGAATCCTTTCCTGAACCAAATAAGATTAAGTTTTAAATATTACCTAGAATTAGTATTCTAGATAAAGTAATATTTCTAAACTATCTAGGATTCAACCTAGATCTAATTTAGTATATAAGTTCTTCAATATCACACGCCTAAGTATATACACTCAAGCCTCACGCAAAATCAAGAACATCAAACGGACGTAGTCTCTCACGCGTCTCGATATTCGTGCCAATCATTGTCATATTTCGTAATCAAGACTACAAGCATAGAAGAAGATTTTCAAGCATTCAAACATCATCTATACAAGAAGTTGTTGAAAAGTTTATCTTACTTACTTAAGATAGATTCGAGTATTTAACGATACTCATTGTAAGCAAGTATTTAACGATACTTGTCGTAGCTAGATATTTTACGGTATCTAGATTGAGTTACAACTAATATCAAAGTTGTACGAGTGGGTTGATAAAATTGTAATCCGGAGAAGGTACTAATTTTATTAATCGAGAATAGTGGACGTAGGTTTCGATTTGTGAAACTGAACCACTTCAAAAGATCGTGTCTCCTTTACTTTATTGCTCTTACTCGTTACTTGCTATTACTTCATCTCGACAATCATCATCGAAGAAGAAACGAAAAAGTTGGCATACTCAATTCAACCCCCCCTTCTTGAGTATATCTAGGTCAATAGACACTTCAACTATTTTGTCCTCATGCACAGGGGTATACATTTTTTATTGATGTGTGTTAACATCTTCGTCACTTTTAGCCATTTCTGCCCTGTTTTGTTACAAAGTTCTATATGTGTTCATCACACATGTACAAACAGACCCCAAGCCGTATATATACTACCTCAATAAACCTACCAATAACACAAGGTGCAAGCAAAAGGAATAAACACAGGGACTTTATACATAAGGCACAACATAGGCCTTCAAAATGCGTAATATACCCCCTAAGGGAAGATACACAAGTTTAACACGGGGATGAGCCCCCTAAACGATGGTCAATGAAGACCATCCACAGTCTTGGCAGTAAGGTGCCAGCTGAATACAGTTAATTAAGGCACAATACCGGCCTTCAAAATGATACTTGGGTAGTCCTAAACAAATGGACCTACCCATTAAATTGTCCAAAATAAAGGCCCTACATCAAGGACCGCCTAAATGACTTGTACAACCAACTACTTTGATGCTCCAGCCTTCCTGCTGGTGTAGCGGGCCGTGGTCTGGTGTTGCTGGCTCGCCATGCCTATATCATCGAGCCCGAGCGAGAAGGAAGGAGCCGTGATCATCTCTACCTCTATCATTTCATCCAACCGCGCGCCGACCGCATCCCAGACAGCAACGAACCCCGGACTGCCTAGGGCCTGTGTGAATGAGCCATGTGTTGGCGATCCCCCGCCACCATCTACGCTGCCAACTGAGCCTACCTGCTGGTCCGCACCACTGCCTTCGCCTACAGCACCGGCCTTTAAGAGGGTTTTGTGGAGGGTTGACACAATTGATAGGTTCCGCCTGGTAGTCATCCAGTTCCGAGTACGCACCTGCGGGGGGTGGGTTAATATCACACAAAAATAGAAGGGGTTTAGTTTTGCACATTTGAAAAATGAACGAATGAATGGGATGGGGAAAATCAGAGAACGTAATGGCCTTACATCGCCGTACGAGGCCTGTAGTTCCTCGTTAGTGGGGACGCCATCTGGAAGTGGCAAGGTCACAAAACGTGCTGGAGGTACCCTCGACTCTGGTTCACGCGCATTGGATCGACGATAAAGGCACTTGACGCGGTCCCTCGATACTGGGTACGTTATATTGTCCCATACCCCAACACCAAACCCCTCTTGGTACTGGTATGCGCGCACTTCCTCGCCAATCCTCCTTTTCAGCCGCTCGTACGGCCAGTGCTGAAGCAGCGGGAGGCTGGACTTCTCGGGGGTACCCCGCCAGGTAAGGCGATGGAAGTACACTATCTGCAAAAACAGTAAGCAGCCCCCTACATTTTTTGTGCCGTGGATCCTCCACGAGTCTACTGCGGCGTGCAGCCTTTGAAGCACTAACGAGCGCCAATCCAACCCAGATATGGTATCCACGTCCTCCACTGCCTGCACAAGGCGGAAGTCCACACGTTTGTGGACGGTGGGGGCCAAAAATGTACCCATCGCAAACAGTACAAGCATCTTTTTAAATTCCGGACCGCCATCCGGAAGTCCCATCATCTCCTGCCTCAAAGAATCTAACGACAACTCCTCCTTTTAATTGATGTTGAATTTTCTACGCCACCTTAGCGCCAATGCCTGATCGGTTCGTGCTTCGACTTCCTGATCCGTACACGGCAACATAAACGCATCGTATACGTCATCCTTTGTCAGCACAAACTGGTGATGCCTGTTAAAGAGAAACATCCTCGATGACGGATCGTATTTGCTAAGCAACCAGTCAGCCATTTGATGAAGGTAGGCGTGAGTCTTCAGCTGAAGTAGACCGCCAAAACCAATGTCCTCCACATCCATTTTTTGAGCTTCCGTCAGAACAACAATTAGGTTGAATAATGGCCGAGGTGTACCATGCCCGTCAACCTCCTTCCTTTTCCTACAACATTTGGACATATTAAATGAAATTATGTCAGTCATGCTACATAATAACGAATGTATATAACATTCGTATAGAACAAAAGAAGAACATATGTCCTTAACACAAACAACAATACAAGTCCAACATAATGGTTAAGAATAACAACATCTGAACACACTTCTAATGGTCACACCATCAGTATAACAATATGTACGCAACATATAACATTATGTAATGCATGCTACAAAACAGTCAAAGAACAGAACATAACAAAAGAAGAATATATGTGGACAACAAAAACAACAATGTAATCATCCAACATAATGCTTAGGTATATCAACATGTGAACACACATCAGATAACTTGCATGTTAACCAACTAAAGCATAATGTTAACACTACGGAGAGGAAACATAATTACAAAAGAATACCACAAATCAGTTTAACAACATGTGCACAACATATAACATTATGTAATGTAGACTACATAACATGTAAAGAACAAAACATGTTTTCTTAAACAAAGAAGAATATATGTGGACAACATAGACACCAATGGAATCATCCAATATAATGCTTAAGTATATCAACATCTAATCACACATCATATATTTTGCATGTTAACCAATTAAAGCATCATGTTAACACAACAGGGGGGAAACATGTTTATAAAAGGTAACAATAATTAGTTTAAACATATGGACGCAACAGATATTATTATGTGATATATACTACATAATGCTTAAGTACACCAACATCTAAACACAAATCAAATAATTTGCATGTTAACCAATTAAAACATAATGTTAACACTACAGGAGGAAACATAATTATAAAAGGTAAAAACGAATCAGTTAAAACATATATAACGTACAACAAGTCAATAAAAAACCAACTTACTTGATCATCTCCAAACAATCGTCATCACCCTTTCGTTTCTTCGAACTCTCCCCAGCCTCTCTCCTTGTTGTCAGCACCTTCGACGCCTTACTATTTTCTGTATGACCACTCAGGTAATAGACAAAAACGTTATCAAATACATGTACGATGTGTGTATGTGTCTGACCAAACTCTTAAAAACAAAAAACCACACATGTCCTACCATTTTTAAATGTTTTAGGTTTTAAGGTTTGTTTGCGCGGCTGCTTTGTTACCAACGTGATTGCCCTTTCAATAGACCGATCAACCGCCGCATCTGCATCTTCGTCAATGTCAGCATCGTCTTCGTCTTCAGATTCAGCACGGTCTTCGTCCGCAGGTTCATCGTCTGCAGCCTCCACTACTGCCTTCCCTTTCCCATTTGCCCTACTACTCGAAGCAGTGAAAGTAACCTTTTTTCGGGCCCCTTGCACCTTATTATGTACTTCGTCTGCATGCTCATCCTCCGCTGGGTCCTCCTCTACCTCGTCTTCTTCTGTCGGTTCCTTAACCGCTTTTCCTCTGCCTTTCGCTCCACCTTTCGCTCCACCTTTCCCTTTCAATGGTGCTTTCTTTACTGCAACGACCTCATCTGCTGCTGCTGCAAGGACATGGATAAAACACGGCACACAAACCAAATACATTACTAAATTATCTACAAACATATGTTACTATGTGAGGCTATACAAATACAATGTTACCATGCCCCCCCCCAACAGACCTATGTCAACAACAACTACATTCTCAGAACAAATACCAACATATATTACATTACCTCACGACAACAACAACTACATATTCTAACTACCAACATATATAACAAATACATTATCAGAATAAGTAACAACATATTTTTTCGTCATTTTAACATGTCTGACATGTGTTCTTCACCATGTCAGGCATTATCATATCAGACATTTAAACAACCCAGAAACCCATATAAACCCTAAAAACCCAGAACATTGAAGATGTCAACAAACAACCCTAAAAAACCAAGAAACCGATATAAATAACTACAATAAAACGATATAAAACAACTCAACCAACATTATTTAAACAATAAAAAGCATACCAATGAAGATCTTTAAACAACAAAAACAACAAAACAACAAACAACAAATCCCCAAAATCCACACAAATTGTTTAATAAAAAACACATGCAACCAAACAAACCCAAAACCCTACAAATAACCCACAAACCCACGAAAAAAACATGCAAACCCAGAAACTACAAAAAAATCCCCATAAAACCCTAAAAAATCCCCAGAAAACCCTAAAAAATAAATAAATTAGGACGACACTTTAAAAAAACCACATGCATTTATCAACAAAGAAAACAAATATTTAACATTTTTTAAAACTTGAATTATGTAACTATCATGTAAAAAAAATGTTTGTTGACGAATATGAATTTTTTTAAAAACTCGAATTATGTAACTATCAACAAATTACTAAAAAAACACTTTAAATAATCAAATATGTGCATACCTTCATCATTGTTACTCGATGACACAGCCTTCTTCACCAATCCACGTCTTGCACTCTGCTTTGTAACCATATTCGTCTTTTATGTTTGGTTTTTTTGTGGTTTTTGGTAGAAAGAAACGAAGAGAAATGTAGAGAGAAGGAGTGATTTTTGATTAATGGAAATGAGGATGAGTGATGTTTGCAGTTTGTGTGTGTGGTTAATGCAAATGAGAACTGAATAGACGGTTTGGGGTCTCGAGGGGTTTGGGGAACAACAATGGACACCTCATTTTTTTCCCCTTATTTAATTAATAAACTTATGACATCACAACACATCACACATCCACTTGCATGGACCCTGTGGGGAATAAAGCATGTATTCGCCCTAAACTTGCAGGATTATAATGAAAATTACAGTTGTGATTATAGTCATAAGATAAATAAAAACATGAAAAAGAATACAACCTTGGGTCCTTGCTTGAATAGGCCTAAGAACAGGAATTAAAGTAAAGACTTTGTTTGAGATGATGCCGCGTGTGCTAGAAAATACTCTCCAATTGCCTTGCAATATGGGGAGAGCTATTGAGGTTTTAGATGTGAGATCTGAGTTTTTGGGAGAAGAATGCTCTCAAAAACCCTAATTATGAGATTTATCAATTATCAGTTAAAACCAAGAGTCCTCGACATAAGGAGAAGGACTCTCCTTATGTAGCCCTGGTCGGCCGAATTGGATATTGGGTAGGAGTGGGCTTTCCACTCTTACCTTATTCCAATGCGTGATTCGACCGAATTGCTAAAATATAATTCGCGGGTATTTATTATAAATCGTATACATGTTATCAGATATTAATGCAGTCGATGTATTAATAAAGGTCTGATAAAATTACGATATTTTATAATTACCCAAATTAATATAACCGTTTATATTAATACGCGAATACAATATTTAATTAAATATAACCGTTTATATTTAGTTTACGAATTAATCATGTAATCCGTGTTAGCTAAAATTATTTAATCCGTATTAAATAATAATCTCAACATCTTATTGACTAATTTAATAGTCAATACCTCTGACTAACTGTTTAGTCATATCCGGCATAAATGTGACTGTATTTTCATACCTTCACATCTCTCAAACGTGTCCTATAGGTGTGACGTATAGGGACCAGTTGATCACCGCCATCTGTATGACAATAACGTCAAACTTATCTAGCAAGTCAACCGTTATTGATAAACGTGGATCAACTGATAATAATACTGAAGTATGCCCTTGTGATCCTTTAAGAGATTTAGTAAGTCATTGTACTTAATTGTCAAGGACACCAGCCCCAACAATCTCCCACTTGTCCGTACAAGGGTATGTGCAATGACGTTATCACACTACATGTGGAGGACACAAGCTCCAACAAACTCCCACTTGTCCGTACAAGTGTAGGTGCGATAACCGATTCTCATATCCTTTTAAAATTTCTCCCACTCAATGTAAGACAATTTGCAAATCCGCATTCGCAAAGGTCGTATATCACAAGCGATCTGTATCAAGAGTGGTTTCCGCGACTAGAGAGTAACTTAACTGATAAAATGAATCTGTATTCGAGCATGGCCATGTATTTCAGTTACTACTCCTCGAGTGGCCCTGAGAAATGATAAAATCCTGATAAGGGTTTGGATATTTCCCTCAACTCGAATCCTGCCGATATCGCGCAGCATGAAATAACCCAGAAAAAATCCTCTTGGCCCCTGTTACGATGACCGTGGGAAAGAAACCAAAGTTACCCAAAATCTGCCTTAATCTCAAGAGACAGTTGAAAGTCAAAAGACTCGACTCTAAGGAACACTATGGAGGTCCTATCCACGACCTGGCACCCAATATTATAAAACATTTAGGACTCCATAACGTTGTCACGGGGTGTCCTACGAGATATCCGTATAACTCGCCTTTGTGATTGGTTAGTCATCCGCGTGACTTATGGCTCGTTGAACCCACCATCAACCAACGTCACAAAATGATTACCTGAGTTATCAGCTCAAGTGGGTAATTAAGGACTAAAACGATGTAATGTAATTCAGTTCACTTTGTGGTGTTCAAAATTGGCGTACAATTCCACATGAAAAACAAAACATTATATATCATAACAATGAGGTTGAATAGAGTACACGAGAAAATGAATTATTACATGAATTCATAAAAGAGTACTACAACTTAGGAACACATCTAATTCCCATGGAATGAATGTGCCCTTCAAGCTTATCACGTGGTAATGCTTTACTGAGAGGATAAGCTATGTTGTCATCCGTAGCGATCTTATCAATGAATATCTCCTTTTACGTGGACTCAGTTGTAGAATCTGCTGTAACACTCTGTTTAGAACTTTTCCAGCTAACAGCAGCGCCATTAAGGGTAAAAACGAATCCAGACTGAGATTTCGAGTCATCTCGATCCGTATGGAAGCTAGCATCTGCGTAACCCGTGGCGCAGAGCGTCGAGTCGCCTCCGTAAGTCAATCCCCAATCTTTAGTCCTCCGTAGGTACTTAAGAATGTTTTTCACGGTCATCCAGTGTTGTTCACCTGGATGAGCTTGGAATCGACTTGTCATACTCAATGCATATGCAACGTCTGGACGTGTGCATATCATGGCATACATGATCGATCCTATAGCCGAAGCATAAGGAATCCGACTCATGCGCTCTTTCTCTTCCAATGTGTTAGCTTTTTGAGACTTGCTCAAGTGAAGCCCAGTAGTCATAGGAAGGAACCCTTTCTTGGAGTTCGTCATGCTGAATCTCTCTAGAATCTTATCTATGTAAGACTCCTGACTGAGAGACAACATCCGTCGTGATCTATCCCTGTAGATACGGATGCCCAAAATTCTTTGTGCCTTTCCCAGATCTTTTATCTGGAAATGGTTTTTCAACCATGCTTTAACCGAAGAAAGGAGAGGTATGTCATTCCCAATCAAGAGTATGTCATCGACATACAGTACTAGGAAGACAATCTTGCTCCCACTCGACTTGATATAGAGACACGGTTCCTCGACTGATCGAACGAATCCATTCTCTTTTATCACTTGGTCGAAGCGATGATTCCAACTCCGCGATGCTTGCTTAAGTCCATAGATGGAACGCTTAAGCTTGCAAACCTTCTTAGGATGTTCTGGATCAATAAAACCCTCGGGTTGTACCTTGTACAACTCTTCCTCCAAATAACCGTTTAAGAAGGCGGTTTTAACGTCCATTTGCCATATTTCATAGTCATGAAATGCGGCGATCGCTAAGATAATCCGAATGGAACGTAGCATGACTACGGGTGCAAAGATCTCATCGTAGTGCAAGCCTGGCACTTGGGTGAAGCCTTTAGCAACTAGTCTTGCCTTGTGGATATCTTGTTTTCCTTCCACGGCATGCTTTATCTTGTAAAGCCATTTGCATTGAAGGGGGCGTACCTTTGCAGATAGGTCCACAAGATCACACACGTTGTTCTCATACGTGGAGTCCATCTCGGATTGCATGGCTTCTAGCCATAGCTTTGAGTCAGAACTGGTCATGGCACCTTTATAGGCTGAGGGTTCATTACCCTCTAGGAGTAAGACGTCATCCATATCATGTTCCTCGACCATACCAATGTATCTGTCCGGAGGAATGGAGACTCTTCCCGATCTCCTAGGTTCCTCAGGAATATCTACCGCAGCCTCGATTGAAGGAACTGTTTCCTCCAATGGTTGCTCGGTAGTTGGTTCTTGAACCTCCGATAAATCGAAGGTTCTATTACTCGACTTGTTCTCGAGAAATTCTTTCTCTAAGAACGTCGCACTAGCCGCAACAAAAACACGTTGTTCGGTTGGCGAGTAGAAGTAATGACCAAAAGTTCCCTTTGGATAGCCTATAAAGTATGTCTTGACCGATCGCGGGCCGAGCTTATCCTCGTGTCTCCACTTGACATAAGCCTCGCAGCCCCAAACCCGAATAAAGGACAAGTTAGGGATCGTTCCCTTCCGTAATTCGTATGGAGACTTGTCAACAGCTTTAGACGGACTTCGGTTAAGTATTAGAGCGGTCGACAAAAGAGCATAGCCCCACAATGAATCAGGCACAATGGTGTGACTCATCATGGATCGAACCATATCAAGTAAAGTTCGATTTCTCCGTTCGGACACACCATTTAATTGTGGTGTTCCAGGTGGAGTCAACTGTAGCACGATGCCACAGTCTTTAAGGTGTTGATCAAATTCGTGTGAAAGATACTCACCACCACGATCAGAACGTAGTGCTTTAATCTTTCTTCCCAGCTGGTTCTGTACCCGATTCTGGTATTCTTTGAACTTGTCAAAGGATTCACTTTTATGTTTCATTAAGTAGACATAGCCATATCCACTCAAATCATCCGTGAAAGTGATGAAATACCTATAGCCTTCTCGTGCGTTGATCGACATAGGGCCACATACATCCGTATGTATGAGTCCTAATAGGTCGGCAGCGCGCATTCCAACACCTTTGAAGGAAATACGAGTCATATTACCGATGAGACATGATTCACACGTGCCATATGATTCGAAATCAAAGGCCGAGATAGCTCCATTCTGTATGAGCTGTTTTACGCGTTTCTCATTTATGTGTCCCATACGACAATGCCATAGGTAAGTTTGATCTTTGTCACCTACCTTTAATCTCTTATTATTCACATGTAATATTTCAGTGGTTTGATCTAAAACATAAATTCCATTCATGGAAACTGCCTTGCCATAAATCATATTGTGTAATGAGAAAATACAACTGTTATTTTCTATTACAAATGAAAAACCAAGTTTGTCAAGCGCAGAAACTGAAATAATGTTGTTGGACAAACAAGGAACATAATAACAGTTATATAAAGATAACTCGAATCCACTTGGAAGCTGGATCACGTATGTTCCCCTCGAGACTGCAGCAACACGTGCTCCATTCCCGACACGCAGGTCAACCTCACCCTTGATGAGGGGTTTTTGGTTTCGGAGGCCCTACACATGATTACATAGATGAGAACCACAACCAGTATCTAGTACCCAAGTTCCGTAACTTGCATGGTTAATCTCAATCATGTGAATAAAAGAAGAAGAAGAAGACATACCAACAGGAGTAACACGGCCTGCCTTAATGTCCTCACGATACACGGGGCATGAGCGCCTCCAATGCCCAGTCTAGTAGACTGATTCATGGAGTCCATGAAGGCTTTTAGCCAGGATTCACGTGCTAGCTTGGCACTTGGCATTGGGTCTTCACCAGCCATTAGTTATACAACAGTTTAATTGAACGTGTTCTACACTGAAAAGAAGATAAAACAGAACCATATAAGCAACTCATTGTTGTGATTTAAGTCTATATTAAAGTGTATTTAAACTCGTAGACTCATGCATTTATATAACTGATCTCTCTCAAGAATTATATAAACGATCCCAAGACTCAATTTCCGTATATTGATAAGCCCACAGTTTGGCTAATTCCACCGTTGGAACTCTTGGTCGATAGATTTCCGTAAATCCTATCTATTAGTCCATCTAAGTCGCTAGATATTATCGAGTTACCATGATGTTGAGATAAAATAAATCATCTGTTCCCACTTACCCGACGTAGAAGGGGTCATATTATGCCTACCGACGAAGAAGGGATTCATGGGAGTCTGATTTATAAAGACTATTCTCAATTTTTGGTTATACGAGGAAGACCCCATCAACTTTTATTTATCCATTTTAAGTGAACTAATATCTAGCATATGCGTGAATGAATGAAATAAAGTGATGGCTTTGCAATTGACATGTGACATCTGTATTGTCACAGAAAACTAACGCGTAACCTCTACATGAGTCAGTTTTCAGGCATGTTATAGGTGGTTTGGTTTTAGGCGGAATATGATGCAAGCTATTATCGATGAAAGCATAAAATAAATGCAATAAACGTAAATAAAAGGTCCTAGTGTGGCCTATCCTACCAAAATAAACATAAAACAACTTGGAATCCACCGTTGGACCCTAGAAGCTTGTCTTGATGTTCCATCTTGGTCCTTGCAGCGGGAGTGAGCATCCGGTCTCCGTCTTTGGTCTTCACAAAATTACTAATTTAAATTACAAATATAACCCTATTTACATTCTAATTTAAATACAAAAGTAATTACATGGCAAAAACCCAAAACGGAGATACAAGATCTCAAAGTTACAAGCAAGACTGTGTTCCATCATTACGGTAACACAATCTACTAAGGCCACACTAAGTTACAACCGTTTGCAAAAATAAATACGTTATTGAAAGCATTCACAAGGCATTCAACAAGACGATAAATAAAATGCATCAACTAAAATTAAAATTTATACATGACATAATACTGTTATTATGATTAACAAATTTTACCAAACCACCTTTACGGGATTAAAATTATGTGATTATACCGTTTTAACCACTTTAATTTTAATAAGATTATAATCCATTATCTTAAACCGTTTTAAAATAATATGTATCAAACGAGAGTGAACCGTTTCACAAAAATAATAATATACTATTTCTGTATATAGTATATTACTAAAGGCCATGGGAAAATAAAACAGGTTATTTTCGAAAAATAAAACGACGTCTGTTACAGGGGCGAGGTCGACCGACCTCAACACGGGGTCGACCGACCTTCTGACAAAAAATTCTGCAACAGCACTATGGGTCGACCGACCGCAAACAGTAAAAACGAGTTTCTGAAAAACGCAAAACGCTGCACTTTTAAAATCAAAACAAGTTTTTACCTTTTTATCTTTGATTAAAACGAGTAAAACAAAGAAAATATCAACAAGGGTTCACATATTGTCAAGAATATCGATTAATTAACAATAAGTAAACAGGAATCGAAAACAAGATCGATTGCACAAAAGAGAAACTGCCGGAAAAACAGAAACTTTATTCGGGGGCGGTCGACCGACCGCTACAAGGGGTCGACCGACCAACACAGCGACAGAAACGAATTTTCAAAATTTAAATAAAACTTATGAAAAACACAAAAGTAAAATTTCATGGCCTTGGCTCTGATACCACTTGTGGGGAATAAAGCATGTATTCGCCCTAAACTTGCAGGATTATAATGAAAATTACAGTTGTGATTATAGTCATAAGATAAATAAAAACATGTGAAGGGTATGGATACCGAGTACCTAAGAGGGGGAGGGGGTGAATTAGGTACTACTTAAAATTTTAACTTAACAAAGTTGACTTAATTAAATTAACTAACGATTAAGTACAGAGAAACAAAGGAAAGCAACGATTTCGTTGACTGTTAAGTTCATCTAGCAAGTGAAGTAGTGCTACTGTATGAAAGTAACAGATCTAGAAATCGTTGACTGAAACAGAAAGGAAAAGAAAATAAAAGAACTGATTAACTAAACAGAAAAGAGAAGAACGCAGCGGTTTTGAATTGGTTCGGCCAAAACTCTAACGGCCTACGTCCAATCTTCTTTTATTGAATAGCTAAGTAATCTACTCCGAAAACTTAAAACAAATTACAATAAAAGGACCAACAACCTACTCCGGTTGCGACTCTTAGTTCTTTTGACAACAATGTCTAAGAACATCAAACTAACAAACTAGTATAGATTACAAGATCAAGTTTCCCTCAAACTGATTCTTAAAGGAATTGAGGAGGAACAACTTATTGATCAATCATAACTAGATAACAAATCATAAACAGAAGCAACGATTAGACAGACTGTTTACACTTGAAGAGTTGAAGACTTTATAAAAACTTTGCAAAACCAGTAAAAGAGATGAAACTTTGAAGAGAGAATTTTGCAAAGATGAATTTATTGCTCTGGAAGTCTTAGAAATAAATGAGGATGAAGTACTCCTTTTATAGTGAAAATATTGGATAAAGACCTTTGGGTAAAACCCACAAAGTACACTTTAGGTGGCTATTTTCCAAAGGACAAAAGGAGGTGTACTTCTTTGCTTTTAAAATATCCTTTCTTTGCTTTAAAATCTTCTTTAATCAGAAAAAGAGATTTTATGGGCTTTGCAAAAATCAGAGTCATAAAGCAAGTTTTCTTATAAGTTTGCAAAGCTGAGATTTCGAAATGAGAAAGCTTCAAGTGTACGATTGCACGAGGCAACGATCAGTGTAACTGTTTCTTACGTTAGATGAGTTGTTATCTTTACAAAACAACGACACTTCGAGATTTCTTTTGACAACGGAATATCAATGCTCTCTTGATTATGAACTTTCGAACCTGAAATGGAAACTTGAAAACACAATTAAATTGGGCTTGTCATCATCAACAAATTGTATCCTAACAAATTCCCCCTTTGATGATGACAAGCCAAATAAAACAATAATTTCCACTATGTTCCCCCTTAATAAGTTATAGTTCATGCATGGTTATGAAAAACGAAGGAAGGCAAATTAGTTAACATATTAAAGAAACCAATGCCACAACTTAATGAATTACTTGGTGTTTAATTGAGTTAATTATTTCTTTGGTGATTAAATTATTGTTGATTTTACTTTTCCCCCTCTTGGCATCGTCAAATGAACAAACAAGCACAAGCATAAACTATCATCAGGCAAAAGAAATCAACGGAAAAAAAAGCACATGTGAAAAATGACAAGACCGACATTAAGAAGAAGCAAACAATAAAAAACAACCAAAGTCGATTAATATAGTTCGAACTACTAAGCATCACACAATAGATATTGTTTAAATATTACGACCACCACAAATGACAAAATAAACCGAATTAACTGATTTTTCGGGACATGGGGCCGGGACGTATTGGGTGGTTCACAAAAGAGGGCAAAAAGGGGCATGGAAAAAGGCAGGGACTGGGTAAGACACGATTCAATGAGACGAGTCCTGATCACCATCACTCTCATCCGACTCATCATCAGCAACCTCGTCCTCCTTATTCTGCAACAACTGAGAAATGATATCAACCTCTCCCTTGAGAAGGTCAACCGTAGACTGTAGACTCTCAACATCGGACTTTATATCCGGCAAACACAAATTTTCAGCGCAAAGAGCCTTGACCTCGGCTAACTCACGTTTAACCTCACTCAATTCCGAGAGACTGGATTTCATGGCAGCGAGTTCAGCCATTATACGGTCCAGTTGAGAATTGTGACCCGGAGTAAGAATCGGAGTGGATGGGCCGGGTAAAGTAGTGAGGTCTTTTCGGGAGGAGATCGTGAGTAGTTGGCCATCTTTGGGTTTAATCAACATTTTTCCCAGATTTCCGGTTGACATTCGGTCAAACATTCCTTGATACCCAACTGTTGCTTTAAGAAGGACATTCTTGGCGCGTAGCATACCCGACAACCAAATGGCGAACGGGAGTTTGATCTTTTTGGGAGAGTTGCTCTTAATTTTCGTCTCTATTTTTGCGAGTATTTTGAAAATAATGGAGGGAAGATTAATTTGTTTGTGGGTGAGGAGATGGTACACGAGATACCGTTGGGCAACGGTCATTTTGGCACGGTCATTGGATGGGTAAATGGTTCTGCACAGTAAGTTGAGAAGTAATTTTGGTAGGGGAGTTAACTGACTAGGATAAACAGTGGTGGCTTCTTGAGTGGCAGGGTTGAGTGATTGGGCGATTTCAAGAGGCGCAGCATAAGGGAGTGTGGGCCAGGTTGTTTTATCGGGAATAAGGTCGTAACCTTCATTGACAATACCCAAAATTTCAGCAAATTCAGGAACAGAGAGGGAAATGGTTTTACCATTGATTTTGGCAGTGAGAGAGGATCGATCGTCTGTGACATGGAGAGTGGCAAAAAACTGAAGTATCTCAAAGATGTAAACCGGACCCTCAACATTAACCAGATGATCCCAACCTTGGGTATGAAGACATTCCCCAAACGTGGCAAACGCGGGGTCAGAATTTATCCATGTGGTAGGGTAAATCCGAGGTGTGTGGATTGAGTTGTTTCGGATAAGACGAAGACAAGTTTTTTTAACAGTGATGGGTAAAGGAGAAGTCTCAATAGTGGCAGAAATTGAGCCGGGATTCCATTTTTTGGTCAGAGGAACTATTGCCTGGGGACCGAGATATTCAGTGGAGGAGGCCTTTTTGGTGCTTTTGTGTTTGGTACATTTTTTCGGGGGTGCTTTGGCAGCCTCTTTTTCAGATTCGGTGGGTTGTTCAGAGACGGGTTCCTTATGTTTTGTGTGAACCGTTTCAGAAAGATTAACCGGTTCAGAATGGGTTTCGGGATTTCGCAAATTTTCCGAGTTGGGAGGTGGTGTTGTTTCAGACGTAGTAGGTGGTTCAGTTGCAGGAACAAGGGATGGATTGACGTTGGAGACAATGATTTCAGATGAGACATCTTCGTCTTCGATGATGACCGGAGCACCCGGAGTATTAGACTTGGTTTTCAAAGACCCGGAACGAGTTCGTTTACGGACAAAAGAAACGGCAGCAGGTTTTTCCATTGAATCAGTGTCGGTTTCAGGGAGGGGTTGTGACGGAGACAGAGAGCGAATGGGTTCTGGTTCGGTTTGGGGACGGTTGAGGGAGGTTGAAGATGAAGTGGGTAGTTGGGAAGGTGATTTGGTGGAATCCATGGAAGCTAAGGGAATGGGTAATTTTGTGTTTAAGGACGTTTTTACCATGGTAGAAGCTTAGGTAAATAAGGGAGTTTACTGGGAATGGGTTTACTGGGAATTAGAAAAGGGAGTTTGATGGAGGTGAATAAATGTGAGTAAATGGTTTGATGGAGGGGGATGAATGGGAATTGGAAAAAGGGGGTTAATTAATTTTTACGGGGGATTGTTAGGGGTTTTGGGAAATAGGGTAAGTAATGGAGTAAAGGGGTAGGTTGAATTTGTGGAAGGAGGGGCAGCCACGTGGGACGAAGAGAGGGTGAGTGGGAGGTGGGGAGTGACGTCATGTGGGGTGACGTCAGGGGTAAGAGGTTGAAAGGAGGGTTTGGTTTTACGTGTAAATCAAATATCAGTTTAACTTAGTCTATAAAAGCATGGTGATAATAATACGTAAACAAGACATCATGTGATAGGTCGGTTAATCATTTAACACATAGACGATTTTTAAACACGAAAAAAACTAGTGACACGAATGAAGAGTCTTAGCTTGTAAACGAATTCACTCTAGCCAATCATACGAGAGACAATTAAAACCACAAATAAAATAATCACAAGCAATTAATCAAGCCAATTTCTAACCGAAGTTTTTCAAATTGTTCTCGGGCAAGAAGTTTCGTAAATATGTCGGCTATTTGATCCTCCGTTTTGCAAAAAATGAGTTTCACATGCCCTTTTTCAACATGATCACGAATAAAATGATGACGGATTTCAATATGTTTGGTTCGTGAGTGTTGAATTGGATTTTTAGAGATATTGATAGCACTTGTGTTGTCACACATTATGGGTATTGAGTCAAAAATAATTCCGAAATCAAGAAGTTGTTGTCTTACCCAAAGGAGTTGTGAACAACAATGAGCGGCACTAACGTATTCACTTTCGGCCGTTGAAAGAGCTACCGTGTTTTTCTTCTTAGATCCCCATGAGATGATACATGGACCCAAAAAAGTCGCGATTCCCGACGTACTTTTTCTATCAACGGTGCATCCCGCGTAATCCGCATCGGAAAAACCTACGAGATCAAAAGGACATAATAAGGGGTACCATAGGTAAAGATCTTGAGTTCCAATTAAATACCGAAGAATACGTTTTACCGCTTTGAAATGAGATTCTTTCGGATTTGATTGGAAACGAGCACATAAGCATACACTAAATAGAATATCGGGACGACTAGCGGTTAGATACAAAAGAGAGCCTATCATACCTCTATACACCTTTTCACTAACGTTCTTACCGTTTTTATCTTTGTCCAATTTGGACGTTGATACCATGGGAGTGGAAAAGGAGTTTCCGTTAGTCATACCGAATTTTTGAAGCATTTCCTTGATGTACTTTTGTTGATGGATCATGATACCATCTTTGGATTGTTTGATTTGAAGCCCTAAAAAGAATCCTAACTCGCCCATCATGCTCATCTCAAACTCAGATTTCATTAGCTCAGAAAAATAGACATAAAGGAGTTCGTTAGTTGCACCAAATATAATATCATCGACATATACTTGCACAACCAACAGTTCTGATGACTGTTGCTTTAAGAATAAAGTTTTGTCAATGGAGCCTCTTTTAAAACCATTTTCAATGAGAAAAGTTGACAACCTATCATACCAACATCTAGGGGCTTGTTTTAAACCGTAGAGAGCCTTGTCTAGCTTGTAGACATGGTTAGGAAAGTCATTGTCAAGAAACCCCGGAGGTTGTTCGACAAAGATTTCCTCATCTAAGAACCCATTTAAAAAAGCGGTCTTGACATCCATTTGAAAGAGAGTTATACCTTTGTGGGCCGCAAAAGCGATGAGTAGCCTAATAGCTTCAAGCCTAGCCACCGGTGCATAAGTTTCGTCATAGTCAATTCCTTCTTGTTGATTGTAACCTTGCACCACGAGTCTAGCTTTGTTCCTTACAATTTCACCGGAATCATCGAGCTTGTTGCGAAAAACCCACTTGGTGCCTATGACAGTTCTATTAGATGGCCTAGTAACCAAATGCCAAACCTTGTTTCTTTTGAATTGATTGAGCTCATCTTGCATTGCTATGAGCCAATCGGCATCCGTTAGAGCAACCGTTATGTTGGGTGGCTCTACTTTGGAAAGGAAGGCATTTTGACCACAAAAGTCATCTAATGAGGCAAAGTTGTTGTGAGATGCCTTAGATCTTGTCTTAATCCCAGATGTTAGGTCACTGGTTAAATTTGAGAGTGGATGAGAACTTTGATGCTTCCATTTTCTTGGGATGATAATATGTTCTCGTTCCCCAGCAACAGTTTCAGAGGTTGTTGCCTCCTGTTCAGAGTCAGAGTCTATACTTGGGTTGGCAGGAACTGTGGGAGTAACTGTAATGACTTCTGTTGTCTCCTGAGATGATGATGTTGAGGCATGATTAGAAGGAGTGGAGGAGGAAGCAGCAGCTGACGTTTCCCCATGACTGGTTCCCCCTGAACCATTGCTATTACCACCAGGCAACAGTTGATCAGATTGTTGCACATTGTCGTTGGTTGGTCCTTCATCTTCTTCGAGTACAAAGTCTTTCCTTATGAATCCAATTTCAAACTCATCATCTTCATCATCATCTTCTGATTCTTCGTTTTGTACCTGTCCAAGCATACTAGATTCATCAAAAATGACATGAACACTTTCCTCAATACGCATGGTTCTTTTGTTGTAAACCTTATAAGCCTTGCTATGTTCGGAATAACCAATAAACACCGCCTCATCACTACGAGGATCAAATTTCCCTAATCTTTCTTTTCCATTATTGTGCACAAAACATTTGCTACCAAAGCATCTAAAGTAGGAAATGTTAGGCTTTCTTCCTCGTAGTAGTTCATACGGCGTTTTATTCATTGAGTTTCTTATCATGACACGATTGTGTATGTGACAAGCGGTATTAACCGCTTCGGCCCAAAAGCTTCTAGGTAATTTACTACTCAAAAGCATGGTCCGAGCCATGCCTTCAAGAGTTCTATTCATGCGTTCTACCACGCCATTTTGTTGAGGTGTCCTAGGGGCCGAAAAATTATGGTCAACACCATTTTCATTGCAATAAGTATTAAATGACAAATTTTCAAACTCCGTTCCATGATCGGTTCTTATGGAAACAAGTTTATGGTCAAGCTTGTTTTGACACTTCTTAAGCCAAATTAGAAACTCATTGAAGGTTTCATCTTTAGAACATAAAAAAAGAGTCCAAACAAACCTTGAAAAATCATCAACAATGACACACACATAGCGACTACCACCTCTACTTCTAGTTCTCATAGGTCCACACAAATCAATATGAAGAAGTTGGAGGGGACGAAGTGTACTCATGATTCTTTTGGATTTAAAGGAGCTTTTGACATGTTTACACCTAGCACACTCATCACAAATTTTGTCGAAATCAAATTTTATATTTGGAAATCCCTCAACTAGATCAAGCTTCTTTAGGGTGTTAAGAGTTTTGGCGCTAACATGTCCAAATCTTTTGTGCCACAACCATGGATCATTCTTCATGACACTCATACAAGAAAGAGTGTCATCGAGTATCATGTTTAAATTTGTTAAATAGACGTCTTTAACACGTCTTCCTTCAAGAATGACCTCACGGGTTGTTGCATCAATGATTTTACACATATTAGTACTAAACTCCACCAAGTTTCCACGATCACATAATTGAGAAATACTAAGGAGATTATGCTTCAAACCTTTGACAAGCCGCGCGTTGTCGACACATAGTAACGATGACTTACCAACCTTACCAATACCAATTACTTCACCCTTTTTGTTGTCACCAAATGTTACCGTGCCTCCTTTATGAGCTTCTAATGAGAGGAATTGGCTTCTATCTCCCGTCATGTGACGTGAGCATCCACTATCCAAGTACCAATTGCGGTCGCCTCTCATCAAGCCCTACACAAGAATTAGATTTTGAGTTTAGGAACCCAAATAAATTTGGGTCCCTTTTTGTGAACAACCTTGTTAACGAGATCCTTTTGAATCCAAACTTGCTTAGCAACTTTAATATTTTTGTTGATGTCATTGTGTCTCTTTTGGCAACCATTGAAGTCATGACCTGTTTTGCCACAATAGTTACAAATGACGTACTCGGGAAGACCAACATATTTTCTTCTTCGAAAATCAGTTTTACATGGGTCTGGTTTGCTAATGTAACAGTGTGATGCACTGTTCCATTTAAACCCTAGACCCGCTACACGGTCACATCTTTTGGTTTGATTTGTGAGAAAATTTAGAACATTTTGACTTCCTTCCCATTTCTTAGACACATTGTTGGCATCAACAAGCTTAATCTTTAAGTTTTTGAGATCGGTGGAAAGCGTAGCATTCTTAGCTTTTACAGTTTTGAGCTCTTTCTCAAGATCATCAAACTCAGTGTGTAGGTCTCCAATGAGTTCTCCTTTTTGCTCGACATTGTCCTTTAGACTTTCAATACATAAGTTTAAGTGTTCAATCTCATCTTTAGAAGACCTACATATAGCATTTTTGTTTTGAGAGTTAACAAGTTTAGCGTGCATGATTTTGAGTTCATTTTTGAAAGTTGAAATGTCAACTTTTAACCTTTCATTCTCACTGATCAAGGTGGCATTCTCAACTTCTTTCTCATCAGAGATAACAGTCTTATGGACTGTTTCTTTAAGAGCTGCTAACTTTTTGACCAACTCATCACATTTACATAAAAGCAGGTTGTTTTCTTTTTCCAATTTATTACACTCTTTAGTAGCAGTGGAAATTTGTGACGTGAGAGAGGTGTTAATATCCTCAAGGTTTGACATACTCTTAGAATCAACTTCTAGACACTCTACTTTCTCAGACAACTGTTCATTTAGCCTTTTTAGTTTTTTGAGTTCGGACGTACTAGAGAGATTTAATGTTGTTTCCTTCTTGAGTTTAACATTTTCTTCAGCGATCTCTTCTATTTCATCTTGCATGACGTCTAACCTTTTTGTTTGTGAACGACACTTATCAAAGAGTTTATCAAGAAATTTACACACCTTTTCTTTTGAGTAAGTTCTAGCCTTTGCTTTCAGGATTTTTACCTCATCATCGGAGTCGGAGTCGGAGTCATCGGGATGAGCCATGAGACACCTAAGATGTTCGCCTTTGCTCACTTTAGTTTTGTTTTTGTGGTTTTTGGTTAAGCACATCTTAGCTTCTAATTGTTCATCGATGGGTTCCTCGTCCTCAGAATCGGACATCCACCAAATAGCTGTCATGACCTTATGTTTGTATTCCTTTTTGGCCTTATCTCGTTTATCCCTAGATTTTATATCATCCCACTTAGGACATTCTTTGATTTGGTGATTTATGTCACCACACTTAAAACATCCTACAGTGGAAGAAGGCATTTTCTTGAAGGGACGTTTCTTAGCATAATTGTTATTAACTTCTTTTGACCTTGCCCGTTTACCATTCCGACCAAGTTCCGAGAGAACATGGCAAACTCATCTTCCTCATCTTCTTCACCATCGCTTGGTGAAGATAATAAGGCAAGACCCTTTCCCTTTGAGGATTCACTAGAATTCTTCTCGAGATTAAACTCGTGAGCCATTAGTGATCCTATTAGTTCATGAAGGGTGAGTTTAGACAAGTCACGGGCTTCTTCAATTGCGGTAACCTTAGGTTGCCATTTTGAAGTGAGACTACGAAGAATCTTTCGAATAATGTCCTCGGACTCGAAATCTCTTCCTAGACTCTTAAGTTCATTTATTATGCAAGAAAAACGAGAAGAAAAACTATTTATGGATTCGTCCTTTGACATACGAAACATCTCATATTGTTGCATGAGAAGGTCGATACGGTGTTTTCTAACTTGAGATGTCCCTTCATAAGCAAGTACAAGAGAATCCCAAATTAGTTTAGCCGTAGGACATCCGGAAATACGACTCACTTCGGCTTCTCCAACACAATGTTGAAGAATTGACATAGCTTTTGAATTCTTTTCGGCCATTTTGAAATCATTTTCATTGCAGTCACTTTCCGACTTGACTTTGTTGAAACCCGTCATCATGTCGGTTTCCTCAATGATTAGAGGTCCGTTCATGATGATGTTCCAACATTGATAATCAATACTCTTTATGTAATGTTCCATTTTGAGTTTCCACCAACCAAAATTCTCACCGGTAAAGACCGGGATCTTGAAGTGTTTTGCGGAATCCATTTCCCAAGAAGTAACTCTAAGGTAATTAACCTTTATCAAGAGCACGAGACTCTGATACCAATTGAAGGGTATGGATACCGAGTACCTAAGAGGGGGAGGGGGTGAATTAGGTACTACTTAAAATTTTAACTTAACAAAGTTGACTTAATTAAATTAACTAACGATTAAGTACAGAGAAACAAAGGAAAGCAACGATTTCGTTGACTGTTAAGTTCATCTAGCAAGTGAAGTAGTGCTACTGTATGAAAGTAACAGATCTAGAAATCGTTGACTGAAACAGAAAGGAAAAGAAAATAAAAGAACTGATTAACTAAACAGAAAAGAGAAGAACGCAGCGGTTTTGAATTGGTTCGGCCAAAACTCTAACGGCCTACGTCCAATCTTCTTTTATTGAATAGCTAAGTAATGTACTCCGAAAACTTAAAACAAATTACAATAAAAGGACCAACAACCTACTCCGGTTGCGACTCTTAGTTCTTTTGACAACAATGTCTAAGAACATCAAACTAACAAACTAGTATAGATTACAAGATCAAGTTTTCCTCAAACTGATTTTTAAAGGAATTGAGGAGGAACAACTTATTGATCAATCATAACTAGATAACAAATCATAAACAGAAGCAACGATTAGACAGACTGTTTACACTTGAAGAGTTGAAGACTTTATAAAAACTTTGCAAAACCAGTAAAAGAGATGAAACTTTGAAGAGAGAATTTTGCAAAGATGAATTTATTGCTCTGGAAGTCTTAGAAATAAATGAGGATGAAGTACTCCTTTTATAGTGAAAATATTGGATAAAGACCTTTGGGTAAAACCCACAAAGTACACTTTAGGTGGCTATTTTCCAAAGGACAAAAGGAGGTGTACTTCTTTGCTTTTAAAATATCCTTTCTTTGCTTTAAAATCTTCTTTAATCAGAACAAAGATTTTATGGGCTTTGCAAAAATCAGAGTCATAAAGCAAGTTTTCTTATAAGTTTGCAAAGCTGAGATTTCGAAATGAGAAAGCTTCAAGTGTACGATTGCACGAGGCAACGATCTGTGTAACTGTTTCTTACGTTAGATGAGTTGTTATCTTTACAAAACAACGACACTTCGAGATTTCTTTTGACAACGGAATATCAATGCTCTCTTGATTATGAACTTTCGAACCTGAAATGGAAACTTGAAAACACAATTAAATTGGGCTTGTCATCATCAACAAATTGTATCCTAACAACATGAAAAAGAATACAACCTTGGGTCCTTGCTTGAATAGGCCTAAGAACAGGAATTAAAGTAAATTTCCTCCTATAACTTGCACCCAAGACTTTGTTTGAGATGATGCCGCGTGTGCTAAAAAATACTCTCCAATTGCCTTGCAATATGGGGAGAGCTATTGAGGTTTTAGATGTGAGATCTGAGTTTTTGGGAGAAGAATGCTCTAAAAAACCCTAATTATGAGATTTATCAATTATCAGTTAAAACCAAGAGTCCTCGACATAAGGAGAAGGACTCTCCTTATGTAGCCCTGGTCGGCCGAATTGGATATTGGGTAGGAGTGGGCTTTCCACTCTTACCTTATTCCAATGCGTGATTCGACCCAATTACTAAAATATAATTCGCGGGTATTTATTATAAATCGTATACATGTTATCAGATATTAATGCAGTCGATGTATTAATAAAGGTCTGATAAAATTACGATATTTTATAATTACCCAAATTAATATAACCGTTTATATTAATACGCGAATACAATATTTAATTAAATATAACCGTTTATATTTAATTTACGAATTAATCATGTAATCCGTGTTAGCTAAAATTATTTAATCCGTATTAAATAATAATCTCAACATCTTATTGACTAATTTAATAGTCAATACCTCTGACTAACTGTTTAGTCATATCCGGCATAAATGTGACTGTATTTTCATACCTTCACATCTCTCAAACGTGTCCTATAGGTGTGACGTATAGGGACCAGTTGATCACCGCCATCCGTATGACAATAACGTCAAACTTATCTAGCAAGCCAACCGTTATTGATAAACGTGGATCAACTGATAATAATACTGAAGTATGCCCTTGTGATCTTTTAAGAGATTTAGTAAGTCATTGTACTTAATTGTCAAGGACACCAGCCCCAACAGACCCGTCAGCCACAAAGTGGTATGTACTTGCCCCATTTCCGCGATATTTGGCTCGTCGCAAGCTTGCGACGGCCGACGGGTATGTCCGTCTTACAAAAAACGGACTGTTTTTTAAAAAACCACTTCTAATTCCGTGCAAAAAAAATGCACGGGTCAAATTTAAACTATTATATACTAATCTTGTATGAATATAAGTAAATATAAAATAATTTTATCAACAATTAAATAAAAAATATGAATTGAAATTTAATTAGAGAATTAACAATGAATTAAATTGAACCGGTCATTTGTTATCCTTTTCCATAACGAGGTGTCTCAAGCTCTTAGCCATTTGTTGTATTTTCTATTTTAGGAATGAACTTGATGAGCAATTTAATCATTCACACCCAACTTCTTCCAGTTGACATTTATTAATTGGTCATCATTCATTTCTTTTGTCTTTGTGTCAAAAAGAAATGATAACAATTGACCAGAACATAGGTAGTATAACGTAATTAAGTAAAAATCCCCAGCCGCACCTTACCTTCTCACTAATACATTCTCAATTTCTCATCCTCACTATTGCTAACACTGAAATATTATTCTCCTCCTTTATTCATCATGATCATCTTTTTCATTCTATTTTACTTACATAATATTAAATCTTTTCTCTTGTATTATTACCTCAATAAGTTATATTTTTGGTGTGTTATTATTATATATATATTCTCCAGATTTAATACATTTTTTTTAATATATTATTTCAAATCTATGTCCGACGCTTCATTAAGGCCACTCTCGTCGGTCTGATGTTGTACTGTGCTAGAAATCGACCTTTCATCAAGGTCACTCTCGTCAGTCCCACGTTATACTATATATGCTAGAAATCGATTTTTTCTGTATCCTAAAGTGAGGCGTTCAAATTCCTTATTTTGTAATAGTTGTATAATTTAATTTGAAATTGTGTATTCATTTATTTTGCAAAACAAAATATCGAGAAAAAAAAAATGTTCTATGATGTTTTGCATAGTTTTTTAACACTTTTATATGATCATCGCATAATATTATCATATTATCAATATGTCTATGATAATTAATAAACATTAATAAACGTTAGAGGTGAGTAGTGGGAGAATAAATAGTGAAATTATTTCTAAGGAGAACGTGGGGTGGGTGTTTAGAAAAATAGATTCATTTTTTTCCTTATTTTTGAGGAGCCAATTAGATTTCTTTAAATGTATCCGTGCAACGTACGGGCAAAAAAACTAGTTCCTTATTAATTCCAAGCTAGTTAAAATTTAGGGTTTTCAAATACCTACCGTAGGGTATTTCATCGCATGAATTGGATTTGGAATTAAATTCAAACATTTGGATTTTTACCATTGAAATCATGAAAATAAAATCAATTTCATGTTTTCAAACACAGCCTTAATTGCAGATGTGGTTTATAATTCAAATGTAATTCTTAAATGTGACACATACAATAATTAAATCATTATTTTTTATATACCCTTCCATAATAATCATATATTTAAATTGCATACCCGTGCAATTTGCACAAGTTTAAAACTAATCCCAATTATAAGGTTAAATGTTCGATTCTCACCCGTAGCGATATAAGCGGACTTATTTAAAACAAAAAAAAAGAAGGAAAAAAAAAAGAAGTGTAGATGTGATGTGAGGCAAGTGGGCATGGACGACCCGTCGACCCCGTCCTGTAAACGACGTGATATGGCGATTGTGCATGTACACAACAATCCCACAATTTGACCGGTTAAATTCTTCAATCTTCTCTTATGTCCTTCAATTTTTATTTCTTGATACAATACTACCTTTATTATTTTCCAATCGGATTTGCATGGGATTTTTGGCTTTATTGTATGCAAATACTACGTCTTCATTAAAGGTAAACATATGATTCATGCGAAAAATAAGCCCAGTATATATTTATGCCTTTGAATTTGTGGGTTTGATTCACTGTACATGAACTGTGTAAATGTTGTACTGCATATTACTGTTTACTTTCGGGACAATTTGATTGAATTGTAAATTTCAATGATCTTGGGCAATTGTTCTTGTATTTTTTTTGGTCAATTAATGTTCTTTGTGAGTGTTTATTGGAAAAGAGTAAAAGAGTAAAATATGAATTCATAGCTAGAGTTGCAGCGCATTGTAAGCATAAAAACCGATAATTGATGATCGTCTTTTTACACTTTTGAGTCACTCTATCGCGATCAATTGTTTTCCTTTTAATTCTTATATTTCTGTCGATTGTTTACCTCTCAATCTCCGGGTCCAAGCTAAATAAATGATTTGGACCGAGTGTCAACCATTATGGGTATTTGGAAATAACTTGTCTGTAACTTTGTATATTGTTAGATATAAGGGTAAGACTGCGTGCAACCAAAATTTACCAACTTGCTATTTTAAGGGAGCCTTAGAAGCATTATTAGGGTAATGGCGGTGTTGTTGTGTGAGGTCGATTTCTAACTGAGTACTAATTCATTTGTAATTGCAGTTTGAGTTGAGTTGTTCCTGCAATTTGGCTGATTCTTTCAATGAGTGATTTGTTGGAGAAGAGTGAGTGATGAATATGAATTTATAGCTCAAGTTTCGGTGTTTAGATCATTAGCAAACTGTTATGGCACAAAATAAAGCTTGTGGCTCTAGCTTGCTGGTAAATTTGGCAGATGATATTCTTGCTATAATTGGAAGGACCCTTTCACCAAGAGACATTTGCAATCTTAGCATATCCTGCAAAACTCTTAGTGTCCTTTCGGTGTTTGATAAGATTTGGCTCTATCAGTGTGAAGCGCTTGGTGTTTTATCGTCTGTAGACCTTGCTGAGTGGCGAAAGGCGGTTCTATCATACAAGGCCTTGTGTAGGTTTCTTACTATTGTAAAACCATTAGTTGGAATATGGGTTCACAAGAATCCGGAATTGGGAAATGTTGTTTATGTCATGCCTGGTTTTGCTTCCTTTGTTGGATGCCGAGTTATCCCTCAAGTGGTTGGCCCTTCAGGCATAACAGGTAGTCCTATTCTGTGGGCCGCTGTGTTTGAGGTAATAAGCGACGATGATGGAGTGCCTATTTTTGTTTTACATGGTAAGGAGAATGGTCAAAATTATATTTATCCTGGGACGGTGAAGTCAGTTGAGAAGACTTGTAATGTGTTATTGCTTGAAGTTGAGCTAAAAGAGACAGATAGAGCTCAGTCAGTAATGGGGCTATTCAGCAAGTTGTCGTTTGATGATAGAGAAGAATTGCTTGAGACTGTGACAGGCGGGGTTGGTATACAAGTCCCTGATCCAACTTTTTCCTCACTATTTCCTTGTGTAGGAGGCGATGATGATAGCTACCGGAAAGATGTAGCTAAATTATCAGAGCGTCGAGCGATGCTTATCAATATGCATAAGCTTGACAAGGGATACATTGATAAGATAGTTAGTGATGAGGATTCTTCTAAACTTCACGACTTTGTAAGTTCAGGAGACGCAATTGGACTGACATTACATGCATCAACGATGGAGTTTGCTTTTTACCAAGCATGGCCTTATATGGATGACAGTGTATTTGCTCTGTACAAATTACCCATTCAAGTAAAAACAGTTGACCAAGAATATGCTGGTTTATGGGGAGGAACATTTGGGTGGCCTCCAGACAAGCAGGCTGAAAATAAGCATCGAAAGGCTTTGTTCTTTGTCATTCTTTCTTACCACAAAGAGTCACGAGGGCCAAGACGTCTTATAGCAACAAAAATATTAGAAGGGACCGAGTACGTTCGATATCCAAATGGTTCAGCTATGTTCATCGTGAATGTCGACCAGCCTTCAAGCGAGTCATTTCCTTGGAATTCAGGTGTTCTGGAAGCATTTAATGGAGAAGGTATTGCCAGTGGTTATGGGTTTAGATATCCAGGCTCAAAGCCGGGTACCCTTTTTGCCCTTGAAAATGGAATGCTTGCTTTTGTCTGGAAAGAAACCAGATCAGTTGTAACATTGCAGAAGCTTAACTTGGAAGAGCTTCTGAAGAAAGGTCAAAGGGTTCTGCCTATTTCTCCGATCTCCAACTTTTCTTATTTGAACAGGTTCTTCACGAATGTGTTTTCAGAATTGTAACCATGAGAACTTCAGTATCTTCACCAAGGTATGCATGGTTTTATTTCTAGGTTTTATCTGAAGTCGGAATATAATTTGCTCTACGATGAACTTGTGACTGCTTTTGTTTTAGGACTCCACTTATAGAACTATGCTTGTTAAGCAGCCTTAGTTAACTTAAATCTCTTGTGTAGGCATGGCATTGCTTATCGGTGGCTGCGTTGTTATTAAAAATGATCATCAGTGCCTAAATTGATTGCTGCACCCTAAATGTGGTTTATGCCGCATAAAAATGTGGGCGCTCTACAGTGTTGATACCCAAATTTAATAGCATGGTCGTGATAAATAAGTTAGAGTTTTAATTCATTGTAACATCGGGATTTAGGGTTTTCGTGGAAGTAGCCCTTACACTTTTGAGATTATATGGATAAACAGTAGTTGTTTTCTCTCTCTAGTTTTTAGAGAGCTTTTTCTCTCTTCCTGAGAGCTTTCCTAGTTTCAAACTTTTCAAATCACAAAAGATCTTTTTAAAAAAATAAAAAAGCTTTCTTCAGATTACATCTCTCTTTATCACAAAAAACAAACTGCATGCATTTAATTTATTCTCTCTGCAAGTAATTCATTGGCCAGTTTAATTCTTTAACTAAAAAATTCCTTCTGCCCATTCAATCTTTTGCTTGTTTTCTTTCCATATTTGTAATCATTGCCCGTTTCCACTGGACACAAGGCTGATATCCTTCACATAGGCACAGTCAGACTTCTTCCCAATCTCACCCTTCACAATGTCCTTCATGTTCCTGATTTTCATTACAATCTCATGTCTGCCAGTCAGCTCACCAAACAGTTTTCCACACCAATTATATTTACACCTACTCAATGCCTGTTTCAGGTTCCTTCCATGGGCACTACCTTGATCCTTGGTAAGGAAAGAAATGGGTTATACCTTGCTGACTTCAAGCCTGCCTCCTCTCAAACCAAGACAAATCAAAGCTCCTTTCCTGATCTTTTGGCTGCTACTTCCTCTCCTGAAGTCTCTCTTGACTTGTGGCACTGTAGGCTAGGTCATAGCTCTTTATCTAGCCTGAAACATTTGTCCATAATAAGAGGTTGTAAGCAAAAACAGTTATCCATTTGTAATGTTTGTCCTAAAGCTAAGTTTGCTAGACTATCTTTTCCTATAAGCACTTCTGATTCCAGTTCCAATTTTGAGTTGATACATGTTGACTTATGGGGACCTTACTTGCACTCCACACACTCTAACCATCAGTACTTTCTTACCATAGTAGACGATTACTCCAGAACAACTTGGACACATTTGCTCACCCATAAAAGCAGTGCCTTGCCCATTTTAAAGAGTTTCATCACCTACATTGAAAACCACTTTAAAACCAATGTCAAAATAATTAGAAGTGACAATGGTCTCGAATTCAGTGAAGTCCAAGCCAATCAATATTATAAATCAAAAGGAATATTACATCAAACCAGTTGCGTTGACACTCCCCAACAAAACGGAGTTGTTGAACGAAAACATAGGCATCTCTTAGAAATGGCCAGAAGCCTGTTCTTTCAATCTCAATTACCCATCCAATACTGGGGAGAATGTATTCTCACTGCGACTTACTTGATCAATAGAACACCCACTAGTCTCCTTGGACACAAATCTCCATTAGAAGTCCTATATAAAAAACCACCTACCTATGATCATCTTAAAGCCTTCGGATGCTTATGTTTCTCTGCCACTCTCAAAAGAAATAGACGTAAATTTGACCCTAGAGCTAGCCCTTGTGTATTCTTGGGATATGCTTTTGGGAAGAAAGCTTATACTGTCATGGACCTCACCAACCAAAAAATATTCCACAGTAGAGATGTGGTCTTCCATGAGAATGTTTTCCCATTTCATGACACTAACCTCTCCAAGTTTTTCAACAAAGATGACACACCCAACATAGCAAATCACATGACTGATCCCATTTTTTTCAACATTGCTGACACTAACCATTTATATCAGGAATGTGAACAACCCATCAATGACCATACACCAACCAATTCCAACAATTCCCAACCTTCTGACCAAACCAGTCCCTCTGTTAGTACTCCTGCCACTGTTAGTACTCCTTCCACTGTTAGTACCCCTGCTACTTCCAGCACACAGACAAGCCCCGACACTACCCACAGTGTCCCCACTGTTCCTACCACCAATAACCTTCTCCCATCTCAGCATGGCAGGATGCGAAAGGCACCCTCTTACTTACAACACTATGAAACCCAACTGCCTCCTTCTCTGTCTGCCACTCAACAAGACAACCTTGCCTTTTCCAATCACTGGTGCAACCTAGTCACTTTCACTTCTCTTCCCCTCACCACTCAGCACAATATAAACAACCTTCTCTCATATTCTGAACCCAATTCCTACAAAGAGGCTTGCACGGATCCCAATTGGCAAGAGGCCATGTCAAAAGAAATAGAAGCATTGCATTCAAACCACACTTGGGATGTTACTTACTTACCCATTGATAAGAAAGCTATTTCTTGCAAATGGGTGTACAAAGTCAAGCTTAACTCTGATGGTAGCTTGGAAAGGCACAAGGCCAGACTTGTGGTCAGAGGCTGCAATCAAACTCCAGGAATAGACTATCATGAGACCTTTTCTCCAGTGGTCAAAATGGCCACTGTAAGAACTCTGATTTGCATTGCTGCTCATAACAAATGGAGTTTGTTCCAGCTTGACGTAAATAACGCTTTCTTGCATGGTGACATTAATGAGGAGGTTTATATGAAAATGCCCGAGGGAATACCAAATCCTGACTCCAAAGTGTGCAGACTAAGAAAGTCCCTCTACGGACTCAAACAAGCTTCCAGACAGTGGTTCTCCAAGTTGTGTTCTTTTCTCCTTGGACTCAAATACAAACAGTCCAAAAATGACTACTCCTTGTTTGTCAGAAAGGAAAATCAAAGCACCACCTATCTTGTGGTATATGTTGATGACATAATAGTGACAGGAAACGATCAACAACAGATTAATCTTTTGAAGCAACACCTTAACATAGCCTTTGGCATCAAGGACTTGGGAAACCTTCACTACTTTCTTGGGATAGAAGTCAGCTACTTAACAGATGGTATTGTCCTAACTCAGAAAAAATTTACCACTGAACTGCTCCAGACTTTGAATGTTCCTGTCCAAGGTACTGTTGTCACACCTTTGCCAGTGAACTCCAAGTTTAATCACTCAGATGGGACACCATATGAAGATCCCTCTTACTACAGAATGCTTGTGGGCAAATTAAATTTCCTTACCCATACGAGACCTGACATATCCTTTGCTGTCCAAACCCTCAGTCAGTTTATGCAAGAACCCAGAACTCCTCATGTCAATGCTGTACATCATATCATTAAATACCTAAGAGGTACATGTGGTCAGGGAATTAAGTTTTCCGGTTCCTCTCAACTATCCTTGCAGGCTTTCTGTGATTCAGACTGGGCTTCTTGTCCCACAACCAGACGCTCCATCACAGGTTGGGTCATCCTCTTGGGTAACTCTCCTCTAAGTTGGAAAAGTAAGAAACAAAGTACGGTTTCAAGATCTTCTGCGGAGGCAGAATATAGAGCCATGTCCCAGGCAGCAGCAGAGATCACATGGATCACCAGACTCCTTGATGAGTTGGGGGCCTCCAATTTAAAACCTGTCACTCTCTATTGTGACAATAGCAGTGCTCTCCACATAGCCAAGAACCCTGTCTTCCATGAGCGCACGAAGCACATTGAACTCGATTGCCACTTCACCAGAGACAAAGTGATGGAGGGTCTCCTTCAACTTAGTTATGTTCCCACTTCTTCTCAACTTGCTGATGTGTTCACTAAGATTTTACCCTCTCAGCAACACTGGACTCTATTACACAATCTGGGCATGCTTCCAACGCACCATGCTCCATCTTGCGGGGGGATGTTGAATACACCTGCTATGCTTGCTATGACAGCTCACACGAGTCTAGTCCCACCCACTATGACAGCACACGTAAATCTGGACAGAAGAAAAGATGGGCCTCTGATTCATCCATTGGCTCCTGATCCAAGGAATATATGCACAAATCCCTAGGCCCACTTTTGTACATTCTAGGTTTTAGACACTATATATAGTTGCTTTACTGCACTCTGCCGTTGTACAGATTATTACATTCAAAATATTATTCAATACAGTCTGTCAATTTCATCAGCATAAATTCTTCATCCCTTTTATCAGTCATTCTATCATACATTAATCTTCTTCATGTTACACCATAGAATTTATCACTATCTAAAGACATAAGCAACTGCATTTTACTGGTAACTATAACTGTCTTACTGATTTTGCATCTTTTGCTTTATCTTCAGGTAAAACCGACATTGCTTTGGTTCAGAACATGAATCTTAAATATTGGAATATGTTGGAAATCAGCTGTTGATAGTGATACTCACTCATACCTGTCAATATCTTATGAGAACTTCTTCAAACAATGTATATAAACAATAAAGGTTTTAACTTTTAACAGTATTTAATTTTAGTGTGATTGTACCTTTTCCGGTTAACACTATATCAGCTATGTATTGTGCATTTGTGCATGCTCTGATTGAAATCTGCTTGCAATCAAATATTGGTACTTGATAAACATGCGCAGTTTTTGTTTTGACATATTTAAATACTCGTTCCAGTTTTTATTATATGACGTATACGTATTTGTTTTGACATGTCAAAACATTAAGATTAAAGAATAAAATTGCACCAAAATGTTTATTTTTTTCCGTCTAAGTAGACATTTATATTGATAATACTCTATATGAAGTTATATAGGGGAGCGAGAATTGTTGGATGATCATATGTAAGATCATGAATGTGGGATGAGCACATGATAGGATCATGTACATGAATAGTCTTAAGATAAAGCATCTAACGAGCGTATATGAGCTTGATAGAGATCAGCAGTATGCCAGTATCACATCAAGTCATCAATGCCATTATTGATAACGATATTTAAATTCGAGCTCCATCAAAAGTTGAGTGACGGAGGCAAAAGTTGTTGCTGATGCAAGAGTTTTGTATGTTGCAGACTGGCAGGTGAGTTTCTTTTTTTCTTTTTTTTTGGAGTATTACTTTGTTCGTATGGTTTGTGATAAGAATGACTCCCTACCTCCAAATTCTTGTTTCTGATGAATTCAGTTATCCCTTCACATAGGATCGAGCACTTGGTTTTGAAGGTAGAGTATTTCTCTGTTTCCCTGGCTAACTTCTACTTACTAGGCTACACAGTACTATCTTGGGGATTAGTAGCATGATTACACCTTTTTCAGCCTCCTTAGCGTGGTTTTGTTTGTCTCATCGCTTGAGTTTTTTCATCAGCGATTCCGTTTCCCACGCTGAACTGAATCAGCAATGATTTGTTTTTTTTTGTTTTCTGGATCTTCTTGTTTTCTAACTAGTCTTTTTTTACAAGAAAGATATATCTCTTTACACTAAGCATTTAGTGCCTCAATATTCTTCTATTTCTTTCAGTCAAAATATGATATAAACTGCAGCAACTATTGAGCTCTGTAAGACTGTAACCTATTAGCCTTCCATTGTTTCTTGTGATTTCGTCTCTAAGTCGAATTCAGAGCTTGTAGCAGATTATAGCTACAGAAATTTACATTCAGCCATGAGCCGTGTCTTGGTATGCGCCATGAATCATGGTCGTTTGAGAGTACTTACAGTTGACAAATAAATGCCTATGAGTTTCAGCCTTTACTTTACAAAGACTGCAACAGTTAAGCAATAGGAAACCCCTTCTGACAATCTGATCAATAATGGGTAAGTGTCCCTGTCCTTCTAGCCTTCTAGGGTGGTGATTATTCGGTGTCGAGGCATACTAGAATGTTTCCAAACACCTTTAATCCATTGCATATATATCAAAAAAGCAATTAAATACTGTTAATTGAATTACATGATTTTGTTATCGATTGAATTAAGTTTGTTCATCTGGGATTGTACTCATTGGACTTGATTTTCAATTAAAAGGCAGTGGGGAGATGACGGTGGTGGAGTAAACCACTTAACAACGTTAAACAAACAAGCAACACTCCTCTTCATATTATCCCATAGCTTACCAATTTTGAGTAGAAGGGAGAACAGTTGAAAACATGACATGGGTAAAGTTGTACGTGAAAGACAAAATTTCGTATGTGAAAAAGTACGACAATTTTCAAAAGCAAAGGTAAACAAATCATGTAGAGCGGATCAGATTGCCCGATTCGGTCCAGCCCGTTTTTTTCTCGGGTTTGGGCTTGGAAGTTTAGCCCAAAAAGCCCGTGGCCCAACTCAAAATAAGCCCGATATAAATTCAGAGTCGGGCTTGGGCCAACCTAGAGGCCCGATTTTTAACCCGGACCGACCCGAAATTATTTTAAAAAAATTGATCGAAAGTTGGAATCGTATATCAGATCACACTAATAATCTAATATCACTAATGTATTGAATTATCAACTTGTATTTTTATATTTTTATCGTACAACTTTAATTAGTTAGCGTATTAATAACTCTTTGTCAACTCATGAGGTATGTATGGTATTATGATATTGTTCTCCTCGTCAAAAGAGTAGAAGTCAAACACTTTGACTTGAAAATTTTATTTCGTGGCTAAATAGTTTGTTCACGTATCCATGTTGTTGATTGTTTCGTATTGTATTATTTCGGCCCGAGGTCCATTATAGCCCGAACAATTATCGGATTGGGCCAAAAAATACGACCTACTTTCCAGGCCCGGCTTGGCCCAGCCAATGTATTTGGGTTGAGTACGGCCCAAACCCAGCCCACTTCGGCCCATAATCCGGTCTAAAAGCATGTAAAAATCAGTTGTGACGAGACGACCTAGGTAGTATGAACACTTTTTCTAATTAGTCGTCGTCCCGTGTCCAACACTTGGACACCCGACATTCGTTGGACAAATGGCTAAACATATTATGGTTTAGACGAGGAATAATTTAAAAAAAAAATCAGTTAGAAGATGATTTTTGGTGGAAAAATGAGAATTAGTTATAATATAGGTCGAATTATACCTCTGCTTGTTTAAATTTAGCTTTAAATACATGATAAAAATAAAATTACACGTTATTTATAACCATAAAATATATATTTTATTATACTAGTTGTTATTCCGCGCGCGATGCGCGCTGAATCCCAAGGGACGTAATTTGTCATTAATTAAATATTCATAATTTCAACATGGTACTCTTTTTTGTTCGTATCATATTCATGTGACGTATTGATCTGTTGTAGAATGATTTTAATGGAAGAATAATCATATATTGAATGACTAACATCTTTGATTATAATCATATAGGCTATCTATCACGTGTAAGTTACTTAAACATTGGCTTACGGGAATCATTTTCATGATTTTATACATACACAACAAACTTTCTAACCCGATAATTATTATTATGTATAATAAGTTGTTATGAGATAGAAATTTATTCTTTTAATCCATTATAAACCGATAACTCGTAACATATGTATGGGATATGACAATACGAAGGCTGTCTTTAGTGAAGACTATAGCGTTTAAATTCTATGTTTTTGAGAGGATGCTTGATCTGTTGTAGAATGATTTTGATGAAACAATAATCATATATTGAAGAACTAACATCTTTGATTATAATCATATAGGCTACCTATCACGTGCAAGGTACGTAAACATTGGCTTACGTAAATCATTTTCATGATTTTATACATACACAACAAACTTTAGAGATAAGGATTTGCTTTTTTAATCCATTATAAACCGCTAACTCGGAACATATTTATGGGGTATGAACCCAAATGTTTATGGGGTATGAACACATGACCTCTAACTAAAAAGCAATTTTAACGACCAGCAAAACCCAAATGTAACATTGTAACTATTTTTTGGAATCAATTTCTAATTCAGGCTACAGAAAAATGGCATACTTAAGCAAGATAAAACCTTTGCATATCCTTTTATCGTACATCAGAATCACATTTAAAAAAAATGAAACCGCTAAAAAAGAATGTCATATTCTTCCACAAAAGCCTGTAAAGTCCTTAGATGCACACCAGAGCACTCGAATTTGGTCTTACAAACAAGTCAACGTGTCCACATACATTTCAAGCTCATTACAATGGATATAAATGCGAACAAAGGCTTTTGGCTATGGACATGGACGAGGTTTCTTTAAGGAAGCCGATAAATCACGATTTGAGAGGTCCTCATTCTGTGGGATCACCTTAGAACTATTGAGAAATCTCGCAAGAGTTCGCCCAGCTGGCCAGTGAATTTGTACGGAGGACATTCCTTGGACAGAAGCATGGTGAGCAAAGGATGAAGGGAGAGACAAGGATGGCAAAGGAGTCAATTGAGCCTCTTTTAATAGTGTAGCAGCACTTGAAGATAAACCACAGGCTTGTAGATGCTCATGCATAAGCAGCAAAAGTTCCCTGCCAAAAAGAAAAGGAAAGGAAAGGAAAGGAAAAAAAATAAAACATCAGAAACTAAGTAGTTATCCAGACCACCAGATAAGAGAACAAAAAGTTGCCATACCTGGAGTGATAAATGATGGGGGTAGCAGCAGCTATAACAGCTCTCTCAATACGTCTCAACGTGGGGGTAGCTGCATCAGTAGCAGCTAAAGTGCTTGCACGACCTGAATTTGTTACGATCTGTGAAACAAAAGAAGAAAGATAAGCATCCAAGCTCACAGAGCATATCAGACAAACAACAAACAATGTTGGCTTATAATATATGAACGAATCGGAGGACCACAAGATGTTTAGGCAATCAAAATCAGAGGGCACAAATAGAATTCAATGTATGTTTACCACAAAAATAACAAGCTTGAACATCAACGACATGAATGCAAAGAAGTGTAGTAATGAAGACATAGGCCTCTCTAGTAATCATTAGTGTAGGAAAGAGTAGGTATACAAATCTCCAGACCAATTGTTCAATCCATTTCCATAAGATTCACCATTATAGACTCTTGTGTTTCCTTTTAATTTGATGGTTGAGCCTGAGATACCAGATCCCAGGTTTGAAATACGCCTATAAAATTAAGATATAATATGCTGGACATGTTACCATAATAACACAGAAACTAACATCATAAAGTTGATCCAAATATGAATACAAATATATTTCCTCCTTGAGCAGCATCCACGGTAACAAAGCTCAGAAAGTAAAATCATGAAGTTGCAAAATACAAATACAAAAACATACATATATATCAGTTCATTCTGTACAACATGATACATATATACTACTTGAATATCATCTACCCAAGCAAAGTAGATTCGGTTCCTTCTACTTCAAGTGACCGAAATTTTCGTGATAACCCAAAAGCAGTTAATACTTGCCAAGGGGTCTATGAATTCATGTCATAAATAACATATTTTGAAATGTAGTAATAGTGACATTCCCTTCGAATAAACTTACATTGTGTCATGCGAGATCCATTTGAAACTGTCACGGAGAAACTCCAGTACACTGGATCCGCTCCATCAGTTTTGCCTGCTCCTTCAACAGTTCGTGGAAACGATTTATTTGTTCTTTAAGTGTCAATCGAATATAGTAAAACTGAAAAAAAATTCCCGATTTTCTTCTTCAAGCCGCCGCCAAACTGCAAGATCATAGAAATTTAGATATCTGAAATGAAAGTCTCAATGAAATCAAGATATACATTCATACATCAACTATTTTGACATAAATAGCGCAGTAATACTATTCAACCTACGATCTGTGTATGAAACGCTATTCAGACTCCTTACAGCTACGAAAAGGCGATGAAGTCAAAAATTACTACTCATTGACTGCGCAGTAGGGTGAAATCAGGCAAAATGGCGCCCTAATTTGCTTGAGCTTATTACATTGTTTAGTACAGAAGTGGCAGTGGCTAAATGCCTTGTTTCAGTCATTGGGAAACAACCCATCCATTGAAAACAGAGGGGAGATGTTGCATACATCTGAACCCCTACAGGGGTACACACCATTAAACTCTAGCTTGAGACTTGATCTTGGAATCAGTCATTGCAACTTAATCTTGGTCATTGCGATATAAATGTGGTCGACATGGCCTCAAAATGCAGACGCGGTAACCTTCAAAACCTTTATAACTCAATCGTGCCTCGGACACTTAATAGAGCAAACAAGAAGTCTGAAAATCAGATCATCGAACAAACAAGAATAAAGCTTATAAATGACTTAAGACATATACCTCAGAATTAGGGCGGAGGATTAGGATACCCACTGGCACCGGCAGAAGGAACCCGGGGTGTTGGAGATGCCCCAGTATGCTGATATGGCTGACTTGGGTACCCACCAGAAGACATACCATAATGGCCACCATCTGAATACACACCTCCGGATGGCATTCCACCAGAATTTGGTGCCATGCCAGTATGCAACCATACCCACCACGGCCAGCTGCTCCACTGCCTACACCTCCAGCCGCATTTCCTGAACCACCAAATCCTCCATACCCACCCGAATTTGGCCCAGTTCCATAATAGGATCCACCACCATACCCTCCACTACTTCCATACACAACATTTCCGTCATACGCGTCTGGCCCTTGCCCTCCTAATGATGAATTATATGATAGATTGATTGGATTGCTTAACTGTTGTCCCGTCCCGTCCCTACTCCGGCAAAAAACAATGCAATTCACAAATCAGCACAATAAACAAACATTAACATATCAAAAACAGGCAGTTTATCACAATTAACTACATTTCAAAATGTACTACATGAAGTACAATTGCAATCAATCTTCAATCTGTGTTCTCACGGATACCTTTACCTGATTTCCACACTTTCCAGCATATGTGCATCAAGTTCAGGTACTAAATCGACAATAAACAAAGATAATTTAGGAGTCTTACTTTCAACAATCTGTTTTCGAGCCTCGCTCAACTGTGGCCAGTTTGAGGATTCACGGATAGCTTTGAATGCTTCTTAAAGGGGCTTACTTAGGCCCAACCTAAGATCAAATTTCACCTTCTCCGGCTGCACAAAGGAAATCAAATTCACCCACAAGCACCAACACGAGTAGAGTAAACCAATCTATGCCGAAGCCTACCATTTAGTCTATAGTATGTATCAACTAAGCTATCAATGTACGACTGATTCCGCTTCCAAACACATTCTCTTTTACCTTTAGCATCTCAACAAAGCACTAATGAACCGTGATGTAGTGTTGCCAACCGACGACATAGATTTATACCATCATTATCTCACAAATTTAATAAAACACAACTAAGAGTACTGGTGCAACTGGAGCAAGGAATAGGGGTCCCTCATTTTCTTATCAATAGAACGATTCATAACACAGATCAAGCGCTCATCATATATAGATGCAATACAAGGGCTAAAACGTACATATGTTATAGCATTATGTTGTTATACACATCAGACTTGACTTTGAAGCTCCCTCAAGCCTCAAGTTATACTACCTCATTTCCCTGAGATAGTACATCCAGTATCATACTTCTAGCTCCCCTGTGACTCACTATGCTTTTAAGTTTTAATTTGGACATCAATGAGCCATCAGGGATTCGAGGGAATATACTCAGTCGTAAAAAAAATGTAAGAAAGATTCATATACCAATTTTTCATACGCGTCATTCACAGGTGACAAATAAGCTCCAATGACCTTGTAACTTTCTGAATTCAACGCATCCCTTGCCAACTCTACGGGATATTTGAGGCAGCATTAGTTCACGATTAGTATGTAACATATATAATCACCACATGCAACTTCTTATCATCTTGCTTTGTTGCTCGTTCGGACAGGATCAGTACCCTCTACATAAAATTAATTTATCCCTTTAAGAAGTGTCGTCTTTTGGGTGGTCTAGTACATATATATGGGAATGACTATTAAGTTCTGTAGGAGATTATTTCAATGTACAAGATTGTAAAATGAGCACCGAGATGGTCTATTATTCGGTTTGTCATTAAATTATACGGGTTATTTGTACCATTTCACAGTAAATGTCATCAACAAATTGAGGGGGGGGGGGGGGGGGGGGGGGAAGAAGCAGCCTACATATGAGTTGTTCAAAAGCAATAATTACCTGGGAAATAAACACGGAATATCTCGCCAGGTTGCTTCTGGATGACAACACCTTCCCACCATCCATCATGCTGACATGCATCAACTGTACCAACATTGAAGGCCCAAGAAATTCTGCTTTTAGGTGCCACCAAGGATGGTCTAATCATTGTTCTGCCATGAAGTCGTAGACCCAACTCATCCCGAACATCAATTCTTGATGCTGATACCCATTCCTATAATGCAAACCAAAACAAAATCGTAAGTGAGCGCATAACTAAACTCCCATGTCATCGGAAATATGTTAAATATAAACACTGAATAGCGTACATTTGATATACATTTGAAGTTTACTTGAAAATAACTGCAAATTTTAGTGAGAAATAAAATAAACTTTAGTTATAAGATCTGATGCAAGTGGATACACAAGTCCTACAGCTTAAATGCAGTTTATCTGACTAAAGAAGTTTTCAGAGATGAACGAAATAAAATATATACCTCAAGGCAATTTGCTTCATTCTCTGCATCTTTAATGTCATGATAAGACAGTTTGACCTTGTTTTTATGTTTCTTAATGACAGTAGCCCTGAACCAACAACCTCTCATCCCACTGTCATGTGACAACACTTCAATAACAGAGCCGACAGACGCTACTCGAGGAGGAGCTTCTAGTTTCACTCTAATCCTGGATACAGTCACAAGTGGGCCTTTCTTTGGAGCAATAACAATACCAATTTCCATAGCTTCTTTAACCGTTGAAAGCGGTGAATTCAGTCTCCAGTCGCGTGCCAAACGCAATCTTTTCCTTGGTTTCAACCCACTCCCATCACAGTTGATTTCCCTTTTGCGAGAATCCTCGGGCTTTTTTGCATCAGAGGAACCACCACTCGTCTGAGGTGATACGAGAATTGGAGAATCTGCATGTAATTGTTAATGTTATTAAAAAATATAAACGTCTAGCGCGGGTTGGGAGATTAAAAAGCCAAAGGCAAAAGCAAAATATCCATGCCAAGGAAAGTAACACTACTATAAATGAGGGAAACCCCAGAAGCAAAAGGCCAAATAAAACACACAAACATTATTTGAGTAACAGATAAAGAGGTGACCGGAGTTGGAATATTTAATAACCTAGATATGAAGATGGCATAAGGATGCCGAAGCTCTCAACCGGCTCTTAAGACATTGGTCTAGCAATCCTGCAGCCCATAGTAAGCCGTTGTTAAGTTGAAAATAGTTATGTGAAAGATATGACGATGATTAAAATAAAAAAACATATCAACCATATTGGATAAAACTTTCATTGTCATCATAACAATCCCTAAAAGTTGTGCTAAAGTATAGTATTACACATCTAAGGATTTCTTGAATACCAAATGCCGTTTTCTACAACAAAATGTTCCGAAAATTAGATGATTGATCCTGAACTTAATGTACATGACAGTCACTTCAACAATTTCATCCAAACGTACATCTCGCATAAAATCTTTACTTGAAAATATTTAGAAATCTAGGGTAGAGATAAAGAATCAGCGTATAGATTAGGAAAGCAAACACCTTGCCCATCTTATCACACCATAAACCATAAAATCCACCTATCCGAATCATTTTTTATTGGGACGGCGGGAGTATATATAAAACTACAAATTGCCACCAATCCTCACAAAATACATACATGTTATTCAAGATAAAGTTTAATGTAAAACCCCTGATTTTTAGCTGATAATACAGAGAATGTTATAACCAATATACAAAGCTTCAAGATATATTGGTAACAAAACAACAAACTACGATGCAACAGCGGAAACAACAAAACCAATAAGACTTCAAAAGACACCATCTGTATTTCTAACTCTATCTAAACCTTCAAGCTAAAAAACAGTTACGAGTTTCAAAGGGGAGCAAGCAAAACAGTAAGGAAGTCATTACAAAGCTGAGTAAGGGTCGTCACTACACAAGACCTCGAAAAAAATCACACACATTACAAGAGGAAACTTTCCTTCCAGATCTCCAACTCTCAGATAAAAAACATTCATTTGATCGGTTTGATATGAATTCTCGAGTCTAATCAATGCCATTTCGCTGAAGTCACAATCACGCACTCAAAGAGAAAGGGATATAAGCTACTTTGACTTCAAAAACAATAATTCGAGCTTAAAAAGTTGAGATTCAATCAGCAAAAAAACCTATCAAAATCTCGAAAATAAATGCTCTATCAAGTGTAAATTTTCATTAACATATCAACATCTCTAAGCTAAATACTAAATCATCCTCTTACATCGACTATTTCTGTATTAATTACAGAAATAATACTGGAAAAAAATGTAAACCACCCAAAACAACCCAGAAAATAAGAACACAGCAAAAAAATAAGTGTATTTTGATTAATAAAACACGGTAAAAACGAGCTCAATATTAAATCACGCCGCCTAAAATAACCCAGACAATCAAAAACGATAGGAAATCAATCAAAAATTCAGAGCAAGTTATTTAATTAGAGAGAAGATTAGAATTGAAGACATGCCTACAACAACACAAAAAGTCGATTAAATACCCTAGTGTAAACCACCCAAAACAACCCAGAATATATGAACACGGCAAAAAAAGGGATATATTGATTAATAAAACACCGTAAAAAGAGCTCTAAACTAAATCACGACACCTAAAACAACCCAGAAAATCAAAATCAATAGGAAATCTATCAAAATTCGGAAAACTTAATTAAAAACAGAAGATTAGAATTGAAGAAATGCCAATAACAACACAGAAAGTCAATTAAAAACCCTAGAAAATGAAAATCGAAGGTAATACCGCCAAAAAACCCAGGAAATCTATAATAAAGTTATATAACCTAATTAAAAAGGGGAGATTTGAATTGAAATCATATCAATAATAACCAGAAAAACGAAGTTTCAATGTTTGATCCCAATAACCACCCAGAAACTCAATTAAAAAACATAGAACATTGAAATCAGTTAAAAAACATAGAACATTGAAATCAACTAAAAAGATCAAAAAATTCTAATAGTATAGTAAGAGCATATTATAAGAAGAGATCTTGCCAAGGTAATCTGCCTTTCAGAAGAAAAATAAGCGTATAAGCAAGAGATTCTAAGTCATCTCTTGTGCTCGCTGTCCTACCAAGATGGACATGAACACTTGCATAACAAACCATTCCCCTGTAATTAACACAGTAGCATTGTATAAAACATTACACTATTCAATGTGGAACAATGCTGCAGTGCACGAACGATAAATCTGTGAATTATTTAAGACTGTCTGCTGACCTGAACATATTCATCAGACCACAACAAAACCAGTTCAACACCACTGTCAAATTGTCAATAGTCCAAAAAACCGTATTCACCATTACATTTTTCTCACTAATTCACCTCATCTCAACCCATAAACTTCAATTTAACGAAATTCAATCAAATTCAATCAAATTCAATCAATCAAATCATATTTAATACTTAAAATCAAATAATTCAGTCATTAAACCACACCATTCATTCATTGTTGGTGTTTCCTTACCTTTCTTGAGAACCCTAAACCAAACAGCCTCTCCGAGTATATAACTTGCCAAATAATTTATTTTCGGCATATTAAGGCAGAAATAAGGTGTAAAATTAAATGAATATTATGGAACCTTTTGCACTTCTGTTTTGGAAAAACATTTGAGTAAAAGCAAGTGGCGGCCTCCTTCTTTTTTGCTTTCCCCTCTCTCTTTAATTTACGGCTGAAAAACTGTGCCAATATAAAGTGGAGAGAGCCCAGTGGGATAGAAAGAGTTTGTTATTCGATAAGATGAATTCAGCTTCGACCGGACAAAATGTTGAAAATGTGTACGTATGACAAGAGAAATTTATCGTTAGTTCACATTGTATGACATGTGTGAAGAGAATTAAGTAAAATTTCATGATCAATTGTAGTACAACATAGATATTTACAGTAAAGCAAGGCATGTGATATCCTCTGCAAATTTTCGGGAGAGAGTACCATGGCTAAGGAGCAATCCTCAAAAGTGCTTCTATTAAATTGTTTGTTTGTTAATTTATGTTTTGACTATGATGTAGTTTCTATTGAAAACTATGATCAGTGAGATGCCTCACGGCTACTTATAAATGATAAAAGTTCATTACAACAATAACAACCCCAACTACCAAGTGTCCCAAGTCCATCAACTTATAATGATAAAGTTCATTGTCACCTTATAAAAAAAAATACTTCGTAACAATCACAAAGTTTGATTTTGGGGGAGATTACTGTTAGGTTATTAATCATTTCAGTGAGAGTGAGAGTAAGAGAGAAACCTGAGCCTCGACAAACATATGATCAACGTAACTTTTGAGTTTGTTGGCACGAAGAGCCCCCGTATAGAATCGAAATTGCTCCTGGCGAATGGAGTAGTCAACATCAAAGACAACACCAGGACCAAAAGTAGGAACATTAAACCGATAGACCTCTTGCTGGCTAAGATCAGATTCAGATGCCTTGAAGAAATGGGCAGACACCTCAGGACCAATCAAGAAAGTGATATTCTTATTGACCAGATTTAAGGTAAAAAACATTACCAAGCTTCGGATATTCTTCGCGTAGCATGAGGGCCCTTAAGGAAACGGAGGAGTCCACCGATGACTGGAGGCCAAGCCCTTATTACTGGAGGAAGGCGTTTACCAGATTTAGGCATTATGAGAGCTGATATTAACTTGGCTGCCATCAAGGTTGCTAATATGAGGAGGCCCACATTAAAAAACTTGTTATCCATCAGCTCCAGTTCCATGGTTGAGCTTGCTTGATTCAGTCTGCAGCTAACACTTTTTAACTGAAAATAACGGAAAGAATCAGTCAGCAAACAAGCACAAGCACAAGTGCATTACACAGTTACCTAGGAATATTATAATTACAAAATAATTTACTGCATGGCAATTCTTGCTCAAAATTCCCGTCGGCCACAAACAATAAGCGACAGTTCACACAGTGCAATGTCACCAAAACAGACTGCAGATAAATTCATAATGACAAAAATACTTGTGGTGGGGGTAAAATCTCAGCAATCTTTGAACAGAACACGTGGCAGAGGAGACTGGTAGATGAAGCTTGATAAAGGATCGATAACGTGGCACACGGAGCACCGCAAAATCAAGCAAGCAGAGAAACCCATTTGAATATTGGAGATAAATGTTAGTCAAAGGGATTAAATGGCCAATTCAATTAACCCCAACAAAACAGCCAATGGCTAATACAAATGGGGTAACAGCTCCTGAAAGCTGGGGGAGGATCCGGGAGGAGACTAAAGAAGGGCGCCATAGAAACAACTACAAAAGAGCGGAAAACGAGACCAGAAGGACCACGACGGCATACTGACTAACTTACTCCCATTCTAAACTTTGTATTTTAGCATAGTTCTTTACCCTCATTCTATACTTTACCTCAATTACAGTTAAATATTTGGCAGGATACTGAGTCCTCCCGCGGTTGTTCCCACGTTGGGTTTTCCGTGTCACCAAAATTCTTTGTGTCAATTATTCTATTTCTGTCTTTAGCATTTGCTCTTTCCACCGTACTTTAATTAATTCCTACCTATAGATTGATCGCTTTGACCCACCTATTAAGTTACGGATCGGTAAATTTTTACCAAAACAACTTGTTCCAAAATGAAACTCAGCCACAAACAAATATGCAATGTCACACCAACTCAGAGATATATAGCATTACCACAACTGGTGGACAAATTCTTGGATACCATGCAAAAGACCTTGATCATCTTGCAATAAGAGTTTCATAAAACTAAAACTTGTATCACTATCACCACCAGTTAATTAAACAACTCAAATATCTATCCTAATGTAACTGACTTTATGTTTCTTTTTTTGATATTGAATTACCAGGGTTGTGGACTGAAAATGAGGCAATACGAATTGATAATGCCTAGAACTCTAGAAGTAAGCAAGCCTAAAAGGTGAGTCTGGAGGAACAGCCTGATTTAATATGACATTTTTTACTGTCCAAAGACGGAGTGCAGATGAATTTGACTCCTAAATTGGCTATCATAACTCATGAAACCCTCATTTACATAGAAAACTCAGCAGTCTGTCATCTGTTACGCATTGAGACACGCGAAATAGGATTTATTGGGTATTGTGTTCTCATTATCATTATCATTATCATTCATTATCATTACCCAGTCTGTATAAGGCTCATTAATGCAAAATTAGTCTAAGGGGGAGACAGGCGCATACAGCTCCTTCTAAGTGACTCAAAACCGAATCAATTATAAATCAAAGCGAAACGTTGTCCAGAAAAATGATGGTATAGTGGATTACAGGTATCAATTGTCTTTATTCGTGACATATAGATAACTATTGACGGGGACGGGAGAGCGTAAACAAAGCTTCAACCTTTGAATGTTGACACAGTTTTGTCATTGTCAAATCCAAACCTACCTTGAGAACATTCTCCAACTTAGCATCAGTAGAATTACAAGCCACTCGCAATCTTCTTTCTATGTTCTGAATAGCAATTGTACATTTCATATCTGCCGCCATAAAAGCATCTCTTTTGTAATCCTGAATTCCCAATAAAGATGGATTACGGGTTTTGACAATCTAGACTAAAGGTGACTTCTTATGATTCAACCAAATCATATAAACCTTGTCCATTAATTGATTAACACCAAAACTTGCTCACTGAATCTCATAAATATACAAGGACAGTCGAACGGCACCATTTAAACCCAACCGGGTATAGTGTTGAGTTATTGACAACGCAGGCACATATTATACAAACATTCACAGTATGGTAAATATAATAAAGATTTACCTCAAATGCCTTCCTGAAGAAGGTCTGAAGTAGCTTTTCATATTTTTGCCTCACAGAACCAGCTCCCACAGCACTCGCATTGAAGATACCTAAGGCCTTCTGATGCTTCATGTGCCTCCCTAAGTACTGCATAAAAATAAAAGAATTCAGTTCACAAAGTAATGACACAATTACAAGGTTGAATTAAAGAGTTATCACCCTTACTTCCTCTGGAGGCTTTGAATGGTCAAATGATGAGATGCACTCCTCAGTAGCTGAATCATAAGCTCTCCTGCACTTAGCTTCTCCTACACTCTGTAGGGAGAAAGGTTTACTTGCATAAAGATGAAAATATGGTCATACAATAAAATAAAAAAAACATAGACCAAGTCCACTTAAGCTCATTCAGTTCCACAAGACATTCAACATTAACCTAATCAGACAATCAAAGAATCAAACAACAAACCTAAACAAAAATCAAAACTTTACAACAATTTTTCCCAATTTATACATTCAACATCATCAACTAACCAAAAAAACTCTAAAATGAGAAATTCATTACCTTAGAAAGCTTGGAAACACTATCAGATGATGATTCCTCTTGGATTACGTGAAAGGAACTTATTAAGAAGATTAATGCTACAAATTCATCCCGAAATACCAAAAACAACATGGAAAATAATCAAGAAAATCAAAACGTTGAATGAAACAAATACCTGAAAATAGGGATGAATAGTAATAATCATGAGAAATAGGGGTGGAATTTGTTGGGAATCAACATAAACAGAAACACCAGGAGGATGAATATAATTAGGATCATAAGAAGTAGAATAATCTGGGTAATAATAAGATAAAGCAGTATAAGTAGTAGAATCAGGATTATTATTAAGCTCACCGGGATTAGTCTCTTGTTCATCAGCAGAAATTTGAGCCTTCGGCAAGTTGACATATCGTGATTGAGTTTCATCCGCCATTTTTTTTATATCTGCATATAATTACTGAAATTGATCACAATTATACAAAAAGAATTAACAAGTTAACAAGATGGTAAATAAAGAGGGTAAGTAGATCAAGGGGGAGTAGAGATTACAGCAATTTTCATACTCAGTAAAGTATCTCTTTTCTGATGCTAAAATCTAAGAAGAACCCTAAATTAAAATCCCTAATTTGCAGTTCATTAAGTGAGGACATCATCATCATCTGATGAGGCGGCTTGCTTTCGCTTGTTGGAGGAATCATTCAACTGGAGCTTATCGATTTCTCGAATTCGGGATCTATTTGTTCATCTCTCGCGTTGAGGGATTTTAAATTTTCCAGGTGATTTGATAATTTGGGGATATTATGAACCCTAGAAAATTGATGGAGTGAGGTAGTTGAGGATGAAGAAGAAGACAGCATTACCATCATCATCGCCAACACTACCATCATCATCGCCAACACTACCATCACCAGCCGCCTCCAAGTGAATCCGAAGAAGAATGAGGGAGTATGAAGAGCGAGAATGGCGAAGTAAAAATAAGGAAGCAACAGAAGGTAAAGAAATGAGAAGTAGACAAAGAGCAGACTATTCATCACGCAGCATGCACATGGAGCACTGCTCTACTGTTCACCAATTTCAAGTTTTTGCACATTTATAAGGGTTATAGATTTAAATGATGTGTTCCGTGTCCTAAATTTCATGAGATGCCGTGTCCTATGTCGTGTCGTGTCGTGTCAGTGTTCGTATTCGGGTCCGTGTCCGTTTTAGTGTTATACAGGAGACGACTAATACTCAAGTGAAGTGAGGAGGGAAGAGTGCATAAGAAGCAGAAACGGCGGCAAGAATACCCAAATATGTCCTTCAGAATTACATTTCAAAATATTTCAACCACCACTAACTCCATTTCTAAACCACTTCCTCACCTCATCCAACTTCTCTCTTAAACCTCTCTCTAACTCCTCACTCTCTTTCTCTCTCTCTCTCCTCACTTTTCTCTCAACAATGTCTGGCAAAGCTAAGCGCAAGGATGCCGCCGATACCTCCGATGGCGGTGATTCTCCTCCTCCTAAGAAGGTCTCAAAGGTCAACAAAGACAACAATGACGACGACGATAACATCGTTGTTTGCGAGGTTCACTTTTCTCCCTATCTATCTACGGAGTTTGTTTTATTGTTTTCAGATTAATTAATTTTGACGAATTAATTTTGCGAAACCCTAGATATCGAAGAACAGGAGAGTTTCGGTGAGGACTTGGCAAGGGAAGGTTGTTGTTGATATCCGTGAGTTTTACTCCAAAGACGGCAAGCAGATGCCTGGCAAGAAAGGTTTCTTCTCTTTTTAACCTCATTCTCTCATCGATTTTGTGTTTGTTATGCTCCCATGTGCTGAATTGTTTCGCTGTTGATAGTACGGACTATTTCGTAGGGTTTTAGTTCTATACTGTTCTCTAATTTATAAAATGTTACTTCGTCTGTTAGCTTTTAGTTTCGTTTTGTGCGTTGTGGATTTATCAACTGTAACTCTGTAAGCCGTTAAGGTTTTGTTGAAGACGTCCGATCTTTTACGTGTTCGTTTAAGCATGTTTTGTGTAATTAATTGAGTTATATTGTGTGTATAAACTTGCTGTTACTCGCTGTAGGTGGTATTCCGTATATGTGAATTTTATTAAGTGTATCTCCAAAAGGCTAAATGTTTTGTTTCGTTCTTTGTGCTGCGTTTTTATTGGTGGTTACTTGGTACTCCACAGTCAATAGCTGAAAGCTAATGCACCGGTAATATTTGCTTGCAGTTAAGTCAATATTTATGTTTTTCTATGCGTTAGAGTGACATTATCTGTTGCACTGCGACACTGATGAGGTGACTGAGCTCTATCTGTGTTTTTGTGATGTTAATCGTGTGAGATAATTTCTGGTTGATCGGTACATAGTTGGCAGCTTTGACAAGGTAACTAGGTAGGTGCCATCTAGTGTAGTAACTGTAGTTTGATTGTCTGGACAATCTGTTAGACCTTACACTTATTCTGTGTGTACTTGTTTTCAACACACTTGGCGGATTTTATTCAGATACTTGGTAAGTTGGTATCATTTCTAAGGGTTAATAACTCTGAAACCAGGTTTACGATTATTTTCTTGAATTACGGTTGTTTATGGCTGACTGGCTGTAATGTTATCATGTTATTCAAACATTGTTCCAGTGTAGTTGAGAGGGAGCTTGATTTGTGAAGGTTATGCACACTTTGGAAATCAAATAATAATTGGTGTATTTCATGTAGCAACTTGCACGATTTCAGGATTAGCTTTAACTTGATGTGTGCAATATAATGGTGTTATTCAGTCACTGTTCAAGTGTATCACTGTTGTTTTGTGAGCCTCACTCTTAATTTGTTAAGGTTATGCACAGTTCCAAAATCAAAGCTTCGATGATGTATTCTGTATACAGCCTTCATTTAAAGTTCTGTTTGATGCATATTATACATTTGGTCGGAAAACTAAACTTGTGTAAAGTATGTCTACTTTAGCTAACTTGTGTATGTATGCTCTTTATTCTTCACTGGGTATGATTTTGTAACTTTTTTGTCGCGAGTTTTATGGAAATTCCCCATTTGACATCCTGAGTTAAAAATGTAAAGATATTTGTAGCAAACAACACTAATATTTATATTATTGGAAATGTTATCTATAGGTATTGGTTGTGAAATAGCATGTCATGATGGAAGGTGGTAATGTGCAAATTATTTGTGTTGCTGATGTTAGCGAGCTTAGCATGTGATACTATATTAGTGAACTTCTGAGTTTTTGTATGAATAACGTGTATACCATGCTTGTTCAGCTCTTGTATCACATTGGATGTTTGTGGAATTTCTCACACTCAGCGTTGTTCTTAACTACCTACGTCCTCATGGCTCATGCTGATGAGCTGCTGAACTTGATAGACCTAGACTTAAACCCAAAAGTTGCTGATATTGTTGGGTATATTCAATATTGACAGAATAGACCTAAACATATCTTGATACTTCTGTCACTAGCTTAAATTTGGCTTTTAATGGTGACTAAATTATCTTGTTTGCTCATTGCAGGAATCTCGCTCACAATGGATCAGGTATGTAATGGCCGAAGGCAAAGGCCTAGCTTATTATTGTCATGAATGTAGTCAAGATAATTTATTGCATTTACATTGGATAATGATCATCTTATTTTGTGCTTTGTATAGTGGAAGGTACTTCGTGAACATGTTGGAGAAATAGACGAGGCTGTTGCTGAGAATGCCTAGGTTGCGGAAGGATCCTTTTTTGTTGATGAGCTTCATGGTATCTAACATCTGCAGGATTTCCAATCACATTTTGTTGTCTGGGAAATATTTGTACTGGAGTATTTTCGGCTAGTATCGATGTATTTAGTTTTGGACCAAGTGTAAATCTGCGTAGACTAGAATCTAGATGTTTGGAAACTGTGCGTAATGGTACGAGTAGATAAACTCTTGTTGGAATCCAAATGGTCTGGCTTCTGGTATTTTGTTATCATCACAGTTGGGCAACCATTTGTTGGGCATAATGGTTACTGTGGTCTTCAATGAAATAGATTCCGACTCCATGTTTTGGGTTAGCATATCTGAATTCAGTGGCTGTATGCTGTTGGGTTTTAATGGACAACAAGTAGTACAAGTAAATCAGTAATTGATGCTATTTCTGACACATTACTCGGTCGCTCCATAACTGTATTTTTGTTTCAACCTTCAATATACATAACATATGTTAGGCCCTCTGCACTGAAATGAATTTGATGCCAAGTTTAATACTATTCAAGAAATAAATTGTCGGCCGGGTCAGAAATAAAAAGGTAGTCCTGTCGCCCGGGTCATAAACAAATTGTTTACAGAACAATATCACAGGTTTTCATAAATTAATCTTTTTTTTTTTTTTTTTTGGCAGGTGTAAACTATACCAAGATTACACAAGACCTTCGCAAGGTTGTGAATAACCTTGTTGAGGTTCCTTGGTATAAAACAATAACAAAAGCAAAGAAGAACAGAAAAACACGATTTAGCATCAAATAAAACGCCGAAAACAATAGAACCAGTAGCCTCGGAACCACCATCTTTAACCACAACATTATTGAAGGGACAGTCAACGCTCGACAAAGCACAAGTACAACCATTACTCATCGGAAACCACGGAAACCAATAAACCCCTTGAACCATCAGATCCAAGAAGAGGGCACAAAGTGTAGTTACGCCACAGCGACATAGAAATGAAAAGGGGGACATAGACCATGGAAGCCTATGCCAAGCGGAGCAAAAACTCCTACACTTTGGGAGCCACTCATAACAGGCAAGTAAGCCGAAGTCCAAAACAACGAGCAAGGACAGATCTGACACAAAGATAATCCACTTGAACAGCCCCATGGCGGTCCTAAGAGGCCACATAAAGAAGGACACAACACACATCCAAAGTAGAAACACTAAAGTCTTTATTATTTGAGTCTTTATTATTTGGCAAATAAGGAAACACGATTTATACTGATAAACCATAATCATAAACAACAACCACCGCGACTAAGCCCACCAAAACCACCACCACACAATCCGACTCCCACCTACCTTCCACGCCTTTCACGCCAACCCCAAAGGTGACACATCCAGCCACGCCAAAGCAGCCGCCCCCGATCAACCCGGACAAAACCCGTACCTAAAAACCACCCACGGTCCCACCGACACAACCCAACACCACAATGAGACTCCAAATTCCAAAAAACGAACCCCCCAGGACCATTGGTATACATGCAACCGACCACCACCGGAAGACAAGAGACCGACGCAAACGAAACAAAGCAAGGAATTGATCGGCAGGAACCACCAGATCATCCCAAGAACCAAACCACAAAAAAAACAAAGGATGGTCAAAACCCATCAAAACGGACCAACCAACAACCAACAAAGAAGGTCTTACCAGGGATGGGGAAAGGGGCGAGGGAGAGGGGAACATCCCTTGGTTGCATGTACCACATTCAATGACAGGACAGAGGAACGGTGGAACGGAACGACCTCAAAACCAAACCACACACCACATTCCCACCGCACGCAACGGAACAGGCCCGGAAAACCAGAGGAGGGAAGCGAGAAACCGGCTAAGAAAACGCATCGGATGCAGGTCACCACCAAGGATTAAAAGGCACCGGAGACAGGTTAATAGAGGACCCATCTCCGGCGAAGGAAGGAGGCTTACGGATTTGGGTGGATTTGGGTGGCGGCGGTGCCTAAGAAAGAGTTAGGTATTTTGATTTTTTTGGGATTTTTTCTCTCTCCTCTATGAAATAATTATAAGAAAAGAAAGACATTATTACGTGCATCCTCTACTTTTGCTTTAAGCTCTGCATTACTTTCAATGCCTTCAGGCAACTTAATCAGCATGTATCCTTCCTTTTCTTCCTTTTCAGCTTCATGTTCATCTAAGTCCACATCCCAATTTTCTGCAAAATTTATCATAACAAGACTTTCAAATACGTAAATGATTGAGTAGTTGATGGAATATTTATGATAACAACATTCATGTCGTTTATCAGACCTAGTTGTGTTAAGCAGATTGGGTACTTAATTTTCGAAATCGGAGAATCACCCAACACTGATGTTTTCTGCTCATCCTTAACCCTACTTGACAGTTTTTTATCATCCCAATGTTGTATTAGGGGTATAGTGTGAGGCACACATTTTCCTCTGAAATTAAACCTTTGGAAATACGCTAGCATAACTACTAGTATACACCCACTGATATTTGACTCCAGATTTGTTTTCCATTTCCGAATACTAGCAGTCATCTCCTCAAAGACGTAATCACACCAATCATAGCCTTTAATTTTTCCGACATCAACAACATGCTTAACCAGTGTTAAGTCTATGCTTTTGTTCGTAGTGGACGTTAGGAAAACAGACATGCTGTACAGAAAAAAACAGTTTTTTGAACTCATCACCAGCTTCAGGAGACGCCTTCATTTTATCATACACACTCTTCACACTAATTGGAAAAGAAGTGTTAGTCACACTAAATTGTAGCCTCAAATCCTTTTTCAATTCTTGAAAAGAACCCTTCTTCGCACGGGTTACTTGCTCACCCATCCTAGGAAGCATGAAGATGTGATGGACATCATGCTTGACACTAGAAAATCCAACTTTTTTGTCTTGAACATATGACTAGAACAATTAAATGCGTTTAGTAGCTGATGGAGGACTCCATGTGGTAGTTCACTTAACTTCAACTCCAACAAGCCTCCAAAACCAATATCCCTTACAGCAGCACGATGTGCTTCATTCAAAATTGAAATCAACTCAACCAACATTTTTGGCCTACACTTAGTCTGTTTATCTCGTGGTTTCTTCTTCTCAACCTTGGGGGTTTCTTCTTCAGTTATTTCCGTTTGCTTCAACTTCTTGGTTTTAGGTTGTTCATCTATTTCAGTTGTTGTTTCCATTTTGCAAGCTACATGAAAACAATATGACAGCTTATTAGAAACAATGGATAAAGTACCTCTAATCTTCATATAAAATATGACAGTTTCATAAGGTTTTCTTTTTTAGGTAACATGTAAGCATTGTATTAAAATTCAGAAGGTATTACATTTAATCATATAACATGACAAAACATTCTAATGCAATACACCAGTCATTATACTACTGAGATGCAAACTATATAGTTTTGCTCTTGTATTCATTGCTTCTTGATGAATTAACCAACATATAATTCGATGCTTAGGTACCTTCCAGTCACCCCACACATCCTTATACCAGTTCAAAGGTAGGTGTGAGTGTGTGACCCTGTAGAAACTGGTATCCAGATTTGATACTGTATCCTCTCATATCCTGCCACTCTCTAGAACTGTAACCAACTTGTCAAAGGTCCCGGACCTTACAGATGTTCCTCCAATTCCAATTGGAATCTGAAGAGGTATATAGGTGTTCCAGTCCTGCCCTTTCATATATATGTGATCTACACACTGTACCCAAAGTCTATCTGCCTTCATATAGATCTAATTAGCTAGTTTACCCACACTAGCTATATTCCAATTCTCAGCATTAAAGACACCTAATCCTCCTTCTTTGCTGTAACATATTTTATCCCAAAAATAATTCCTGCAAACAGCAATAATTCTTCTAATGATAGCTTTTGGCAATAAGAAAATGGACCCCCAGTAATTATGCAATGTGTTCAGTACTGAATTTACTAATACTAGCCTTCAAGCATAACTTAGCTTCCTTGCTCCAATCCCTATTATTGTGGTCACCACTTTTTCCACTAAAATATAAAAGTTGATGTTTGGTTCTTTAGTTGATTATCATATCATTAAAGGAAATGAATTGAAAAACATAAAAATCAGAAATTTAAATGCAGGACTATATACTTAAGGTATGGGAAAATTAGAAAATATAAGCGCAATCACACACACCAATTATCGAAACAATTACAATTACACATAGAGACTATAAATCTAACAGTAATAAGTCTAATAGAAGCATACACGGAGTAACTCAATAATAGAATATGTTTTAGTAAAAATAGAACTCAGATATTTGGGGAAGTTAAAAAGACCCTTACTTGAGGGAGAGAGGGAGAGAGAGTGAAGCCAACGAGAAAGCGAGAACTTGTGGTGACTCTGGCGATGTGTCTCCGTCGAGGAGGTCGGAGGAGAGAGGCTGTAGTGCGGTGGTTATGTGGGGTTCAGTCGAGGGAGGAGATTTTTTTTTTTTTCCGTTTTTGGAATAAGTGTCATCGACAATAGTGCGGTCGCATGATTTTATTATTTATTATAAAATCGTGAAATCTCATGTATGTTTATATACTGAATACGGAAGGGACGATACATTTAGCGGTAATGATTGACTTTAAATAGTTTGACATTATCGTCATATGATGGTGGTGATCAGTTGATCCCTTTAGGTCACTCCTATAGGACAATACCTGAACTTTAAGTTAATAATTTGTATGGGATACAAATTTATTAATTTCCTTATAATGGACGAATTAGTGAGAGAGTTTGATCTTGGTATAATTTGTTTATACGAGATTAAATTAGAATAAATGTTATTCTTAAACAGGAACGATAAAAGTTACCGTATTAATAATTGTTGGTTAATTGAAATAAAATTGACCTAATGTGAATGTCGAAAATTGATATTTAAAGGTTAAATATTGAGTTTATAATATTATGTTTAAAAGGTTAAACGAGGTTTTGTTAGACATCACATTTCTATGTGTGATATGTCACATTTGTGACATAACAAAATAATACAACTTTAAGTTAAAACTTGTGTAACACCCGTGACAAATCACGTGGTTGTGTACTTTTTTTAAAAGCAGACGACTAAAGTATAGTTATTATATAACTAAAATTGTTCATAAGTACACCTTGAAGTTTTCGTTTTATGAGGATCGTTTAATATTTTGTGAGTGTCCTGTCGCCCGGGTCAGAAATAAATTGTTTACAGAACAATATCACAGGTTTTTATAAATTAATATGTAAGTAAGAACCGAAAGACATTATTTCATCAATACTGTTGAGGATCGTTTAATATTTTGTGCTGTTGGGTTTTAATGGACAACAAGTAGTACAAGTAAATTAGTAATTGATGCTATTTCTGACACATTACTGGGTCGCTCCACGACTGTATTAGTAATTGATGCTATTTCTGACACAAAAAAAAAAACTATATGTTTCTATGATTCTGCAAGGTTTGGCATATTAAATTGATGTGTGATATTACATATGGGTAGTCATATACTCATATTCATGAGTGTAGATTTGTCATAATGTTGCTTGATAACTATAGGTTTCTATGATACTCCAAATATTTTGTACTTCGTATAAGATAATTAGACATGAATTACTTGAATAATTTTTTAAAAAAATTAAGATGTTGCATGATAAACTATATGTTTCTATGATACTCCAAATATTTTGTACTTCGTATAAGATAATTAGACATGAATTACTTGAATAATTTTTAAAAAAAATTAAGGCCCAATTTTACAATTTTACTTAGGCCTCCAAATCTTTAGGATCGGCCTTGAGTTTACTCTATGGGTGTTTATGTCTTGCTCCGAAGTGGTGTCTCATAAGATGACTAATGATATGCGCGATCTGGTCAGTCTTAATGATCCCTTCAAGAATGTTTGGGATGTTGAAACTGATTCATATGTTCACCTTCCGTACACCATCAATACATTGTTATTTGCAAGGGGTGTTACTCTTTTGTATTAGTCTATGTTATCAATAAAAGTGCATTTGATCAACTGAGTCAAAGGCCACCTGTATAAACCTTTCTTTACAGCTGCCAAGCAAAAAAAACTTTAGTTATGTGTTGCACCATTGTTGCAACATAAGGGTCGTCCAGACGACCCAGCCCAAACTAGATTTTGCTTCAAGAGTTACATCTGACTATCTGAGTGATGGATGGGTGAACTAAATCACCTACATGAACTTGAGAAAAACACTCAGACCCGTCTTTTGCAAGGGACTGAAAATTGCCAAGTAGACCTATCAGAATATGCTTATTCTGATGGCATCTACGTTAAGATGACAGCAAGTGACTGAAAATGCTTTTCACACCACTAACGGCGCTGCCATAGTGAACTGACCAAATCTGACTTGAATGACCGGTTTGCCAAAGTTACTTGGCGCTAAAAGCCGAGTATATGAATATATCTCACTAAAGACGACAAATTATGTTGAGTTTTTAGTCAAGGGTAAAGCATCAAAGGAGTGAAGAACTTGTTCCAACATCTTCCTGGTATGGCTATCCAGAGGACTTTCAGGCTTGTCGGAATGAGTAATGTTCAACAAATAGAGTTTCTTTTCAGAAACAAAGGCGGCAGAGAATACCCTTTTCAGACCACCTCTTGTGCTATCAACGAAATATTCAAACTCATATACTGGCAGCCCGTTTAGCCCAGACCTTTCTGCAACTGCAATTACTCCAGCATCGTTTGTGCTTTCCTGCAATAGACTTATATTCCTCAACGAAACACAACTCCAAAACAAGCACAAGCCAACATGCATAAAAGGATAAAACAAGAAAACCTTAGTCCAAAGAATTTGGAATTGACTTACATTAAACATTATGAAGAATCGTCCCCAATTTTTTAGAACGCACATTCTACATTTTTATAGGAATGTTAATTGTATTAAGTGTATCTCATAAAGGCATCTACTTGTAGTTTGTACACTCAGTTCCTTCCTTAACTATCAAGAGGTATTAACTTTTTATATGCTTGACCTTCCATTGTATGATTATGTACTAAATCTGTTAGGGTGCAAATCCATGTCCCACGTCGGTAGTGTAAATGTGAAATACCACCTTTATAAGGTGCCCTGTAAATATAATAGTACGAGACCTTTTGGGATGGAGCCCAAGAGTAAATCCGTGAGGGCTTGGCCCAAAGCGGACAATATTGTACTTTGGTGGACAATGGACACCGACGCAGCACAGGCCCAACATGAGGTATTCACGCTCCCACACAACAAAACCAACGACACCCCTCCATCTAAAATTCTGAAAATGTCCAACGCCTACAGATTTGAACAAGCCCTCGGATATCCACTAACAAGTAACATGCACATGGTTGCCAACTTGCCATAGCTTAATCTCGCTAAATGCAGCAAATGTTGCCTTAAAGTGTGATCCCCGTAACCTCCAAAACTTTGATAGATAGGTTGCAAATCGGTATTGTAACCAAAATTTAAACCCATGACAACATCTATAAAGACCAGATGAATCAATACCTACAAAATAATAGGCAATGTAATTCAAAGTTGAAGAATTTAGTCGATGTGTTTACTCAGAATCAGCTCCTTATTAACCTTTTCCAGTACTTGTTAGCCCTTATTTAACCTCCTCCAATAGAACAGTTCTCCAGCATCTCCCTCAATCATGAAGCTATATTCGCATTAACTCTCAAGACATTCCTTCTATGAAATAAGCACAATTGAATCTATAATAAACCCCATTCCCCAAAGGCTTCCATGAGTTTACTTTGGTATATATAGCTCCATTCTCCTGTACATTTGCGTACATAAATCCGATTAGATAATGCCAATCTTTCTCATCTCTCAAACAATTTACTTCTCCATCATCCACAGGGTCTGCCTTTGTATGTTTATACGCTTAAGCCTCCCGTTCATTTATATATCCAGACCAACACCAGTATCTAATAGGAATATTAATAATAGTTGCGCCTCAACCATCACCTTAAGGTTTTGGTTAATATGGTTCATTTATCATGGTATCAGAGCTAGTGTGAAACCCAGCACACCAGCACATGGTATGAGGAGCCTGTGCAAACTAACCACTCTTCAAGCAACGGGCATTTGGGTGAGGGAGCGTAATAAGAATATTAATAATAGTTGCCTCAACCACCGCCTTAAGGTTTTGGTTGAGATGATTTCATCAGTATCAGTGAGCAATGTACAAAACTTAACACTGAAGCTCAATTTCCGTTTCATGTCATCTATTAATGAGCTTGGATCCTCGGATGTCTTGTTTCCGCAGCAGCTTACAATACTATAATAGAAGGCTCTTATACAAGAATTTGTGCAAACTTATTACCGATCAGAAACAAAAAACACGAACGAGAAGAAGAAGAAATGAAGGTGAGGTGGGCTAAGATGAATGAAATGAAGAATGTTACCTTGCGTTTCTCAGCTTGGATGAGTTTATCAGCAACAAACTGAGGAGTTCCGAAATCAGTAAGAGTCGAAAGCCTGACTGGGGTGACCACAACACCCACATTGTTAGCTCCTTTATTCACTTCCTCAAACAATGCTGTTGCTCCTGCTTTATCCACCTTCAACACAAAACACCCAAACAAGTAAAGACGCAAACTTTAAAAAGACGGTCTCATACTGTAAGACGGGTTGTACACCATAATAATAATAATGAAGTGTAGACCTTAATATAGGAAGTTGGTTTAAGAAGAGTGAAACCCTGTTCAGAATCAGTGTATATTTGAAGTTGATCATCATCAGTTTTGAGTTGAATAGCATTTGCATTAAATGGAAGAGAAATGGATAGAAAGAGGGTAAGTAATGAGAAATTACGAGTTCTTTTGGTAATGAAAGAATTGGGAGATGAATGGTGAAGGGGTTGAAGTGAGAATTGAGGGGTAAAAAGATGGGATTTGGGGAAGAGGTGTGATTGTTTGTAGGAAAATGAATAAGGAAGAGAGAGATGAATGCTGAATAACTCCATCATTACATCAAAGTAAGAGGGGAGTGATAATGGTGTTGTTTCTATCTCTTTTTTCTACTCTTCTTTCTTTCTTCCATCATCCTTTCCCTTATTATTCCTCTTATCTTCAATTCAACTAATTGAAGGGCCCGCGAAATACACGGCCACCCGGTAGAATTTTCTAAAACAACCTATATGTTGCCAATTTTTTTTTAAACATTAATCAACCTTTTATAAGAACCAAAATATGTACAAGAGCAGTAGAGCACTATAGATACTAGCAAGGCTTACAAATCTGGCTCGTGACGTATATATTCGTTACAAGCTGAAAACTGATATATGCGTTACAAATTAAAAACGGATAATATCTCTCTTACAACAAGTGAGAGCATAAGTGAGGTAAATGGAGCAAGGGTGATGTCAGGTCAATTATGCTACTTTTGAGATCTTTATCTACATTTTCAGTGGCTACTGGGTTGAAGGTGAATGCTGCCAAATCTGAAGTGGTTTTTAGTGGAGTTCCTGCAGCAACTAGACAAGAGATTTTGCAGGTATGTGGTTATAGAGAAGGACAACTTCCATTCCAGTATCTAGGGATACCAGTTCAGCCAGGGAGATTATCTAAGAAGGACTGTAATTTACTGTTGGAGAAAATTAGTAGCATAATTAGGAGTATTGGGGCTAGGAAGCTTAGTTATGCTGGGAGGTTGGTGCTCATCAATTCAGTTCTAAATACCTTGCATGCATATTGGGCTAACATTTTTCTTATTCCAAAAGGGATAATTAAGAGAATAGAAGCCTTGTGTAGGAATTTCTTTTGGAGTGGTCAGGAGGAATATCATAGAGTCCATCACATTGCTTGGGATAAGATGTGCTGCAGAAAGATGGAAGGAGGATTAGACATAAAAAATGCTGAAGTTTGGAATGTAACAACAGTTGGAAAGTTGGTTAGTTGGATCCATACCAAGGCTGATAGACTATGGGTATTATGGATTGATCATGTTTACTTGAAAGGGACTGATTGGAATGATTATGTGCCCCCTCCAGACTCAAACTGGAATTGGAGGAATATTTGTAGGATCAAGGATAAGTTGGCAGGTGGTTTTCAGAATGGGATATGGACACCAGATGTGAGAGGTTACACTGTGAACAATGCTTACAAGTGGTTGCAAGGCCAGAAACCTGTGGTGCCTTGGTTCAGAGAGGTCTGGGAAAATTGGAGTATACCTAAACACTCTATTCATAGTTGGATGGTGAGGCAGAAGGGTCACATGACGAGGGAGAGATTGAAGAGGTTGGGAGTATGTGATGAGGCAAACTATGTAATGTGAACAACACCTGGAAACTCATGAACATATTTTTATGCAATGTGAGTACAGTAAAAGGATCTATGCAAGACTGAACAAATGGCTTGGTATGAGAATTGGGCAGTCTAATACTGGTATGTCCATGATGCAGCAAAGAGTAAGGAGAATGGTACTGAACTGCTGTTGGTACTACATCTGGAGGCAAAGGAATGACTGTAGACTAACTTTGCAAATGAAGAGGCCTGAATGTCTAATGGAGGATATTAAAAAGATTACTGTTGTAATTAAGAACCAGAGGGAAGAAATCAGATTGTTTGTCTAATAGAGATAGGAATTGGCTATGTAAAGTGCAAGGGATGATGGAATATCAAACTCTGTAAACCAAATATAGTTTTGAAGTAATACAAAAGCTCACATTTATACCAAAAAAAAAAAACGCTCCTATATAAAGCTAACCATGACCATGATTAAAAACTGGCTTTGGCATATCAACAAACTTAATAAATAGAGAATTAATTGAATGTAGGAGAAACTCTATAAATAGAGGATCTCCCCTTCCGTTTTGATGTATCTAAAAAATCTACAAAACAATTAATAAGAAACTAAGTAATTCATTCAATCCAACTTCAACTAATCAAGAAACAACTAATCTTCACTCTAATTTTTCCTATACTCCCTCGTACACCAACATTTTGAAACAAAATCTAGTTTGGGTCATTGAGAAACGACCCATAAGTTGCAACATATGGAATATTTGAGATGCAAAATGCACAAGTTTGATTGTGTATAATCCAAAAATACACCTATCTAGTATGATCGTTGGTGTGTATCATTTCTTTTGTGGATAAAAGAGGGTCGGTTTTAGGTAGAGTTACTATAAAACGTACTTTCATTTATCGACCTAAGCTCTCAAGCTAATTTGGAATGCTTGACGAGCTGGTTCCGATCATTTATAATCCTGTATAGACGTTTTTAAGGGCTTAACTAAGCACACTAATTCTATTTCGAGAGAGAAAAATACATTGTTTTTTCCATCTTGAATACATATCACACATGAGACAGATGAGAGGTCAAAGTTTTCCTCTATAGCCCACGACTCCACTGCAACTAAAGATATCTACGTAATCAATAAAGAAGAAAGTTTGGAATTTTCTGAAAATCAATGCATCATAGTGACCTCTGCTAATAAATAACTCCATTTACTGATGAATATTGCTTCTCATTTGGTCAACTCCACCTCCATCTCCACCTCCACGTACGTATGTGGTATGTCCTTGTTCTCAGTCTCATTTTTTTTGTGTTGATTAGTCTTGTGTTAGTCCTACAAAGTATTAACATCCTAATTGAAAAGGACTTAGTCTAATTACTAAGACGAATGCATCATGAGAATAAATAACACTTTTGAACCTATTTGTCAAAACACCCAAAGGAAAAAGATAATTCTTTGTAATACTAAGTCTTAGGCATGTGTCTGTATCCGTCTTCGTATTCGTTATGGGCTTCGGACGGACACATGCCAGACTATTATGATTTTTTTCTTCTTTAAGTTCACATATAAAAGGGTTGCATTCTAAAAGCAATTGACAATAGAGGGAGTAATCTTCCCGTATAAAAAGATAATTCTTCTCCTCTTTTATCAATATGGGATAGTCCTCATATGTGACACTTTCGATTTTCTTCACAGGTCTAATAGGCAGCTTCGTATATAAACGACACTATCTTTTGGTTAGGTACAAGATTGTAGATGATTAGTGAATAGTGATTAGTGATTAGCAAGTAAAAGATTTAGTTAAAGTCGTTAATTGGAGTTGGAAATAGTCTTATATGATGGTGTTCATACGTTCATACGGAGTGATTGGCCGTTAAAACAAAACAAGTCAAAAGAAGATGAAAGCAACGACATTTCAAATTTGGCGACACGAAACTCCTCTCTGTTTCCCACGCTTTCCCATAAAATAAACAACATTTATTTTACTGCATACACTAAATATATGTAAATTGGTCTATCATTATTTGCAGCAGTCAACTCTTCCTTGCACTTCCTATACTCCATCTCTCTTTCTACTCTCAACCCAAATCCGAGTTGTTCTTCAATTTTTCTCAAGAATTATCAATTATTGATTTAATGGAAATCAATAAAGAAATGGATTCGGGGGAGAAGAGACTCAATGAATTGGGTTATAAACAAGAACTTAGAAGAGAAATGGTACAATTCATCTTTATTTTCTTATTGTTGCACTCTCATTTTTTTATTTTCTCTATATTTTCTTGAATGAGTTATGCCTAATAACCACCCAGAATGATTTGGGTCGGCTAATATGAACCATCGTATGTGTCCGGTACAACGGTTATTGTGTAGGCACAATTTATTGGTCAATTACATATTTACATGGATGTTGACTACTAACGGGGACAGAGGAATTGCACTTGTTCCTTATTAATGATGATTTATGTTAAGCGAGCATGGATATAATGAGGTTGGAATGAAAAGGTTGTTATTGAGAATATGTTTGTATTTGGAAAATGCAGACATTGTTCAAGACACTAGCAATATCATTTTCGACGATGACACTCTTTACGGGGATAACTCCACTGTATGGTTCAAGCATGCAGTATGCAGGGCCAGCAAGTCTTGTATGGGGTTGGGTTGTTGTATCCTTCTTCACTTTCTTTGTTGGTATTGCCATGGCTGAAATCTGCTCCTCTTTTCCGGTTTGTTCTTACCTCCACTATTCATTTCACTATCCTTTTCAATTGTTTAATCAATTGCATAAGACATGAGAGTAAGGCCTTGTTCTTCTCGACTGTCGACTATCGACTGAAACGAGCTGAATTGAATTAATTGGAGTAGAGCTTAATTGAACTAAATGGAGTGGAATTGAGGTGGAGTGAATTTAGTTGAATTAAAAGTTAATTTTGTGAAGAGATTAATTGAACATAATTGATTGAACGTAAATAAAACTTAACGGAATACAAGCAAACAAAATTGAAAAGAGCTGAAATTAAGCCAGAAAGAACGGGGTTTTAGTAGTATAGTATTAAATTCTCAAAATTTGATGGAATTCAACAGACTACAGGGTCTCTGTACTTTTGGGCGGCTCATTTAGCCGGACCTAAGTGGGGTCCATTTGCATCATGGTGCTGCGCTTGGCTCGAAACAATAGGTCTAATTGCTGGCATAGGTACTCAGGTACATACGCTACTTACCTTACGACTTACTGTGAATGCTACATTCGTCAAGAAAGTTGGTTACAATCGCTCAACGTTTTGCTTTGTAGGCTTATGCAGGATCTCAGGTCATGCAGATTATCATTTTGTTGTGCACCGGAACAAACAAGGATGGTGGATATTTTGCACCAAAGTGGTTGTTTTTGTGCATGTATATCGGACTCACACTTATATGGGCGGTCCTCAACACGTTTGCCTTGGAGGTCATTGCGCTCATTGACATAGTCTCCATGTGGTGGCAAGTAAGTTTCGGCATGTCCTACTCATTTGTACCACGCACCCTCAATGGCTTTACTAACTAAGCTAGCCGACATCTGCACAATCAATGTCAATTGCCAATTGATAAATAATTATGTTTGTGACTGAGCATTTGTTAGTCAAACAAGCTATTGCCAAACCGTTTTATAAAAGGCAGACTTACTCATATTGAACTTCTTTCGCTCCTTTAGATGGTCGGTGGCACAGTTATCGTCATTATGCTTCCTTTGGTTGCTCTGACAAGAAGACCAGCCTCATTCGTCTTCACTCACTTCGAAATGGCAAGTTCAACTGGCATACCTAACGCAGCATATGCAGTCGTTTTATCCCTACTTGTCAGCCAGTATTCACTATATGGATATGATGCTGCAGCACATCTTACTGAAGAGACTAAAGGCGCAGACAAGAATGGCCCAATTGCAATTCTTTCCAGTTTAGGAATCATTTCCGTTTTTGGATGGGCGTATATCCTAGCGCTCACCTTCAGCATTCAGGTATAAAGGCCATTACATAAATGGAAACAAATCCTTGCTACTCAGTGAATATTTACAGATATACGAGTATGAGTATCAGTTTATTTCTAACAATGCAGTATCATTTCTAACATTATATTCAGGATTTCAACTATCTGTACGATGTGAATAACGAGACAGCAGGATCATTCGTTCCTGCTCAGATACTGTATGATGCTTTTCATGGAAGATATCACAATGGTGCTGGAGCGATTGTATTGCTCTTCATTATTTGGGGATCATTTTTCTTTGGTGGGCTATCTATCACTACAAGTGCTGCCAGAGTTGTAAGTACATCAATCCTACTACGCAGTCCAGGCGGCAGGCTCTGATGTAATGTTATTGCTGGTGTCTTGGTGATATTAAATGCTTAATAATTAAGTCATCTCTACATTACTATGGACAGGTATATGCATTATCCAGAGACAGCGGAGTTCCATTCTCATCAGTCTGGCGCAAAGTCCACCCCAAGCACAAAGTTCCTGCAAACGCGGTATGGCTGTGCGCAGCCATCTGCATTCTTCTTGGGCTACCAATACTAAAAATTAACGTCGTCTTTACAGCCATAACCTCAATTTGCACCATAGGGTGGGTGGGAGGCTATGCAGTCCCCATCTTTGCTCGGATGGTAATGAAAGAGAGTAACTTCAAACCCGGTCCGTTTTACCTAGGGAAAGCAAGTAGGCCAATTTGCTTCATAGCATTTTTATGGATATGTTACACATGTTCAGTCTTTCTTCTACCCACATTCTATCCAATTACATTTAGTAATTTCAATTATGCACCAGCTGCTCTAGGTGTAGTTTTAGGATTGATTATGTTTTGGTGGATTGTTGATGCTAGGAAATGGTTCAAGGGTCCTGTTAGGAACATTAATGCTGAAAATGGTACTAAAGTTTGAGTTTTTTTTTGTTTCTAAGTTGATATAGTTGCAAATGTAGCCTATACTATAGTGTACATTCTGATGTGGTGACATTTTTGTGTTGCTGTCACTATGTATGATTTAAAAATGTGATACCAGTATAAATTTGTTACATGTACATTGTTTACATTCTTAATCATGGCCTCCTCACTTTTATATAATATATATATCTATCGGTTAAATTTTCCTGTATCAACTTTTTTAGACTATCCTGTAATCCTGTATTCCGGTTTAGTTTGGGCTCGAGTCAGGCAAGACCATTAGGCTGGTAAGAGCCTCTCTCATGAGTTTTAACAATATTGTATTATAACTTTATAAGGGTTGAACACGAGAGCTTGATTAAGTTAAAACAACCCTTTACCAGTTGATCTTAATATTCATGGATAAATTTTTGTGTATGCTATTGCTTATGTTGGGTTTACATGTGCATACGGGTGGCTGCATTTGGTTGGAAGCCTCCTTTTTTTTTTTTTTTTTTTTTTTTTTTTTTTTTTAATTTTACTTATTTACGATTTATGATAAATATGAAAATAGTAAATATTCTCTTTGGTTAAGGTATATGATGATGTCGTACATCTATGTATTCAGGAATTATTATATCACACAAATTTACCATGGAACGTGGTAGCTACTTATTAAATTCGAGTCGTGCTCATTAATAAAGAGCTAGTGTGTATTTCATAAGTCCATAAAGATTCCCCTCTAAAATCGATTATCAACGGGTAGAGACGTCAAGGATAGGCTTTATACCTTACAAAGTTACAAGTGTTACAACAATTGAGGAAAAACCCTTAGTAGCATAAACGTGAAGGATGAATTAGTAGGCATCTAAGACTCTAAGAGGGTGGACATGACGACATGGTAATTAACAACACCCAGAAATGATAAAGGAAGTAGGGATCCCTACAAATGAGTCTAAGAATTAAGTGTTTGATGAAATATGTGGGAATTGTACTTGTGCAATAATGACTTAATGAGTCTAAGTGATGTTTGTTGTTTTAAGAATCAAGATCTTTCTAAATCACTTGACTTGTTTTGTTAGATATGAGCAAACATTTGTTATGGTGCTCTAAACTAACCCACCAAACCTACATGTCAATTGTTCATCACATTTATTCACGTTCCCTTCCAACTAGCTATGATTTCAAAAATAATTGGGATGTAGCAAATTACCCTATAATTTATGAATTTATGAATAATAATACATTATTATTAATGGAGTTGAGATTATTTGTTCCACTTTTGTGTCCATTTCATGTCACGTTTTTATCTTGCGACACATCATCTTAATTAAATATGATAAAAATAATATCAATTTCTCTTAAATTATTAATGTGTCGCAAGGAGATGAGACATAAAATGGGACTAAGAATCTGCTCTCTTATTATTATTTAAGTTAAATATAAAGAGTCTTTACTTGTGACGGATAATAAGTCTCTCACAAAAAGGCAGGTGGGAGGACAAGTGTGAGGAAATGGATTATAGTATTCCATGGGTCATGTCACTAGCATTGTGTAAGAGGGACACAATACGTCTTCAGCTTGTGACAGACAGTGGCGTCTCCAATGAAAATTTGTGTAACTTAGGGCTTGTTTGGTTACCCATTAAAATCATGAGATGTTGAACTTCCTAGGAAGTGTAAAATTATCATGTTGTTTGGTTGCCAAGATCATGGGGAAATAGAACTCCTCACATGAATTTAATTTCTCCATTATGTGGAAAGTCACTCACCAAGTCCCCTTGGTCATTAGAACTTCCCACATGAATTAACTTCTCATATGCGAACCAAACACTTTTTGCGAATTCTGTGATCTTAAAGTTCCCGAGAACTTTAATTCCCTCTATTGCCAATTGGTTTTAGACAGGAAGCCTCTTGGATTTATATTGTGGATTTTTTCTCCTCCGTTCAACAGTAATGTATTCATTATTGATTGTTCAACTTGCATTTGTAAAAGGGGCATTATCTATCTTGAACTTGTGACGAATAGTTACCGTTTTCAATGAGAATTTGTGATAAATAAAATTATTTATTAAACGGATATTTCCCATGGTACCCTTGTAGTTTGTCAATTTGTCCATGGTACCCCTCTTTTTAAGAATGTGCCTCTCATGCCCCTCAGATTTATTATTATTGCCCAACGTGCCACTGCCGTTACAACACACTAAAATACTACTACAATTGAGCGGCAAAACTCACTAAACTACTCCTAATCACCTTTAAACACAAACACAATTACCCAACCCAAAACCCTAAACAAAGTCTTCACCTTCATCATCAACATTCTCCATAATCCATATCAAGCAACATTCCTCCATTATTTTGATCCTAAAGTAATCAATATCGTACTTGTTGATTATTCATCAAGAGATACCTTCATCATCATAAAAGGTACGATTTTTTCTATTTTAAATACGATTTTTAAAATTCAAACCAAAATTAACATGATATTCTGTTTGTTCAATAATTGGTTGATGATTGTATTGATTATTATAATTTTCCCTAAATATGCTACTATTTTTTCTATTTTGAATACTATTTTAGTAATAGCAATTAAAGTTTTGATTTTTTTGGGTTGTGTTCATAGGATGGCAGGAGTTTGGTTGGAATTTCATTATAAAGGTAAGTCCTTTGATTTCCTTGTTCATGATGTTGATTTGCTTCAAGTTATTGACTTAATTTCTGATCTGGGTGACGAAGCACTTAAACAAAACATATTAATACCTGATGTATATGATATGTGGTATAAGGGTAAATTTGGTAATAAAATTGCTATTTTGGGTGATATAGATTTGTTGGCAATGTTCATTACATTGCATGGTAAGAATACAATTGAAGTTTACTTGGAAGATACTGTGAAGCCTATAAAGGAGTTTAAATTAGCTGCTGATCTTAAGAAAATGAGAATGGAGGAAGAGGGGAAAAAACAGAGGGAAGAACATGAATTGAGGAGGAGGGAAAGTGAGGCATTAGATGTTGAACCTTTGATCATGGAGGTTCCTGTCATTGATGTTGATAGTCAGAAATATGTGTATGTGAGAGTTCATGGGTCTCAGGATTGTTCACCACCTAAACCCCCCCAAGCTCAACCCCAAAATAAACCTAGTCAGTCTAACAATTCCAGTGAAACATATTCTAAATTTGCAACCTCGTCACAATGCCCCACTTTTGATAGATTTTCAGCTCAAACTCAACAACAAACTGCACCTACACAACCTTACTCAAAAAAACAACCTGAAACTCAAAAAAAAATGCCAAAAACTACTGCTAAGAGGAAGGGAGTTTATGTTGCACAAGGTAAAAAAAAGAAGAGTGTGGAAACCTCAACCACAGAAGGAAGGTCTAAAAGAATGTTTGATGAACCAGTTTGGGGACAGGATGGTCTAAATATCAATGAGGAAAGTGAAGGATCATCTGATGAAGATTTCACATGTGTTGAAAATCTGGATGAGGAAGGAGAATCTGAATCTGAATCTGATATCAGTTTAGATGAGGAAAATGAAGGGTCTGAGATGGCTGGAGAGGAAGAAAGAGTTGAGGCAAGACATCCATTTGATATTGATGTAAATAGAGATGGTGATGGAGAATATATAACAAGGGCTTACAAAAATGGTAGGATGCATATACCTCAAAGATTTGGTGAGATAACACTAAGGGAATGGGATATGTTTATGGCAAAAGAAGACTTGCTAAATGTAGTAGCAGATTACTGTATTCAACACAGTTTTACTGTGGTTGTGTTAAAGTCTGATAAGGTTAGATACACAGCAATATGTAATGGAGAGGAATGCACTTGGAAGATCCATGCTTCAATCTTGCCTGATAAAATCACATGGGCTATAAAGACAATCACAGGATACCATAAACAATGTTTAAATGTCAAAAGAAATCCCCTAGCAAATGTAGCATGGATGGCAAACAAGTTGAAACCAGATTTGACTGCAAATCCTTCTATGCCAGTCCAGTCAATGATGGACCTTCTCCAAATCAGGTATGGACTTGAAGTAGCTAGTAGAACAATGTACAAGGTTAAAGATGCTTTTGTGAAACTTGTTCATGGGGGGTATGGAGAGAGTTATAACAAGTTAGCTGCCTATGCTGAGATGATTAAATCAACAAATCCTGGGTCATGGGCTCTTATCACTTGGAATACACCTCATGGTCAAAAGAACACATATTTTAAAGCCATGTTTGTCACTTACAAAGCCTGGATTCAGGGGTTCTTGAGAGGGTGCAGGCCACTCATTGGAGTAGATGGCTGTCATTTAAAGGGCAAGTATAGAGGTACATTGTTGTCTGCCATTGCCTTAGATGGTAACAACAACTTATATTGTGTTGCTTTTGCTATTGTGGGTAAGGAGTCCACTGATACTTGGACATACTTCTTCAGAAACCTTAAGATAGCATTTGAACAACATGGATGTGTGAAATGGGATTGGACATTCATAAGTGATAGGATGAAAGGGGTAGAAAAGGCTCTGGAAACTGAGTTCCCAAGACATACAAGAAGGATTTGTGCACAACATTTGTACTCAAACTTCAAAGAGAAGTATGGGGGACCAGTATATCATAACCTGTTTTGGAGGGCTGCAAATACCACGTCCATATCTTCAACATAGCAATGCAAGAAATAAGGAAGAAGTCAAGGCAAGCTGTAGAATACCTATTAGGTGTTCCTCAACAATGGTCTAAGCAACAGTTTGAAAGAGAGGTAGTGTGTGATCACAACACTTCCAACTTTGTGGAATCATTTAATGCATTGATCAATGATCTGAGGGAGAAGCCTATACTGCAGCTCATGGAGGGGATCAGAACATATTTCATGGAGAAATATTCTGAAAGACGTGAACTTGCTGAAAAGTTAGGGAGCCATGATCTAACCCCTTATGCTAAGGATATATTGGACTCCAATATTTATGATAGTAGGTATTGTGTAATTATAAATGGTGGCAATGGTGAGCTTGAGGTTTCTGAAGGGACACAACCATTTCCTGTAGACCTCACTAAACAGACCTGCTTATGTGGGTATTGGCAAGTTACTGGCATCCCTTGCAAGCATGCTTGTAGGGCCATTTACTACATGAAGGATGAATCTATTAGATATGTCCATGCATTTTACAGTGCAAGCACCTATAGAAACACATATCTTGATTATATGCACCCAATGCCTAATGAAGATGCTTGGCCAACATTCTCATTTCCACATGTGTTTCCCCCAATTCCTGAGAGGAGCATTGGAAGGCCTGCTAGGCAAAGAAAAAGAAAACCAGGTGAGCCAAAGAAGGGTAAAAGATCTGTCACCCTAAGGTGCTCCATATGCCAAACCCTTGGACATAATGCCAGATCTTGTCAAGGAGGTCCTACAGCTAGACAAAAGAAAGCTACTGCACAACAGAAGAGGAAAAATGGGGGTCCTGATCATGCTGCATCAAAGAGAAAGGCCAGAAATTATGAAGCATCCACAAGCTAAGTTAATTAGTTTGCTTATTTTGAATTTAGTTAATTAATTAAGAAATGAACTTGATGTTAGTTTTTGGAAGGATATGTTAACTTGGTCTGCACTGTAAACTTTTGAATTATTATTTAGATTAATTCTTATAAGGGAGTATTTAATAAGCGTACACTCCGTGCTTCCCGAACTTATTCGTCCGGCAACTATTTCGTAATTAATTTAATAAGCGTACACTCCGTGCTTCCCGAACTTATTTTATATTACTTACGAAATCACCCATCTAAACACAATTTAAATTACGCAACATTATAAGGGAGTATTAAATGTGCATTAGAGTAAAATGAGTAGTTGTTGATCGAAAAAAAAATTATATTGCAAACCTCAGGGGTATCTGGTGCAAACTTCATTTTTTAAAAAAGTTGTTAAAAAACTAATTTTCCCGCCAAAAATTAGTTTGTGCATCATTTAACGGAATTTGTCCTTAATTTAACACCGTTACTTCTAATCTAACGTCCATAACCAAACAAGGGTACCATTGACACAAATAACAAATCTGAGGGGCATGAGAGGCACATTCTTAAAAAGAGGGGTACCATGGGCAAATTGGCAAACCACGAGGGTACCATGGGAAATATCCGTTTATTAAATTATGATTCGAAATTGTTGTTATTGTTGGATACATGGAGATTGTAGTGTTAACCTTGGACAACTACCGTGTAAAATATTCTATTTTACATATTGTTCAAAAGTACATTATGATTGTGAATACAAGAGTATATATAGGAAATATTTGTAACTAACCTCTAACTAATAACAAACTCTATAACAACTTATTAACTCTAGTATATAACTAACTATAGTTATATCCAATATACCCCCTTCAAGCTAGAGATTATTAAGAATCAATCCTAGCTTGTGAACAAAGAATTGATGTTGATCAGCCCCAAGAGTCTTAGTCATAATGTCTGCAGTTTGTACACCAGTTCTGATGTATTTAGTCTGCAAAAAACCTGCTTCTTGTTTCTCTCTTACATAATGACAATCAATGCTCAAATGCTTTGTACGCTCATGGAAAACTGGGTTTTCTGAGATGTGTATGGCTGCCTTGTTGTCACAATATAATGGTATTGGTTTTGGAACTTCCATTCTAAGATCCTGCAGCAGTCTGTCAAGCCAGACTAATTCAGACGTTGAAAAAGACAAACTTCTATATTCTGATTCAGCTGAACTTTTGCTGATGGTAGGTTGTTTTTTCGTTTTCCATGAGATCAATGAATCCCCCAAGAAAACACAATACCCACTTAATGATCTGCAAGTAAATTGGCATTGCCCCCAATCAACATCATTGTATGCAGTGACAACGGATGTATTGCTAGATTTGTAAAACAGGCCAGCATTAATAGTCCCTTTGAGATATTTAACCACATGAAGAGCAGCCTGCAGATGAGGTAACCTAGGCTGGCTTACAAACTGACTAAGATGCTGAACAGAGTAGGAAAGATCTGTCCTTGAGAGATTTAAGTAAAGTAATCTCCCAATCAACCGTCTGTACTGCTCAGGGTCTTCTAGCAATGAACCTTCATCAATGGATAATTTCAATCCTTTTTGTAAAGGAAATGTTGATGCAGTGCAGTCCTCCATTTGTAAATCCTTCAAAACGTCTAAAATGTACTTCCTTTGATTCACCATAATCCCAGTATGATTCCTGGAAATTTCCAAACCCAGAAAATATCTCATCAAACCAAGGTCTTTAATTGAAAACATTTCATCCAAACCCTTCTTGACTCTATTAATTTCTTCAATAGATGTTCCTGTCAATAGGATATCATCTACATACACCAGCAGCACAGTGAATGCTTGTGTTTTATCATCATATTTGGTGAATAAGGAATAATCCTCTTTTGATTGAACATAACCATCCTGAACAAGAAATTTGGATAATTCCGTGTTTCATTGCCTTGAAGCCTGCTTCAACCCATACAATGATCTTGTTAGCTTACAAACTAAGCCATCTGCAACATTATAACCTTCTGGAACCTTCATGTACACCTCTTCATCAAGGTGTCCATGAAGAAATGCATTGTTAACATCTAACTGGTATAACGGCCAGTCTTTCATAGCAGCAACGCTAAAAGGGTTCTGACTGTTGTTAGCTTTGCAACAGGAGAAAACGTGTGCTTGAAATCCTTATCCTTGATTTGATTGAACCCTTTTGCAACCAAACGAGCCTTGAATCTTTCAATGGATCCATCTTGCTTGTATTTAATTCTGTATACCCATTTACTGTTGGGAAATGTGTCCTCAACAATAGTGCGATCACGTAATTAAATCTCATAACGAGAATGCGCAAGGGATGATACGAATTATTAGTCAACTGACCAACATTAATCGGTAATGATTGGCTAGCTAGAGTTTGACATTACTGTCGTATGACGGTGATGGTCAGTTGATCCCTTTAGGTCACACCTTTAGGACAATTCCCTAAATTGTTAAAGTGATCAAATGTATAATGATACGATTTGATCATATTCCTTAAACTCGTATATCGAGAAATTAGAGGTTAAATCTTAATGTAAGATTTATGTTTAAAATTGAAACGTGTCAATTGTTAAACATTAAACGATATTTTATTATATCGTATTTAGAATGAATTGGGTTATAATTATTACAAAAGTTGTAAATCGTATTGACGATTATTATAAGTGACCATTTTACATTAAGTAATTTCGAATTACTTGTCAACTTGATAAATGAGATTTATTAATTTATGAATAATATTTATTTGATAAATATGTATGATTAAATTAAAACAATTGTTATATTTTGACATATTGTATGTCACATAACATAAAATTTTAAGGTTGATAAAATTGTAAAATAAGGGCCATTTTAAGTGTTGTTGCACCGGTTTTGGGATGGGTTGAGGATATGTTGTGTGTTATTAAATTAACACAAACATGTTGGTTAAAGCATGCTTAACTTTAATTAAGGTGCTACCTAGAACCACCCTATCTACATGGGAAAGTGTTGTGTTCCCCCTTGGAGCCCTCCCATACCCGGCCACCCACACCCAAGCCTCCAACATTTAAGTATAGGATGCTCACCTAATGAAAACCCTAATTCTTCTAATGCTTGTATAATTTTCTAAGTGTAGAAAAATCAAATAAACTCTCTTCTCCTCTTAGCCGAAATATACTCTAAGTAAAGAGAGATTATTAACCTCTAATTACATATTATAAGATAATATTTACATACTATTTAGTAGTATTGAAAGAATATTCTAATAAGAGTGATTAGAATAAGTTTAAGGAGAAAACCGATTTTGTAACTAGCTCGTTCAAGTCTCGGTTGATTGAGGGGTTGTCTTGGTGCATCCAAAGGAGGTATTCTATTTTGGGTACTCGGAGGATCATCCTTGCTAAACATTTGGACCGTGTGTAAGGGTTCAAATACTCTCCTTATTTCCGCATTATTAGCATGCATAAGATCGTTTTAACATGTAAATTAATATGTTAATCACAAGGTTAGTTTAGTATGACTAAAATTAGTTTATGAGTAACTAATAAAAACCTAACATTTACAACCTATAGGTTTCTTTCCTTTAGGTAATGGTACCAATTCCCAAGTTTGATTAGTTTCAAGAGCTTGTATTTCATTCTGCATAACTTGAATCCATCTTGGATCATTTTGAGCTTCAGAATACTTATAAGGTTCTGGTTCTTTGAGAACATTGGCCAACGAAGCAATATAACCACTGTCAAACTCATGGAGTTTATTCAATACAGTAGCCTGCAAGGCTGTTGCACAATGTTGAACAGGTAATTTCTGCTGACATTGGAATCCTGTAAGTCTGGTACTAAGTTGTTTTGGACGAGTGGACCTTCTAATAGTATCAGAAGAAGGAATGTTGATATCAGGTTGTGTGTCTATAGGATCTTGTGCAGCATGAACATCAGAATCAGTATCAAATGGCACACCAGAAACAGACTGATCAATATCAATATCAGAATTAGTCTGAATATGGTCTTCTGTTGGTGCTGGAGAAATAACATCAGAATCAGCAGCAGAGGGAATATCTTTTGTTGAGTCATGATGTATAATAGTAGTTGATAAAACTGGATTCACCAGGCTGGTTGTTGTGATATGCAGATCCGGTGTAGACAAGTTTTTGAAATAGAACTCTTGTTCTCTGAAAATGACATCCTTGCTGACAAATACTTTATGCAATAGTATATCATATAGTCTATAACCTTTCTGATTGTGTGGATATCCTATAAACACACATTGTCTAGCTCTATTGCCAAATTTGTCATAAAAAGTTGGTGGCATAGTTGCATAACAAACACAACCAAACACTTTGAGATTATCATAGGTATAGGGAATAAAGCATGTATTCGCCCTAAACTTGCAGGATTATAATGAAATTTACATTTGTGAATATTGTCATAAGATAAATAAAAACATGAAAAAGAGTACAACCTTAGGTCCTTGCTTGAATAGGCCTAAGAACAGGAATTAAAGTAAATTCCCTCCTATAACTTGCACCCAAGAATTAGATTGAGACGATGCCGCGTGTGCTAGAAATCCTCTCCAACTGCCTTGCAATATAGGGAGAGCTATTGAGGTTTTAGATGTGAGATCTGAGGTTTTGGGAGAAGAGTGCTCTCAAAACCCTAATTTTCTTTGAGATTTGTTTTTCAGTAAAACAAGAGTATCTGACATAAGGAGAGTCCTTCTCCTTATGTAGCTCTTGGCCGAAAATTTCGAATAGGGTAGGAGTGGGCTTTCCACTCTTACCTTATTCTAATTCGTGATTCGACCCATTTAGCTAAAATTTATTCGCGGGTTTTATTTATAAATCGTAACATGTTATCAGATATTAATACAGTCGATATATTAATAATGGTCTGATAAAAAACGATATTGTATAATTACCCAAATTAATATAACAGTTTATATTAATTCGCGAATACAATGTTTAATTAAATATAACCGTTTATATTTAATTTACGAATTAATCATGTAATCCGTATTAGCTAAAATTATTTAATCCGTATTAAATAATAATCTCAACATCTTATTGACTCATTTAATAGTCAATACCTCTGACTAACTGTTTAGTCATATTCGGCATAAATGTGACTGTATTTTCATACCTTCACATCTCTCAAACGTGTCCTATAGGTGTGACGTATAGAGACCAGTTGATCACCGCCATCCATATGACAATAACGTCAAACTTATCTAGCAAGCCAACCGTTATTGATAAACGTGGATCAACTGGTAATAATACTGAAGTATGCCCTTGTGATCCTTAAAGAGATTTAATAAGTCATTGTACTTAATTGTCAAGGACACCAGCCCCAACAATCTCCCACTTGTCCGTACAAGGGTATGTGCAATGACGTTATCACACTACATGTGGAGCACACAAGGCTCCAACAAACTCCCACTTGTCCGTACAAGTGTAGGTGCGATAACTGATTCTCATATCCTTTTAAAATTTCTCCCACTCAATGTAAGACAATTTGCAAATCCGCATTCGCAAAGGTCGTATCTCACAAGCGATCTGTATCAAGAGTGGTTTCCCCGACTAGAGAGTAACTTAACTGATAAAACGAATCTGTATTCGAGCATGGCCATGCATTTCAGTTACTACTCCTCGAGTGGCCCTGAGAAATGATAAAATCCTGATAAGGGTTTGGATATTTCCCTCAACTCGAATCCTGCCGATATCGCGCAGCATGAAATAACCCAGAAAAAATCTTCTTGGCCCCTGTTACGATGACCGTGGGAAAGAAACCAAAGTTACCCAAAATCTGCCTTAATCTCAAGAGACAGTTGAAAGTCAAAAGACTTGACTCTAAGGAACACTATGGAGGTCCTATCCACGACCTGGCACCCAATGTTATAAAATATTTAGGACTCCATAACATTGTCACGGGGTGTCCTACGAGATATCCGTATAACTCGCCTTTGTGATTGGTCAGTCATCCGCGTGACTTATGGCTCGTTGAACCCACCATCAACCAACGTCACAAAATGATTACCTGAGTTATCAACTCAAGTGGGTAATCAAGGACTAAAACGATGTAATGTAATTCAGTTCACTTTGTGGTGTTCAAAATTGACGTACAATTCCACATGAAAACAAAACATTATATATCATAATGATGAGGTTGAATAGAGTACACGAGAAAATGAATTATTACATGAATTCATAAAAGAGTACTACAACTTAGGAACACATCTAATTCCCATGGAATGAATGTGCCCTTCATGCTTATCACGTGGTAATGCTTTAGTGAGAGGATCAGCTATGTTGTCATCCGTAGCGATCTTATCAATGAAAATCTCCTTTTGCTCCACGTAATCTCTGATTAGATGAGCTTTCCGTTGTACATGCCTAGCCTTGTTGCTAGACTTATGCTCCTTAGCTTGGAAGATGACACCTTTATTATCACAATAAACGGTGATTGGGTCATTCGAACTAGGCACTACTAATAGTCCTTGTAAGAATTGACGCATCCATATTGCTTCCTTAGCTGCTTCTGAGGCGGCATAGTACTCGGACTCAGTCGTAGAATCTGCTGTAACACTCTGTTTAGAACATTTCCAGCTGACAGCAGCGCCATTAAGAGTAAAAACGAATCCAGACTGAGATTTCGAGTCATCTCGATCCGTTTGGAAGCTAGCATCTGCGTAACCCGTGGGCGCAGAGCGTTGAGTCGCCTCCATAAGTCAATCCCCAATCTTTAGTCCTCCGTAGGTACTTAAGAATGTTTTTCACGGCCATCCAGTGTTGTTCACCTGGATGAGCTTGGAATCGACTGGTCATACTCAATGCATATGCAACGTCTGGACGTGTGCATATCATGGCATACATGATCGATCTTATTGCCGAAGCATAAGGAATCCGACTCATGCGCTCTTTCTCTTCCAATGTCTTAGCTTATTGAGACTTGCTCAAGTGAAGCCCACTAGTCATAGGAAGGAACCCTTTCTTGGAGTTCGTCATGCTGAATCTCTCTAGAATCTTATCTATGTAAGACTCCTGACTGAGAGACAACATCCGTCGTGATCTATCCCTGTAGATACGGATGCCCAAAATTCTTTGTGCCTCTCCCAGATCTTTCATCTGGAAATGGTTTTTCAACCATCCTTTAACCGAAGATAAGAGAGGTATGTCATTCCCAATCAAGAGTATGTCGTCGACATACAGTACTAGGAATACAATCTTGCTCCCACTCGACTTGATATAGAGACATGGTTCCTCGACTGATCGAACGAATCCATTCTCTTTTATCACTTGGTCGAAGCGATGATTCCAACTCCGCGATGCTTGCTTAAGTCCATAGATGGAACGCTTAAGCTTGCAAACCTTCTTAGGATGTTCTGGATCAATAAAACCCTCGGGTTGTACCATGTACAACTCTTCCTCCAAATAACCGTTTAAGAAGGCGGTTTTAACGTCCATTTGCCATATTTCATAGTCATGAAATGCGGCTATCGCTAAGATAATCCGAATGGAACGTAGCATGACTACGGGTGCAAAGATCTCATCGTAGTGCAAGCCTGGCACTTGGGTGAAACCTTTAGCAACTAGTCTTGCCTTATGGATATCTTGTTTACCTTCCACGGCATGCTTTATTTTGTAAATCCATTTGCATTGAAGGGGACGCACCTTTGCAGGTAGGTCCACAAGATCCCACACGTTGTTCTCATACATGGAGTCCATCTCGGATTGCATGGCTTCTAGCCATAGCTTTGAGTCAGAACTGGTCATGGCACCTTTATAGGTTGAGGGTTCATTACCCTCTAGAAGTAAGACGTCATCCATATCATGTTCCTCGACCATACCAATGTATCTGTCCGGAGGAATGGAGACTCTTCCCGACCTCCTAGGTTCCTCAGGAATATCTACCGCAGCCTCGGTTGGAGGAACTGTTTCCTCCAATGGTTGCTCGGTAGTTGGTTCTTGAACCTCCGATAAGTCGAAGGTTCTATTACTCGACTTGTTCTCGAGAAATTCTTTCTCTAAGAACGTCGCACTAGCCGCAACAAAAACACGTTGTTCGGTTGGCGAGTAGAAGTAATGACCAAAAGTTCCCTTTGGATAACCTATAAAGTATGTCTTGACCGATCGCGGGCCGAGCTTATCCTCGTGTCTCCACTTGACATAAGCCTCGCAGCCCCAAACCCGAATAAAGGACAAGTTGGGGACCGTTCCCTTCCATAATTCGTATGGAGACTTGTCAACAGCTTTAGACGGACTTCGGTTAAGAATTAGAGCGGCCGACAAAAGAGCATAGCCCCACAATGAATCAGGCACAACGGTGTGACTCATCATGGATCGAATCATATCAAGTAGAGTTCGATTTCTCCGTTCGGACATACCATTTAATTGTGGTGTTCCAGGTGGAGTTAACAGTAGAACGATGCCACAGTCTTTAAGGTGTTGATCAAACTCGTGTGAAAGATACTCACCACCACGATCAGAACGTAGTGCTTTAATCTTTCTTCCCAGTTGGTTTTGTACCCGATTCTGGTATTCTTTGAACTTGTCAAAGGATTCACTTTTGTGCTTCATTAAGTAGACATAGCCATATCTACTCAAATCATCCGTGAAAGTGATGAAATACCTATAGCCTTCTCGTGCGTTGATCGACATAGGGCCACATACGTCCGTATGTATGAGTCCTAATAGGTCGGCAGCGCGAATTCCAACACTTTTGAAGGAAATACGAGTCATCTTACCGATGAGACATGATTCACACGTGCCATATGATTCGAAATCAAAGGGCGAGATAGCTCCATTCTGTATGAACTGTTTCACGCGTTTCTCATTTATGTGTCCCATACGACAATGCCATAGGTAAGTTTGATCTTTGTCACCTACCTTTAATTTCTTATTATTCACATGTAATATTTCGGTGGTTTGATCTAAAACATAAATTCCATTCATGGAAACTGCCTTGCCATAAATCATATTGTGTAAGGATAAAATACAGCTATTATTCTCTATTACAAATGAAAAACCGAGTTTGTCAAGCGCAGAAACTGAAATAATGTTTTTGGACAAACAAGGAACATAATAACAGTTATATAAAGATAACTCGAATCCACTTGGAAGCTGGATTACGTATGTTCCCCTCGAGATTGCAGCAACACGTGCTCCATTCCCGACACGCAGGTCAACCTCACCCTTGATTAGGGGTTCTTGGTTTCGGAGGCCCTGCACATGATTACATAGATGAGAACCACAACCAGTATCTAGTACCCAAGTTCCGTAACTTGCATGGTTAATCTCAATCATGTGAATAAAAGAAGAAGAAGACATACCAACAGGAGTAACGCGGCCTGCCTTAATGTCCCCACGATACACGGGGCATGAGCGCCTCCAATGCCCAGTCTTGTGGCAATGGTGACATTCCATGCTGGTATCCTTGCTCTTTGTTTTGCCCTGTGAGTTGCTTGACTCACCTGGCCCACTCTTAGTAAATCCTGACTTCTTAAACTCGGGCTTGCCTACTGTTAGGTCGCCCTGAGCTTTAGCTTTGCCCTTACCCTTACCCATACTGGAAATCATGAGAACATCTTGCTTCACGCTCCCACTTAATTTTAGATCCTTCTCGGTCTGTACGAGAAGGGAGTGGAGCTCATGAGGAGTCTTCTTCATGTCATTCATGTAATAGTTGGCCCTAAAGAGGGCGAACCCATCATAAAGTGAATGAAGCATTCGATCAACGATTATGTTCTCACTGATCTTGCAGTTTAGGGCCTCCAGTTTCTCGATATTCTCAATCATGTGAAGAATATGTGGGCTAACAGCTTGGCCCTTCTGGAGTTTCGCCTCAAAGAAGCGACAGGTATGCTCATAAGAAACGATTCTCGGAGCCTTTGAGAATTCGTTAGTGAGCGTGGTGAAAATCTTGTTTGCACCATGGGCCATGAAGCGTCTTTGCAAATTGGATTCCATTGCATAGATGAGTACGTTCTTTATCGCACCCGCTTCCATGACGAAGTCGCTATGAGCGCGAACTTCGTTAGCTCTAGCTCCAGTTCATGGGTGTGCCGGAATTGGCTCAGTTAAATACTTAAGCTTTCCGTCAGCAATGGCAGCATTCCGTAGTGCTGCCTCCCAGTCAGAGAAGTTTGACCCATCATTCCTCAGTCTAATAGACTGATTCATGGAGTCCATGAAGGCTTTTAGCCAGGATTCACGTGCTAGCTTGGCACTTGGCATTGGGTCTTCACCAGCCATTAGTTATACAACAGTTTAATTTGAACGTATTCTACACTGAAAAGAAGATAAAGCAAAAACCATATAAGCAACTCATTGTTGTGATTTAAGTCTATATTAAATTGTATTTAAACTCGTAGACTCATGCATTTATATAATTGATCACCCTCAAGAATTATATAAATGATCCCAAGACTCAATTTCCGTATATTGATAAGCCCACAGTTTGGCTAATTCCAACGTTGGAACTCTTGGTCGATAGATTTCCGTAAATCCTATCTATTAGTCCATCTCAGTCGCTAGATATTATCGAGTGACCATGATGTTGAGATAAAATAAATCATCTGTTCCCACTTACCCGACGTAGAAGGGGTCATATTATGCCTACCGACGAAGAAGGGATTCATGGGAGGCTGATTTATAAAGACTATTCTCAATTTTTGGTTATACGAGGAAGACTCCATCGACTTATATTTATTCATATTAAGTGAACTAAAATCTAGCATATGCGTGAATGAATGAAATAAAGTGATGGCTTTGCAAGTGGCACGTGACATCTGTATTGTCACAGAAAACTAACGCGTAACCTCTACATGAGTCAGTTTTCAGGCATGTTATAGGTGGTTTGGTTTTAGGCGGAATATGATGCAAGCTATTATCGATGAAAGCATAAAATAAATGCGATAAACGTAAATAAAAGTCCTAGTGTGGCCTATCCTACCAAAATAAACATAAAACAACTTGGAATCCACCGTTGGACCCTAGAAGCTTGTCTTGATGTTCCATCTTGGTCCTTGTAGCGGGAGTGAGCATCCGGTCTCCGTCTTTGGTCTTCACAAAATTACTAATTTGAATTACAAATATAACCCTAATTACATTCTAATTTAAATACAAAAGTAATTACATGGCAAAAACCCAAAACGGAGATTCAAGATCTCAAAATTACAAGCAAGGCTGTGTCCCATCATTACGGTGACACAATCTACTAAGGCCACACTAAGTTACAACCGTTTGCAAAAATAAATACGTTATTGAAAGCATTCACAAGGCATTCAATAAGACGATAAATAAAATGCATCAACTAAATAAAATTCATACATGACATAATACTGTTATTATGATTAACAAATTTTACCAAACCACCTTACGGGATTAAATTATGTGATTATACCGTTTTAATCACCCAATTTTAATAAATTTATAATCCTATTATCTTAAACCGTTTAAAAATAATATGTATCAAACGAGGGTGAACCGTTTCACAAAATTAATAATATACCATTTCCGTATATAGTATATTACTAAAGGCCATGTGAAAATCAAACATGTTATTTTCGAAAAAAATAAAAAAAAACGAGTCTGTTACAGGGGGGAGGTCGACCGACCTAAACAAGTGGTCGACCGACCTCCAGACGAGAAACAGAAACTTTCTGCAACAGCAAAATCGGTCGACCGACCTATCAATTAGGTCGACCGAACAACAGGCAGTAAAAACGAATTTCAGAAAACGCAAAACGCTGCACCTTTTGAAATCAAAACAAGTTTTTACCTTTTAAACTTTGATTAAAACAAGTAAATCAAAATTAACATCAACAAGGGTTCGCATATTGTCAAGAATATCGATTAATTAACAATATGTAAACAGGAATCGAAAAACAAGATCGATTACTCACAAAAGAAAAACTTTCGAAACAGAAAATTACACAGGAGGCGGTCGACCGACCGCAACAGGGGGTCGATCGACCGACTCAGCGACAGCACACGAATTTTCAGATTTTAAAACTTATGAAAAACACAAAAGTAAAATTTTCATGGCCTGGCTCTGATACCACTTGTAGGGAATAAAGCATGTATTCGCCCTAAACTTGCAGGATTATAATGAAATTTACATTTGTGAATATTGTCATAAGATAAATAAAAACATGAAAAAGAGTACAACCTTAGGTCCTTGCTTGAATAGGCCTAAGAACAGGAATTAAAGTAAATTCCCTCCTATAACTTGCACCCAAGACTTAGATTGAGACGATGCCGTGTGTGCTAGAAATCATCTCCAACTGCCTTGCAATATAGGGAGAGCTATTGAGGTTTTAGATGTGAGATCTGAGGTTTTGGGAGAAGAGTGCTCTCAAAACCCTAATTTTCTTTGAGATTTGTTTTTCAGTGAAACAAGAGTATCTGACATAAGGAGAGTCCTCCTCCTTATGTAGCTCTTGGCCGAAAATTTCGAATAGGGTAGGAGTGGGCTTTCCACTCTTACCTTATTCTAATTCGTGATTCAACCCATTTAGCTAAAGTTTATTTGCGGGTTTTATTTATAAATCGTAACATGTTATCAGATATTAATACAGTCGATATATTAATAATGGTCTGATAAAAAACGATATTGTATAATTACCCAAATTAATATAACAGTTTATATTAATTCGCGAATACAATGTTTAATTAAATATAACCGTTTATATTTAATTTACGAATTAATCATGTAATCCGTATTAGCTAAAATTATTTAATCTTTATTAAATAATAATCTCAACATCTTATTGACTCATTTAATAGTCAATACCTCTGACTAACTGTTTAGTCATATTCGGCATAAATGTGACTGTATTTTCATACCTTCACATCTCTCAAACGTGTCCTATAGGTGTGACGTATAGGGACCAGTTGATCACCGTCATCCGTATGACAATAACGTCAAACTTATCTAGCAAGCCAACCGTTATTGATAAACGTGGATCAACTGGTAATAATACTGAAGTATGCCCTTGTGATCCTTAAAGAGATTTAATAAGTCATTGTACTTAATTGTCAAGGACACCGGCCCCAACAATCTCCCACTTGTCCGTACAAGGGTATGTGCAATGACGTTATCACACTACATGTGGAGGACACAAGGCTCCAACAATAGGAAGGAACATTACCAAAAAGAAGCTCAAAAAGAGTCTTATATCAATGATAGGAGAAGGCATCATGTTAATTAAATATGTTGCAGTCAATAAACAATCACCCCAGAATTTATTGGTAAGTTAGCTTGAATTTTAAGGGCTCTAGCAGTTTCAAGAAGATGTCGATGCTTTCTTTCAACTCTCCCATTCTGTTGGGGAGTTCCAACTATACTGGTTTGATGAAAAATTCCTTTGGATTTGAGCAATCCTGAACAATAATGTTGCAGGAATTCTGTCCCATTGTCTGATCTAATAGTTTTAATATTCTTAGCAAAATGGTTATGGATATAAGCAAAGAAATCATTCATCAAACTAGGAACTTGATCTTTGTTTTGAAACAGAATAGTCTATGTATTCCTTGAATGATCATCTAGTATAGTTAAAAAATACTTTGCACCAGACATGGAGGGTGTCTTATGGGGACCCCAAACATCAACATGGACTAAATCAAAACAAGAAGAAGCTCTTTTATTACAAGAATGAAAAGGAAGTCTATGATGCTTTGCAAGGATACATGTTTGACTTGAAAATTCTTTATTGCTTACATTATGAATATTAGGAATGAATTTGAACCTATTAAAAGACATATGGCCTAATCTGCTGTGCATTAAAGAAAGCTTGTTAGGCATTACAACAGTATTATTACTAGAAGAAGATGCATTCAAACATTGATCAAGCTTTTGACAAACAAGATTAGCAAGAGTCTTGTGCAAGGAAGTTTCTGTTTTAGACTGAAATCTAAACAGATCTCCAATTCTTCTGCTTGTGGCTACAATTGTCTTACTTGAAAGGGCCTGAAACAGACACTGATTATGAGTGAAAGTAACAAATAAAGAATTATGATCAATTAACTTGCCAACAGACATTAGATTTTGTCTAAAATCGGAATATAGAAAACATGATAAAGCTTAAGATTGTCAGTGAAAAAGATGGTTCCATATTTTTGAACATATTTGACTGAACCATCAGGTAAACCAACCTTTACAGGTACTTTAAAATTCTTGACATCATGTAAAAGATCAAGATTATAGGTCATATGGTCAGATGCACCAGTATCAATGATCCAATCTTGTTTTAAAGTTGATTGAAAAGTAGTAACAGAAGAAGAATAGAGTATACCAGCAAAGTGATCAGATGTCAGTCCAGATTTCTGATTACCAATTCGTTGAAGCACTTGATCAACTACTGAAGAGATAATACCATCTAAAGCAACTGGAGAAACTTCTTGGGAAGAATCAACAGAAGCAACAATATGTAGCTAGAACATCATCTTCAAGAGGAGAAGCATGACAAATATTGTCAACATTATTTGCAGCCCTTGTAACATCAGTAGTGTTGGAAGGACCAGATTTGGAAGTTTTGCCTTTATTTTTATGCTTATCACCAGGAAAACCCTTGACAAGGAAACAATTGTCTGGATTGTGACCAAACTTATTACAATGTGGACATTTATTCAAACCAAAGCACTTGTCTCTGGTATGTCCTTTCTTTTCACAATGGTCACAAAACTTCACATTGTTATCAGTTTTAGTAACTGATGAACTGTTTTTCTTTTGATCAGTAAACTTATAAGTAGCATAGGCATTAACTTCAGTGAGATTACTGGCAATATCAGTAATCTGCTTTTGCCTTTCAATTTTCTGCAGAAAACCTAAAGCCTTGTTAATAAAAGGCAGTGGTTCCATTGAGAGAATTTGTGACCTGACTGTGTCATATCCACCATTTAAACCCATCAAGAATTGAATGAGTTTGGCATTATTTTCTCTTTCAATGATTTTCTTGACCAATGAACAAGAGCATTGATCAATCTTTCCACAGGAACAAGATGGAATAAGATCTAATCCATCTAAATTCTCCCATAAGCTCTTCAGTTTCCCATAGTAATCCACCAAGGAAGAATTTTCTTGTGAAACTGCTTCTAACTCCTTCTTTAATTGGTAAATCTCAAGAGCATTTGCCTGCCCATACCGTTCCAGAAGTTCAGACCACAACTCAAAAGCATAGTTCACATATTTCATATTTTCTTTGATTGGTTTTACTAAAGAATTTAGCAACCAACTCTTGACCATGATCAATCATCATCATACCAAGCCTCGAACCAGAGAATTAGTCTCTGCAATGTTAGTATGAAAATTGTCACCAGGTGCATTACTAATAGACTCAAGCCTATGGATACTTTGGTTTCTCCTTTTCAGAATGCTTTTGTTCCTTCAAGAGCTATCTCTGATAATATTCTGATTTCTCATGAAATCGTGAATAAGATAACAAATACTCAAGCTGGTAAGAGGTGTTATATGGCTTTTAAGGCTGATATGAGCAAGGCATATGACAGGATGAGTTGGAATTTTATTCGAGGGGTTTTAGTTACATTGGGTATTCCGGACTCTATGGTTCAACTGATAATGAAATGTGTTTCAAGTGTTTCTTATAGTATCCTTATCAACGGATCTCCTGCTCAACAATTTTCACCGACAAAAGGTCTACGTCAAGGTGACCCACTTTCACCGTATCTATTTGTGCTTTGTACGGAAGTTTTATCAGGACTGCTGGCTAAGGCACAGAGTGACTGCTCCATTAAGGGTATTAAAATCTCCCGTAATAGTGACCCGATTTCCCACCTTCTTTTTGCGGATGATTCGATTTTCTTTATGGAAATCAACAGGCAGTCCCTCGTCAAGCTTAGGAATATTCTGTCCTGTTATTGTGATGCTTCTGGACAGAGGATTAATAATGATAAATCTTCGGTCACTGTTTCTGCAAACACCACTTTGAGTTTGACTAGGGACTGTTTTCATTTGCTTGGCATAGCACCAACTAATGAATTCGGACAATATCTAGGAGCTTCATTCATTATGGGCCGAGATAAAAGATCTTTTTATAATTCCATCCTGGACAAAATTAGAGCTCGTCTTTCATCTTGGCATGCTATTTTCTTATCTGCTGCTGGTCGGCTGACCCTTATTCACTCTGTCCTCTCCGCTATTTCTTGTTATATTCTATCGGTATTTAAATTACCGATAAGTGTGGCGGCAAAGATTGACTCTTTGATTCCACATTTTTGGTGGGCGGGATTAAGAAATGGAAGGACAATCCACTGGTGTAGTAAATGGGTTTTAGCACTGCCAAAGGGAGCTGGGGGGTTAGGGATTAGAAAAACGACCTGCCTTAATCAAGCTTTCTTGGAAAAAATGCTTGGAGGATGTTGGCTAATAAGGATTCAATTTTAGCCTTCTTCTTGCTCTTGGGGAGGCTCGGGTTTGTTGTGGGGATGGGAACTGGTTAAAAAACACATTGGATGGAAAGTTGGATTCTCCTCGAACCTACTCGTGTTTCAGGATAATTGGGTTTGTGGGCAGAAACCGTTGCCTAAAGACTGTAACCTAACTACCGTCGAACCATCAGTTTCGAATATAAGGGTTAAACACCTTGTAACACAAGCCGGTTGGAATACCCTCCTCCTGAAAACGCTTTTTCATGCAGACATTATTCAAAGGATTTTGGCCATTCAAATTCCGGATGAAAATGATTTGGACTCTTGTTTTTGGACTCTTGCTAAAGATGGAATTTATAGGGTTAAACAGGGTTATTTTTCGGCGGTCAACTCTTCTTTTGAGATCAAGGGATCTTTAAAGGATAAGACGAGGTTATCTAATGTGTCCCGGTTTATGGCTAAACAGATTTGGAATCTTTCTGGACCAATGAAATGGCGTATCCTTCTTTGGAAGATCCTTACCAATACTTTGCCGACTGGTGTTGAGCTTAAAAAACGTGTGTTGTCGCACGACTCATGTTGCTTGCTTTGTGGAAATGAAGGCATGATTGAATCTTTGGATCACCTTTTTCTAAAGTGTGATATATCTAAAAAGATATGGCAATGCTCTGATCTCGGTATTCGGGTGGACCCTTTTTGTACACTTGCTATTAACCAATATGTTGAACCATATATTCAAATATATATATATATATATATAGTATATATGTTTATGTTTTGATAATGACAAGTCTAGCTATTTATATATTATATACTCGTATGTATAATCGTGTGCTAATTGTACAGAACATTAGTAACAAGATCTAATCAATCAAGTATAAAAGATTCAAGCATATTAGTCAATGAATTGACTAAGTCGAAGATTGATAGAAGATCACAAGCGCGCATAATAAGCTAAAGTTATATTCATCAACTATAGCTTTAGTACAAGATTGATCCTAGTTACAGCCCGTAGCTATAACTCTATATCATGAAGAAATGATCGGAATATATATGTGTTTGAGTTGAAACAATTGTTTCTATATTAGTGTCGTGTAGAATTAGTGTTTAATTGGTATTCTATTTTAATCAATAGAATTGTTAATCTTAATAGGATTATATAAAATATCTTTAAGTTAAATAAGGAATAAATAATTGTCTTATGAGATAATTATTTATTACTAAAATAAACTAAGGATTTTTATATGATTTTATTTGTCAAAAATATATAATCTAAATATAGTATGTTTCGACTTTGGGAAACGTGTAATATGACACGATTGCCATAAGTCGTGTAAGGCTTACTTAAATAAATATTATGTATTTATTTAATATCCTAAACAAACTAAGATTATATTTTGGTAATATCTTTTATTATCTTTGACATAATTTAGGAAGTTGTTTTAATAAGGATACTAATTGTTTATTATATAAAGATCTTTCCTAAATATGAATTAGGAAATTGATTCCTAATATAATACATATAGTATATTATTAAATCTTTCCTAAATATATTAAGATTAGATTTAAGGTAATATTACTAAAAGACTAGTATTCTAGTTTAAGTAATATTCCTAAATCATCTAGGGTTTAAATTACCTAGATACATATTCTATATAAATAGACTACTATGATACATTAAATCACACGAAATACATACACACATATACACGCATATCGAGAGAGAAAAACCGCCGTTTGTATTCTTCAAGTTCGAGCTTTTCATTGTCATATCCGATTCAAGATTCAAGTGCTCAAGCATTGATCTTATTCATTCAAGATTGTGACACCAAGAAAACATTGAAGACTTTATCTTATTTACGTAAGATAGATTGAGTATTTAGCGGTACTCGTTGTAAGACAAATATTTAACGGTATTTGTCGTAGCTAGATATTTAACGGTATCTAGATTGAGTTGTGACTAACATCAAAGTCGCACGAGTAGGGTTGATAAAATTGTAATCCAGAGTTGGTACTAATTTTATTAATCGAGAATAGTGGACGTAGGTCTCAGAGTGTGAGACTGAACCACTTCAAAAATATCGTGTCTCTCTTTACTACTTGCTCTACTCAACGATCATCATACGAACTTACACACATCGAAGAAGATTTAAAAAGAAGGCATACTCAATTCAACCCCCCCCCCCCCCCCCTTCTTGAGTATATCATATCAATAGACTCTTCAATTGGTATCAGAGCCTCGTGCTCTTGATCGCCTAGCCGCGTGAGTTTTGATCCTTCTATTGATTCTATATTATATACTCCTTCTTCAATGGATTCCAAGCATCTCAAGTGCCCTATCTTCGATGGCAAAAACTATAGTTTATGGAAAAATATGATGACTCATTACATCAAGGGTTGTGATTGGGAATGTTGGAAGATCATCCAAACTGGACCAAAGAAGATCTTGGTCGCCGCCGCCAATGGAACAACCTATGAAAAGATGGAAAGCGATTATGTGGAAAGTGACTACAAAATTGCAGAGAAAAACTCTAAGGCCATGAGCCTCCTACAGAACGGTATGATAACCTCAGAATTCGATAGATTCTCATCCTGTAGTTCCGCTAAGGAAATATGGGATAGTCTTGAACTTGCTTATGAAGGAACATCCGCAGTCAGGAAACATCGTATAGACTTGCTCGTTCAAAGATATGAACTTTTCAATATGGAAAAGAATGAATCTATTGATAGCATGTCTGCACGATTTTCTTGTATTATTAATGAACTGCGGAACCTTGGCAAAAAGATCGATTCTGAGGATATCATTCGTAAGATTCTTAGGAGTCTCACCAAAAAGTGGCAACCTAAGGTCACGGCCATAGAGGAAGCACGTGATTTATCTAAAATCACTTACCAAGAATTGATTGGATCCTTAATGGCTCACGAGATCATACTAAATAAAAACGATGATGATCCCAAAGGAAAGGGAGTCGTTTTACAAGCCTCCACAAGCGAAGTAAGCGAAGAAGAACTTGAGGAAGAAACAGTTCTATTCGCTAGACGATTTAAGAAAGCAGTTTTCAAAGGGAGATACAAAAACCCTAACAACAAAACGTTCGACAAAAAGAAAACTGACTCCAAACAAACATTCTTCAAAAGAGGATGTTTCAAGTGTGGACAACAAGACCGCATGATCAAAGATTGTCCAAGTTGGGACAAAATCAAAGACAAGTCAAAAAGAGAAAAGACCAAAACAGAGTTTAAGAAAGTAATGCTTGCGTCATGCTGGGAAGAATTAGAATCTGAAGATGACGAGGACTCTGAAGAAGAAGAGGTAGCAAACCTGTGCCTAAGCAACGTCAGCCTAGATCTAATCTCAAACGACAATAATGAAGATAACGCATCTAATATGTGTCTCCTTGGAGAATCAGACTCAGACGACGACGACGAAGAGGTAAATTTTCTTCAACTCAAAAGTCAAGTTAAAAACTTATCTAAGGCTATGCTAATTAAATATTTTGAGAAAACCCTAGACCAATGTCATGAACAAAGTCTTGAGTTAGATGACTTGAAAGAGCAGATCCTCGATATTGCTGAGGAAAATCAACTTCTGAAAGCCAAAGCTAAGAAACTGAAATCCAAAATAAGCATTGAAGCAAATGCTAAGTTGGAAACAGTTATGTCTGAGAAAAAGGTTCTTGAGTCTAAAGTTATAGCTAATGAAGCTATAACCTCAAAACTAAAACTCAACATTAAAGAGCTTCAATCTAAAGTTATAGCTAATGAAGCTATAACTTCAGAATTAAGAAAGGTTAATGAACGGCTTAAGTCAGAATCTTCGACTATGGTCGAAGATGAGACTCATCAGGAAGAAGTTGAGATTCTCGAAAGCAAAATCATGGATCTAGAATTCAGTATATCTAAAATCAAGAAAGAACATGCCAAAATTGTGTCTGACTTCCATAAAGACATTCAAAACCTAAAAGAGTCTAGCAACACTGACCATAGTAAATGTAAGAAAGAAATAAACTCCTTAAAAGACCTCCTTCTTCATGCTCGGAAAGTTCACGATAAGTGGGAAGGAAGCACTAACGTTCTAAACTTCCTAACTGAACAATCCGACAACAACATGAAGATGGGTTTAGGTCACGAATGTTATAGAAGAAGGGATCACTCAAAGTGTAAACAAAGTCCAACAGATAGAGACTTTAGAAGAAGGAAATATGCCGATCTTCCTGAGTATTTAATATGCACTTATTGTGGCCATACTGGACACCTCCGAGAAAACTGTGTGAAACACGCACAAGATTTTAAAACCGGAGTTAAGTTTGTTAAATCCTTAGGAATTCCAAGCGACACTATTTCTGTCTCTGATAGTGATGGTGACAAAACTGAGGAAAGAAACATTGACCACAGATGGTTCTATGACATGACATTTGACTACGAAGAAAAGAAAAACAGAACCAAACAGACTCCTCAAACATCACACAAAAAATGGTCACCAAGAGTCCAAACTAAAACCTACACAAGAACATCAAAACCCAACCACTACCGATATAGAAAGACCTATGTAAGACAAGTCTGGGTTAAAAAGGAAGATGTATTTGTGATTACTAACAACAAAGGACCCAAGCATGCTTGGGTACCTAAATCTTGTCTTTAAAATTATTTGTGCAGTTTGTCGCCAAGGAAAATAACTTATGGTATCTCGACAGTGGATGCTCAAGACATATGAAAGGCGACGTAAACCTATTCCAAACCCTGAAACCTTTTGACGGAGGTAAAGTCACATTCGGTGATAACAAAAAGGGAAAGATCATCGGAATTGGTAAGATAGGTATTTCATCCTCTCATGCTATAAATGATGTATACCTTGTAAGTGGTCTCAAACATAATCTGATCAGTATATCTCAACTATGTGATAAAGGAAATAAAGTGGTTTTTCATTCAGATATATGTCGTATAATCCTAGAAGGCACCAGTAAAGTAATACTTGAAGGTCACAGGATGAAAAATGTTTATATGATTGATTTAAATGTTGTACCCACTGATTCTCTATCATGCATGAAAGTTACGTTAGATGATCCATGTCTATAGCACAAGAGATTTGGTCATATTAGCTCACCTATTCTAAGTAAGCTGAAAAGATGGGACTTGGTCGAAGGTCTTCCAAAGATCAAATTTGATCAAGAAAAGATGTGTGACACATGTGCACGATGTAAACACGTCAGATCATCCTTTAAGCCAAAAAGAGTGGTAAGCACAGAACAAGCTCTTGAACTTGTACACATGGATCTATGTGGCCCTATGAAGGTAAGAAGCAGAGGTGGTTCCAGGTACGTTTTCGTTCTAGTTGATGATTACACTAGATTTGTTTGGCCAATTTTTCTTCATTCTAAAGACGAAACATTCGATGAATTTGTTAGTCTCATGAAACTTGTCCAAAACAAATATAAATCAAACCTAGTAACAATCCGTACTGACCATGGAACTAAGTTCGACAATCATGCTTTTATTGAGTTCTGTAAAACCAATGGTGTTGGACATAACTTCTCGGCCCCTAGAACCCCACAACAAAATGGAGTCGTAGAACGAATGAACAGAACTCTAGAAGACATGGCTCGAACAATGCTTCTTTGTAGTGGCCTACCTAGAAACTTTTGGGCTGAGGCTATTAGTACAGCTTGCTATATTCATAACCGTGCTATGATTAGACCTATCCTTAAAAAGACTCCTTATGAACTTCTTCGTGGTCGTAAACCAAACATATCTCATTTAAGATGCTTTGGTAGTAAATGCTTTGTTCACAACAATGGTAAAAACAGATTAAACAAATTCGACCCTAGAAGTGATGAAGCAATCTTTATAGGATATTCAGATCATAGTAAAGCCTACAAAGTTTTTAACAAACGTACTTTATGCATAGAGGAAAGTATTCATGTTATCTTTGATGAGAATAATGTCTTCGATAAGCCGTTACAGGATATAGAGGAAAACCTAGACGAACCTGATTTCAGGTTATCAAAGGAAGATCCTCCTGAAATGGAAATTGAAGAAGGAGAACCTCAAGGAATTCATGATGAACTCAACTTGGGAGAAAATGGTACGAGAGATGAAACTACAGTTGATGATACTGTAGATAACTCTCAAACCAATGACTCGGAACCCAGAGTTACAGCTAATGAAGCTGTAACTTTGAATCAAAACCAAAGGGAAGAGGCCAGAGTTATACCTGACCCTACTATAAACCCAGGTTTGGATTCAGGGGGAACAAGTCAAAATCCCGAGTCAAGTTCAGGGAATGCAAATGATCAATCAAGGAACTGGAGATATAAAGGCTCTCATCCTTTGGACAATGTCATAGGAAGCCTGACAGATGGAGTTCAAACTCGAAGGAGCTTAAATAACTTTTGCTCTTTTTACTCCTTTCTCTCCACTATTGAACCTTCAAATATCAAGGAAGCTCTCGCAGAACCAGACTGGATAGTTGCCATGCAAGAAGAACTCCAGCAATTTGAAAGAAACAAAGTTTGGCATCTTGTTCCTCGACCTAAGGACAGAACTGTCATTGGAACTAGATGGGTATTCAGAAACAAATTGGATGACACTGGAGTCATTGTGCGAAACAAGGCCAGATTAGTGGTTCAAGGATACAACCAACAGGAAGGGATCGATTATGACGAAACCTTTGCTCCTGTTGCTCGTCTTGAGGCAATAAGACTACTCATTGCATTTGCAGCACACAAGGGAATGAAGCTTTTTCAGATGGACGTTAAAACTGCATTTCTTAATGGCTATCTCCAAGAGGAAGTATTTGTTGAACAACCTCCTGGATTTCCTGACAGCAAACTCAAGGATCATGTATTCAAATTGGACAAAGCACTATATGGTCTGAAACAAGCACCTAGGACATGGTACGACAGATTATCAAAGTTCCTATTGGAGAGTGGATTCAAGAGAGGGTCTGTGGATAAAACCCTATTTCTTAAAAGCAAAAACTCAGATCTACTAGTTGTTCAGATCTATGTTGACGATATTATTTTTGGTTCAACTAATAAAAAGTTGTGCAAGTACTTCTCTGAGTTGATGACTTCTGAATTCGAGATGAGCATGATGGGAGAACTAAAATTCTTCCTTGGACTTCAAATACAACAAACTGAAGAAGGAATCAAAGTTCATCAACAAAAATACGTCAAGGAGTTACTAAAAAAATTTGGAATGGAAACCTCTCATGCAATGCCTACTCCAATGGTCACAGATAAGAAGCTAACCAAAGACGAAGATGGTAAGTCTGTAGACGAAACAACTTACCGAGGTATGATTGGCTCACTTCTTTATCTTACAGCAAGTCGTCCTGATATAATGTTTAGTGTCTGTGTTTGTGCGAGATTCCAATCTGCACCAAAAGAATCACATATGATTGCAGTTAAGAGAATTTTAAGATACCTAATCGGAACCTCAAAATTATATCTATGGTATCCTATGGACTGTAACTTTAACCTAGTAGGATATTCAGATGCGGATTATGCAGGATGTTCTTTAGACAGAAAAAGTACCTCCGGACTTGCTACCTTTGTAGGTCCTTGTATTATATCTTGGGGATCCAAGAAACAAAATTCTGTCGCTCTCTCAACTGCTGAAGCAGAATATATTGCAGCCGCACTGGTATGTTCTCAACTTTTATGGTTAAAGCAACAGTTACATGATTATGGTGTTGATGTTGGATGTTTGCCTATATTATGTGATAATACGAGTGCTAAAATTATATCTAAAAACCCAGCCCAACACTCGAGAACTAAACATATTGAAATTAGACACCACTTTCTAAGAGACCATGTTGAAAAGAAAAATATAAAATTGGAATTTTGTAGTACGGAAAAACAATGGGCAGATATCTTCACTAAACCATTGGCTAGAGAACGCTTTGAGACTTTGCGATTGGAAATTGGTTTAATCGGTGGCACCTAATCAAATCTTAAAAGCAAAAATAACCCAATGATTGACTACGGTTTAGATGAGATTATATGACTGTGTCCGTATACTCCGCTGCATGTGTATGTATATATTCGATGTTAAATTTTGTGATTATAGTTATATTATATAATTTACATATGGATGTGTGCACAAATCAATCTCACAACAATATTACGTCAAATATTATAATTATCCCACAACATACATATTACAATATATACAAAATAATAATATTCAAATATTATAAAAACAAAAATAGTTACCTAAATTTAAACACACAAAGTGTGTGATGGTCCCCCATGTGCCACGTTTCTACCCAAACCTAGCCCCACACTCGACTGCCACGTACCCCCTCCTACTACCCTATAGCTTTTGACTTTCAACCCCCCACAATTATTACCCCAACAAACCACTCACCTCACATTTACCATTCTTACCGTCCCAAACCCAACTCCCTAAAATTACTTCTCACTTCCTCCATTATTAACCTCAAAACCTCTAAAACTCCATAAAAACAAAAATTACCAACCTCCATTAAAACCTCCGCTACGACCTCCATCCAAAACCACCATTTCTATCACCACAATGCCACCATCTCGTGCAACCCGCTCTCACCAAAAGAAACCCACACCTCCTTCACCAACTCCGTCACCCCCACCGTCTCCAACACCCATAACCGCCTCAGCACCACCATCCGACAAAGGCAAACGACGAAAACTCAACCGCTCATCCCCTTCCATCTCCGATGACATGCATGAAATGGGTTCTAAATCTCGAAATCCGCGTCCTCTGTTTTCCGAGTATTCGATTGAAGCTACTAGGGAGGGTCTTGAAAGAGTTCGAATGACCAAAAACGAAGGTATGTTAATCGAACGTGTTCTACCTTATGCTATACATGCGGGTCGTTATTATCCAAGGTCATGGGTCGAAAATTCGAAGTCTTTAGGATTCTTTAAAGATTTCTTAAAATATCAGGGATGGGAGTACATTAGTAGTTTTTCTGGGTTGATTTTTCCTATTGATATGGTTCAATTTCTTGCTTCGGTTACAAAGTGAGATAATGGTATTATGGGTGTCGTAAATGGACAAGATGTTGTCGTAACTAAGTCGGATATTTGCGAAATTTTCAAACTTGATCAAGAAGGGTTAAATCTTGACCCGAAAATGGAGTGGAGTGTTGTTTCCAAAGATCAGAAACTAAAAATCAAGAAGTATTTTGATGACGATGCCAATGAGGTTTCACCCCTGCTTACCGTATCCTTTAATCCCAAGTTAAAGTTTTTCTTGAATTTCTTGTGGAATACCGTGCTTCCTCGAAGAGGTGGTAGGGACAAGCTCGCTAGTGTTGAAGCAATCGTGTTGTACAGTTGGTTGGAAGGTCAAAAAGTTGATTTAGCATCCCTAATTTGTCACAAAATATGTCAAGTTTCTAGTGTGGTTGTCAAGGAGAAATTTTGCTCGACAATCGACATTCCATACAAAATGTGGGTGTCCGAGCTCTTGCTAAAGAAAGGAGTTGTTGATGATGCTAGTTTTGGAATTAGGCCAAAAGATTGTATGTGTGATCGTCTGTTGAAATTGATGGGCATTTGCTTTGATGGAGTTGCTAAGCATTAGTGATCGTCTTTCTTTCATTACGACTCAGGGAGGAGCCATGGTAAGGGATCACGGGTTATTACGGGAAGATGCATCTCAAGCACTCGAGGCCGTCAAGGCCCTATCTCTCAAAGTGCTCAACTTCGAAATTGCGCTCAATGCTCAAGGGAGAAACGTGTCGAGTTGCTTGGATAGGCTGGAGTCGCTTGAATATCGTACCCGACCCGACTACGTGAACCCTTATGCAAAGAATCCGGGTTCAAGCTCTCGTTCGTGATCCGTCATCTCCGTCTCTGTTTCTTGGTTGGATTGAAGTTGGTTTGTTGTTGTTTTAAGTCTGGGGTGGACTTATGAACTTTTTTTTGTATTGTGGCCCAATGCCTTTCCCTGACCCATTAATAAATCCGAAGCTAACTCTTCTTTTGCCTCTTCGGATTTCCTAACTCCAAACAGGCCCACACTTAGATCCTGTTCTGATGCGGCCCACCTTCTATTTCCTTTTGACTTGGCCCATCGTATTTGTTATCTTTTGCAGGCCCATTATGCACTAACCTAGCCAGGCCCATTTTCTTAAACTTTGTCCCACATTCGGCCCATTGGCTTAGTATTTTCGATTGTTGTGTATATTTTTAACATTCCGCATGTGGTTATGTGATATTCTCTATGTTCATATTATTTCGACTCGTTTATATGCTTGCTTATGCTTCGTACGTATATTATTCTAGTCGTTTCATGTCTTTGTTCTCATCTTTTCGATGATGTTAAGAGGGGGAAATATGCGACTTAGATTAGAATTTGCCTAAGCTTTCTCCTTGTCGTAATTCATTGTCTCTTAGGGTTCTTAAAGGATATGGGATAGATAGAAGATAAAAACCCTAAGTTGATCTTTGCTATGAATGACCATTATTATATTGAGGGGGAACATACACTTAGACACGAAATCTAAGAAAGACTTGTCATCATCAAAAAGGGGGAATTTGTTGAACCATATATTCAAATATATATATATATATAGTATATATGTTTATGTTTTGATAATGACAAGTCTAGCTATTTATATATTATATACTCGTATGTATAATCGTGTGCTAAGTGTACAGAACATTAGTAACAAGATCTAATCAATCAAGTATAAAAGATTCAAGCATATTAGTCAATGAATTGACTAAGTCGAAGATTGATAGAAGATCACAAGCGCGCATAATAAGCTAAAGTTATATTCATCAACTATAGCTTTAGTACAAGATTGATCCTAGTTACAGCCCGTAGCTATAACTCTATATCATGAAGAAATGATCGGAATATATATGTGTTTGAGTTGAAACAATTGTTTCTATATTAGTGTCGTGTAGAATTAGTGTTTAATTGGTATTCTATTTTAATCAATAGAATTGTTAATCTTAATAGGATTATATAAAATATCTTTAAGTTAAATAAGGAATAAATAATTGTCTTATGAGATAATTATTTATTACTAAAATAAACTAAGGATTTTTATATGATTTTATTTGTCAAAAATATATAATCTAAATATAGTATGTTTCGACTTTGGGAAACGTGTAATATGACACGATTGCCATAAGTCGTGTAAGGCTTACTTAAATAAATATTATGTATTTATTTAATATCTTAAACAAACTAAGATTATATTTTGGTAATATCTTTTATTATCTTTGACATAATTTAGGAAGTTGTTTTAATAAGGATACTAATTGTTTATTATATAAAGATCTTTCCTAAATATGAATTAGGAAATTGATTCCTAATATAATACATATAGTATATTATTAAATCTTTCCTAAATATATTAAGATTAGATTTAAGGTAATATTACTAAAAGACTAGTATTCTAGTTTAAGTAATATTCCTAAATCATCTAGGGTTTAAATTACCTAGATACATATTCTATATAAATAGACTACTATGATACATTAAATCACACGAAATACATACACACATATACACGCATATCGAGAGAGAAAAACCGTCGTTTGTTTTCTTCAAGTTCGAGCTTTTCATTGTCATATCCGATTCAAGATTCAAGTGCTCAAGCATTGATCTTATTCATTCAAGATTGTGACACCAAGAAAACATTGAAGACTTTATCTTATTTACGTAAGATAGATTGAGTATTTAGCGGTACTCGTTGTAAGACAAATATTTAACGGTATTTGTCGTAGCTAGATATTTAACGGTATCTAGATTGAGTTGTGACTAACATCAAAGTCGCACGAGTAGGGTTGATAAAATTGTAATCCAGAGTTGGTACTAATTTTATTAATCGAGAATAGTGGACGTAGGTCTCAGAGTGTGAGACTGAACCACTTCAAAAATATCGTGTCTCTCTTTACTACTTGCTCTACTCAACGATCATCATACGAACTTACACACATCGAAGAAGATTTAAAAAGAAGGCATACTCAATTCAACCCCCCCCCCCTTCTTGAGTATATCATATCAATAGACTCTTCACAATACTTTAATAAGCAAAGTGAGAAGCATTATCTTATTATGCTTTTTATGGCGGTTCTTTCTGCTATTTGGGATTCTAGGAATAATTGCATCTTCATGAATACAGAGGTTAATCAGTTTTCTCTAATTCAATCGTATAAGTGTGAAGTTCTAACGTGTTGTTTGAAAAGTTCTCTTTATCTGCTGATAAACACCGGGAACCTTTGATGGATACTTTAGAGCTCGACTCGATTCTGTGGGACGACCCACGGATTTTGATTGAAAACCAGTTGAACTGCTCTCTAGTTTGGATTACGGTTGATGCAGCATGGAAGGGGAATTGTCAGGCTGGAATACGTATCACGGTCTCAAGCTATGCGGATGCACATTTAGACTCATTCCTGGGAGATTGTTATTCACAAAATCTTTGGGCTGAAAATAGTGAGCATGCTGAGGCTTTGGCTGTCTTGAAAGCTCTGGAATGGGCGGTTCAGAAAAAGTTTTATCATGTCTCTCTGGCGACGGACTGTTTGAATGTGTTGATGCAGGTTTTGGGAGCCCAAAAGGAGGCTCACTTTAATATAAGGGTCATTAGGGCATTTAGAGCCTTAAGTTCTGATTTCCATTGTCTCAGCTTAAGTTTCGTTCGTAGATCAAATAATTTTAGAGCTCATAATATGGCTAAATCTGCACTTACGCTTTGATAGTCATATGTTACTTACTGCCAAAAAAAAAAAAAAAAAAAAAAAAACTCTTGACCATGAAATCACACCTTATCCATTGAGTGTGCTTCTTATCATTCTTGGATGGCTTGGTTAAAGTGTCATCAATGAAGCAGTCCTTGTTCTTTGAAACCGTGCTTCTTATCATTCTTGGATGGCTTGGTTAAAGTGTCATCAATGAAGCAGTCCTTGTTCTTTGAAACCAACGCCATGAAAGCATCTCTTCTCCAACCCATGAAATCGTGACCATCAAACGGAGTGGTGACGAGACTGGCAGTAGGTTGCTCAGATTGAGCCAAGAACAAGGGATCATCATAGTATTCATAAGATGGAGGAGCATTAGTTTCTGGATTAGGCATGATGAAGATGTAAGAAAATTTTGATGTGTAGCGGAAGCGTGTGAAAAAGAAGAAAAAATTCAGAATCGTAATTCAACTGATACCATGTAAAATATTGTATTTTGCATATTGTTCAAAAGTACATTATGATTGTGAATACAAGAGTATATATAGGAAATGTTTGTAACTAACCTCTAACTAATAACAAACTCTATAACAACTTATTAACTCTAGTATATAACTAACTATAGTTATATCCAATATACCGGCACTAGCTGATCGCCACCACGGTCGTACCGGAGAAATAGTTTTCAAGGCAGTGGTTCCGCACCACGCCACTACCTTCCAGTTTCGGTATTTCTGGTCCTTTATTTTGTTACTGCAATATTTCTTGTTGTGTCGAATTATAGTTTTTGAGTTCTGTAATTTTTGTCCAACAATTATTGGTATGTATGGTAATCGTGGATTTGTCGTTATGTAATGTATTCTCGTAATTATTCACACAACATAGCATAACTTTGACCGTTGACTATTTGATGAGCTATGTAGAATTTTAGAAAAAAATGCGAGCGGTTTTCATGATCTAACTTAGATTTGCTTACTGTTGTAAAACTTGTAAATTGTAAACCACAACACTACTCAGCCGTACTTGGTCACGCCATGCGGTTTGTAGTTGGACTACTTTATACATCGTATATTAATCATGTATGAGTATATTATAGTATACAGATGTCAATTAGCTTAATTAATAAAGTCACGAGAGATCAGGTTCATAATTTAGGTTAATAAAGTCACGAGAGATCATGTTCATAATTTAGGTTCGAATATCGCGTCGTTAATATCAAAATATCGCTTGTACCTAAATTTACACCAAAAAAGTACCTTTTACTAACCACTTGGTCTTATTTATCGCTTGTTGATTTCCCTGGTGCAACGTTCATCTCTCGGGCTTTTGTTCATCTTTCAAATGGATCACTTCAAGTCTTCAAGTAGGCTTAATTAATTATTCCTTAAATGACACGCTTACACACTCTTAAAATAATAAACTTGGTACCTTAACTAAACTAAGCACTAAGTCGCATAATCTTATATAATCCGTAGTTTAAAAGACATAAATATAAAATTTAGGGGTAGATAAAGAAAAGTATGAATGCATTGATGATTGATTCTCATTTCTCACCTATTGTCAAGCATGGTAACAAATGAGTGAAACCTTAGTGCAGACGCAGAAATATTAGTGCAATAGGTCTCCAGGTTGATATTTTAACCTGTTGATTGGGGCGGGGAGTCACAGGGTTCAGGTACGGATGCAGGATTTTACTCGAGAAAAGAGCATCGGAAATTTTTTTTACTATAATAATATTTGGTTTGCATTTTTTCCCAAAAAATAATATAAAAAGCAATGCTCATGCTCTTGGTGGAATTTGATTTTTATGGGTTATAAAGTAAAGCTTCAACTATTTAGTCAATTGAAGATTAATGTTACAAATAAATACCAAAATTATATTATTTCTAAAATTTGAGAATTTTCCAACCCAAACCCGCCCCTTAGGAGTGGAGAAAAAGGAACATACATTGGATGAAGTACCTCTAATTTTTTATTTATTTTGAGCATATATGTATTTTTTTTTGAGCTTATAACCTCAAACTTTATTTGCTTTTGAGCAAATGTTTATTTTTTTTAAAGCAAATGTGTATTTTATTTAACATATTAAAGTTTATAAGTTAAATTTTAGTTTTTTTTCCATCATAACTCAAATTCAACTAAACTTATACTAATACTTTTGAGTTTTATTATAATTTTTTAAAGTTTAATGTTTAAATAAATAAACTCATAAATTTTACAGAAAAATTGATAATTTCTAAAACAAAATTCAAAATTTTTACTATAATTTTCAGATACTATAAAATTGAAAGTAATACATCGGATATACCATTCAACTATGGTTGACAGTGGGTTAATCTTTACCGATTTGGCATATTTAAGACAGCAGGACAATTTGGCAGGAACAATTAAGTATACATATCAGATTTTCAGAGTAAAAGGACTAAAAAGAGTAAAGAATGAAGGGTGACAAAATAAATTGGCAAAACAACGAGTGGTGCAAAACTACTCCATTGAATGCATGCATTTACGGGTCCTTATCAACGCCGTCTCGCTGATTTCGACTCCGTCCTAAGGTTTTACCTCCGACCTACCCTTTCTGTCCGTACTCATTCACGATAACTATACCTGTGATATTGATACCCGTTTATTAAACTCCCATTGAATTCAATTATTTTTTTCTCGTACATTTTAGACCATTCTCAAACAAGGGTCATCTTACTAAGATCACTATTTATTTTTACTCTTAATCGAATCCGTTTTTAAATTAATGCTAAAAAATAAAATAATTGTCGTTTTGGGTTGAAATTGAAAGTATTTGTCAAAATGGTGTCAACGTAGGCTCCGTTTTTCGGAACCTGCTCGGCTTAAACACGCCATTAGGCATGGCGTGTATATAGCATAAAACACGCCATTAGGTATGTGGTGTTTACTTAGTGGAAATTTTCTACAAAACAGGAACTAGCGAGAACAGAACACGCCATATGGGATGGCGTGTGTCTTTGGCAAGACACGCCATGGGGTATGGCGGGTTTATTCAGCCTTTTTTTTTTAATAAGTTGCACGACACACTTCACCCATATTCTCTTCATCCCTCACTCCCTTAACCCTCACTCCCTCAACTAGAGATGACATTATGGGATGAGGCACGGTGGGCGGCATGGCCCAGCACGGAGCACGACATGGCACGACATGGCCCGGCCCGGCGGCGTTTTCGAGGCGGCACGGCACGAGCACGGTCAGGCTACCTCCGGGCTGCGACGCACAATTTTCGAAAAATTCGTGCCTAAGCACGGCGGGCCATAGCACGCAACAGGCACGCCCGCCCGACACGACCGGCCCGGTCTGAGGCACGGTGAGCTTTATTAGGCTGTTCGTTGTTGCCTGTTGGGAATTTCGGATATCAGATTATCAGATATGGCCGTTGAAATATGGATGTTGGGCTTGGGACTTGGGAAATATAGCTGTTGGGACTTGGGAAATCGGAATGGGGAAATATGGGCGTTGGATTGTTGGAGACGTTAGACTTAGAGTGTTGTAATGTTGTTTCAACTTTTTTTTTTTTTTTTTCTTTTTTTTTTAAAATAATTTCCTTCTATAAATATCAACTCAATTCAATTCATTTTTCACAATTCAATCCATCTCTTATTCTCTATTTCTCTTCTACATATCTTAAATTTTTAATTCTTATATAATTCTTACAATTATACAATAACAATATAACTTATAAACATATAAAAATATTATATAAAATAATTAGTAAAATAAATAATTAGTTATATAAAATAGTTAATTGGGTTTGTTGAATCGGAAATTCGGAAGTTCAAGCAAAATTAATTACTAATTAATATTGTTTTTTAATCGTTTTATTGTATTTTTAATTAAATAAACTTGTAAACTTGTATCGTTTCATACTTTTTTAATAAAAGATTGGGGTATTTTTTTAACATCGTTTCTTAATCGTTTGATAACAAATTCTTTTTTTTCATCGTTTCTTAACTATTTGATTAAATCGTATACATTAAAAATACAATAAAACAAGTGAACAAGCAAAAAAAAATTGTTTTTTTTAAAAAATATGTAGCACGCGGGCCGGCCATGAACATGGCACGACCGGCCCATGGGCCAGGCACGACACGGCACGCAAATCCACCGTGCCATGGACGGGCCGCGACTGGGCTTTCAGTCACCGGGCCAGGCACGACACGACACGGTGGGCAAAAAGCACGGCACGAACGGGCCATTTTATAGGTTCCGGCACGGTGGGCCGGCACGCGGGCCGGCCCAGCACGGCCCACTGCCAACTCTACCTGGAAATCCTCAACCCTCACTTGTTATTCATCTCAATCACTCACAAGCACATCTCAATCCACTTTGAAGTTTTCAACCCTCACTCTCTCAACTCTCCTCCGGTGAAAACTCCGGCGAAGTTACCTTTTGTAAGGTATTTTTCTCCTCATATTTTTTGTTTAATTACTAATTTTTATGTTAGATTTCAGTTTTTTTGTTTTCATTTTGGTTAATTAAGGTGTTTTTGTGCTTGATTTAGCTTTTAATATTGTTAATTTGTGGTTAATTTGTTATGTATATGAAAACCCCCAAAATTTGAAACCCTAGGTTATTGAACTTGGTGTAAAAGTTGATAAATTGTGTCTAGTTCATTATTTTGGTGATTATTATGTTGTAATTTGTTTATAAATTGTTGATTTATACTAAGTAAGTTCCTTTTTTTATATATAATGAATATTTTTGATTTTCCACTTATTTGTTATTGGGATGGAGAAATATTGGAGCAAAATGGTTGTGTTAGCTCGCTATAGAGGAGAGAATCAATGCTTTATTTTAGGTAGTACAAAAATGACATATCTTGAATTAGTTGAAGAGATATACAAAGGAATGAAAATTCAAAGTAGTAGTCAATTACGGGTGAAGATGAAATTTCCAAGTTCCGGTTGTTTCAAAGTTGTACCTCTTAACAATGACGGGGACTTAAAAACATTATGGGCAAGTGTTCCTCATTCAAATGCTCCTTCGGTGGACATATTTGTTGAAATTTCTACTTCTCAAATTGTCAATCCTACCCCAAGTATGCCTATTAGGCTAGATGATGTTGGTCAATTTGTTTCTATTGAAGCTAATGACATAAATGATGGGGAATTTGATGGTAATTTAGAAGGTGATGAGATTGATGAGGAGTTAGTAAGACTTGAGGAAAATTTGATGGAAAATGAAGAAGATGGTGATGATGACCTTGTCTTCGCTAGTGCCCTCATTATTGAGTGTAATAAACTTCATTCATTAGATGAGAAAGAGTTGAATAGTTGGAAAACTTGGGAGAATATGGTTCGAAATGAACAAGGGAAAGAATTCGCGGTAGGACAATTGTTTCCAAATAAGTCTTCAATAAGCGATGAGGTGACCTTATATAACGTGAAAGTAAACCAATTTTTCAAAGTTGCCGAATCAAAGCCTAATACTATAACCTTTAAGTGTGGGTAGACACCTAACTCTTGCAATTGGCGCTTAAGGGCAACACAAAAGGACTTTCATTCTAGAGCTTTTACCATTGTCACATACAAAGGTCCTCATAAAGAGTCGTGTGTTTGTGACATGGTTCCTCGTGATCATTTAAAATTGAAACGTGGTTTCATTAGTCATGAGACTTGTAATCTTGTTGAGGGAGATTGGGGATATAAGGTACACTTTGTTGTGACTCACATTTTAGATAAGTTTGGTTACACAATCTCTTATACCAAAGCTTGGAATGCAAAACAACGAGCAATTGAGGAAATATTTGGAGATTGGGATAAATCATATGAGATGTTACCTTGTTTCATGAAAGGTTTAAAAGAATCTAATCCCGGTACAATTGTCCAATTTTCAAATACACCAACAACAAACCCCAATGTGGAAATATTCAAGCGTGTTTTTTGGGCATTTAAACCATGCATAGAAGGCTTCGTACATTGTCGGCCAGTTTTAACCATTGATGGGACACACTTATATGGAAACTTCAAAGGCACTATTTTGACAGCCATGTCAATTGACGTAAATAACCAAATTTTTCCTGTTTCTTTTGCTATCGTTGAATCCGAAAATACTGATAGTTGGCCTTGGTTTATGGCTTGCATAAGAGCCTTTGTGACCAAAAGAAGTGGGTTGTGTGTCATATCCGATAGGCATGCCGGGATAATGAAAGCAATGAGTGAAATTGGTAGTGGTTGGGAGGAGCCTTATGCTTATCCACTACAAAAAAAAACGCGGTGTTCTGACCGAAAAAATCCGTCAGAAAAGAGGAAATCCGTCAGGAAAATCGCGTTTCTGACGGATAATCCGTCAGAAAATTCCGTCCCAAAAATTCGTCACGAAAATCAAGTTTGTGACGGATTTTCCGTCAGAAAAATAATTGTGACGGACTTCTGACGGTCTACACGTAGAAGAAAAAATTCCACGGTCAAATTTTTTTGACTTATAGTGACGGATAATCCGTCAGTACTTGGCCATTTGTGACGGATAATCCGTCAGGAATTTTGTCAAAAAAGTCAATATTTGACTCAATTTCTGACGGATTATCCGTCGGAAATTTGGTCAACTGTTGACTTTTGTGACGGATTATCCGTCAGGAATTTAGTCAAATTTTGACTTTTTTTGACGGGTTATCCGTCAGAATTTAAAGCAGTATAGGCAGGAAACAGCTGCTTGCTGTCCAGCCCAATGTGATAGCATTGTTCATATTTACAACCTCAAAATCACTAAATCCTGCAAAACATTCATCATCCGCCAAACGGAGATTTATATTTCCAAGTCGACCGCTAAGCGGGAACCAACAACAATTAACCAACAACAAAGAAAAAACATGGGTAAGAAATTGAATTACATAAAATAGTCTTCATAATTCATACACTAACATAAAATATGTTCTAAAGTTAATAAGTCATAATCTCAGTTTGCATTTGACTAAACTATGCTAAGTGGTTGGAGGATCAACTGACATGTTATTGCATCCAAAGCCATGAGGGTCGTCCGAGAAGTCATCACGTCGGTGATGATTTGGCATACTTGAGCATGACTGAGTGGAAAAGAAAGTCTGCATATCACTCCAAGCTTTTTTCATTTCCGCCATTTCCTCTTGAATTTGTTTTTGAGTTGCTTCAGTGCTTTCAATTTTTTCTTTGAGACGCATATTCTCAGTTTGCATTTGACTAAACATGCTTGGTCGATAAGAACAAGATCGACGATCTCCTCTTTTGTCCCTAGGATTCTCATACCATACCTCTTCACCCAATGGACCGATCCCAAAAAAACCTCCTTTTTTGTCAAATCCTCCAACAGCTTCGTGGTAGGTCTGAATCTCATCCCGAGGCTCTCCGGTTGGCGTTGGTTGACCCAAAAGTTCATTGTAAGCAGCCTGAAAAAAAGAGAAATTATTAAATAAAAAATAAATAAAATATATTGTAAAATTATCATTTTAATATGAAAAATATACAATAAGTTGCTCGATTAGAAATACTTACGTCTGTCCGAGCAGCTCTAGGGTTAATCTACTCCCCCTTCTTGTTTTTCTTCGTCTTCTCAAACACCTTGTACGGTGTAGCCGACTCGCCCTTTAAAAAGCAAAGAAATCTTATATGTTAATTATATCCGACAATAAAATATTAATTAACCAAATTTAATATTTTAAAAATTTATGAAATACTTGCCATTTCTTTGAAAATATCAGAGCAACTCTTGCGGCCTAGAGTGTGGGTGCCCAACGCTTTCCCGTCCTTAGCACCAGACCTTCTATTTGCCTTGTTTATGTCTGATTTTTTTTTAAATTCAGGATTGTTCTCGTACCTTGCGTCCAACTTCTCCTTCCAACTATCGGGCACCCAATCCGACTTCTTCTTTCCGTATTTGACACCATTCACCATGTGAGTAATCAATCTCGTGACCCTCCTCTTCCACTCAGGAAAAGGGTCATACTGAGAATCAATGGACCTCACATGAGTCTGCCATAAAATAAAATGTTATTAGAAATAGAAAATATTAGTTTAATTTTAAAAACTAATGTGGCTTGTTTATTTTACATTACCTTAAAGTAGATCCACATCTTTTCTCGTTGCGCATAACTCGCTTCAGTCCAGTTGGTGAAGTACTCATCGGTAAGATTTTGAGTGAACGAGGCAACCACGTATCTCTTTACAATCTTGTCATTCCACCTGATTAAAAACAAACACATATATATAAATATGAATATTATAAATTTGAAGGATATATTTTTCATTAATGGAGAATAAAAAAAATACTTACCAACAACCGTTAACTACCGAAGGATCAGAAGTGAGTATAATCGGTGGATTTCGGTGGGGCACATTGTCACCGGTCAAATGAAGGTCATCATCATTCTCCTCCAATTCTTCGTTCTCATTTTGAGAACGCCTACCTGATCCACTCCCCAATATCTTTCGTATAAATCTCGACATTTACCTGCTTCAAATAAAGCTAACAATACAAATAAACACTAGCAATAATAAATGTTAACCCATGAAAAATAAAACAAAGTTTTCATACATTTCTTATGAATGTATAACCAAAGGATAAATAAAACATGTCTTACAAATGTATGCTCAAAAGATAAATAAACAATTACAAGTACTCCCTATCACCCCTAACTATCACTATCACTAGAAATTAAAAAAGTTTCATCATCCGAAAATAGAATTCCGACTTCTTCTTCTTCCTCCTCATTTATCTCAATTGTGGTGTTTTGAACTAAATCTCTATCCTCTTCTTCCGCGACATTCCCGTCATATTCATCTTCACCTATTTCACCTATTTCATCTGCAACCACTTGATACTCATCTTCAGTATCTGTCTCTTCTACCAAAATTGATGAAATTGAATGATCATTGAGAACCACATCTTCTTGGAATTCAATTTCATCAATAGGAGCATCAACATGTGATTGTGCCTTGATTTTAAAAACCGCAGACCATTGATCACCTTTCTTAGTGGTTGGATAGCTAGCATAACAAACTTGATCGACTTGAAAAGCTGCCACAAATGGGTTATGTCCTTTGAGTGTTCTTTTCTCATTCACATCTACAAGTCCATATATCTTATGGATACTAAGTCCTTGTGGGGAGTTATCAAACCAATCACATTTAAACAATATCACTTTATAAACCTTGTGCTCGGTATAATAGGCAAGTTCAACTACTTCATTTAGAGTTCCATAATAATCCAACCCATCTGTAGAATTCACACAAACCCCATTGCTTATGGTAGCTTTGGAAACATCAACTCCCTCCTTGATCAACAACAATTAACAATTATCTACAATTAACAACTAAAAATTATCGTTGATCAACAACAACAACAATTAACAAATAATAATTCAAAATTAAAAACTAATAACTATCACCAACAACAACAACAACAATTAAGAAGTAACAACACTAACAACAACAAATTATTAGCAACTATCCTAAGTCAATTTTTCTATCTAACAGGCTACTATCCTAGGTCACTTTTTCTATCTAATTGGCATTATCCTAAATCAAAATTTCTAACTAATTATCTATTAACCTAAATAAGTTACACTAATTACTTTCTAAACTAACTCATTCTTAAATAAATAATTAAGTAATAAACATAAACAATTACCTAATTAATTTTGCAAAGCAGTGTTGGCGCGGGGTTGTCACGGTGGTGGAGGTTGTCACGGTGGTGGTGGTTGTCACACTACAATGTACAAACAAATCAATTATGAATTGAAATAAATCGAAAAGAAAACTGTAAATTAATGAAAAAAACATAAAAACATTACCTATTAGCAAGATGGAGTTAGTAGTGTGTTGGTGGTTGTCACGGTGGTAGGATTGGTGGGGGTAGAAATCGGATTTTGGGAGGGTTGGTGGTTGTCGAAGGGTTTTGGGGTTAAAAAAAAAGAAAGAAGATGAACGCGTGAGAGGCTCCTGTATCTTTTTTTGTTAAAAAAAATCCTGACGGATAATCCGTCAGGACTACAAAAAATACAATTTGTGACGGATAAGGCGTCAGGACAGTTATTTATTTTGGGTAAAAAAAGTAAAAGTATTGAATGCAGGCGTGGTTGGAACTGTTGAAAATAGGAAAAGCAAAAATAAAAAGGTATTGACGGATAAAGCGTCACTAAAAGATTAGGTGGCATTTCTGACGGATAATCCGTCAGAAATTGGTTCTACTTTTTCAGTTGTGTCAGCCTTTTGTCAGTAATTTTCCTCATGGGAAATCCGTCATTAAAAATTACTGACGCACTATCCGTCAGAAAATGCAACCAAAATTTCGCGCCTACCCATTTTGTTTTCGCGGTATGCTATTTTAACGGATTTGTGACGTTTTATCCGTCAAAACAAATTTCTGACGGATATTCCGTCAGAAATTTGTCAGTACACCGAGTCATCTGACGGACTGTATAATCCGTCAGTATTTCGGTCAGTACACCGTGTTTTTTTTGTAGTGATCATAGAATATGCATTCGGCATTTGGCTTCAAATGTTAATACAAGATTTAGAAATAAGCAAGTGAAGGAAATGTTTGGGTCAACGGCAATGCAATATCTAAGAAGTTTGGCATATGCTTTAATCGCCTAGGTGAGTTGAATAGAGAGGCACAACAATATGTTGTCGAAGTTGGAATAGAAAAGTGGTCAATTTGTCATGATGGTGGATATATGTATGGCATATTAACTACTAACTTGGCCGAGGCATTTAATAATGTGCTAAAAGGAGCACGTTTTCTTCCAATAACCGCTCTTGTCAAGTGTATCTTCTTCAGAGTTAATGCATACTTTGTTGAGAGACGTGAGATGACAAGGAAAATATTGTTGAGGGGCCTTCGTTATAGTAAAAAAAATTACTACATTGTTGGAGGAAAATTGCAAAAGGGAGCATATCATAAGGTGGTTGCTTTTGATCATATTGGAGGGGTCCTTATAATGGGCCTACAATAGTGTGTGATGAGCTCAGAAGACGTGGAAAAGGTAGACGGAAGAGTAACCGATTTCCCAATGAAATAATGAAAAATCTAAGAACACGGTTTCATGTAGCTTGTATCATGGCGTAGGCCATAATAAAATAAAACTTGCACATTGAGAGTGGGGTATTTATTGCTTATAGTTGCGTTTTTGTCTTCTTTTTTTCACTTTTTTCTTATTTTGCTAATTTGTCTATTATCTCATTTACGCAGGAATCATGGATCAACGTCAACACCGTCTACTAGCGGGCCCGGTGAACCCAGAACTTCTCACACGGCAAGAACTCCACATGAGCAAGACAATCTTGGAAGGGGGGGCCATCGGTACCCTCCGATGTAGGTCGCACATCGTTTCGCACAAGGGGTTTCAAGTAAGCCCTCAAGTAGTTGATTTTATTAGAGAGTCACAGTTTTTTTCATTCATAGGATTGTTGGTTTGAAGTTTGATGTAGATTTAATATCCGCTTTGGTTGATAGGTGGAGACCGGAGACACATACTTTTCACTTGACCGTGGGGGAGGCTACTATTAGCTTACAAGACGTCCAAGTCTTGTTAGGGTTAAGGATTAGAGGAGATGTTGTTAGTGGACCGGCGACATATAATTGAGGAGCAATGATAGTTGAACTTCTAGGTAAAACACCAGGTGCTAATGATCTCAAGGGTGCTTCATTAAGGATTGGTTGGTTGTTAGATAACTTTAGCGGCCTCCCGCTAGATGCTAATGAAGAAGTTATACATCAATATGTTAGAGCTTATTTGCTTATCTTGATGGTGACTATCATGTTTCCGGACAAGAGTGGTAATGATATCCAACTTGTTTATTTGCCGTTGTTGAGGGATTTGACCATGCTAGACACTTACTCTTGGGGTAGTGTCGTGCTAGCTACATTATATCGTAATTTATGTAGATCGAGTGACATCAAGTCCAGAGACATTGGAGGTCCCCTAATTCTTTTGCAATTGTGGGCATGGGAGCGGATTCCAATTGGTCGACCTATAGTCATAGGTCCAAAAGAGACACCCACTCGATCATCAAGGACCAAACCCGTTAGGCACTCAACATTTACTAAGGATTGACTCATTGGGTCGGAGGGGGTTAAGTGTGAACGGGAAGAAAGCACAAAGCACATCACTACTTGGGTATAAGGATGTTTTCGATACTATGCGCCATGATCAATTTATATGAGAACCTTACACCCAAGTTTTATTTTTTCTACCCGACTTTTGTCATGATGACTCGAATGATTGGGTTGTCATAGCTCCTATGATTTGCTTTGATATTGTTGAGTGGCATTTCTCTAATCGGGTAGCTCGCCAATTTGGGTGGAAACAAGATATGACTCAACCATGTGACACGGAGCCTAATCTACACAAAGTAGATAAAAAGAGGTGCCCATACACCAAATTGGATGGATAAACATGCTCCATACATAGCAATGTGGGTCAGGAGAGGGCTATTTAGGTTCCATGGTATCGAGGATTATAATGAAATGCACTACAACGACCCTTACATTCTTTGGTACCGTGATCACACTCTTCGATTCATTAGCCATACCTCTCGCTACAGCCGACTTATCAAGCACCATTTGGAGTCACCCATATCTTGTTAGTATACTATATAAACTGGTCTATTGATGCTTAATTGATTTATTATAAATTATCACTTCTAACACTCACTCTTTTTTGTTGTAGGCTCATGGCTTTGTGTATGTTCATATGACATGCAATAGGGAGCTTCAACAAATGCCTCTCGAAGTACCCCCTCATTTCCGTTCCATGGTTTCTGACATCCGTGACTACTCCTCTCAAACACTTCAACAAGTTGACTTTTCTCATCTTCTCCAACCAAACGAGCAACCAACTGAAGCATTAAACCAAGAAGCCACCCAAGAAACAACAGGGAATGAGTCCCCCGATTCAGTGATATTGGAAGACGATGTGCCATTAGTAAACTATTTTAGGCACGATAGACGCTCTAGATCTTCCATGGAACCCGTCACTGAACATAGTACTCCCGAGCCATCAAAGGGAAAGCGGTTTTGGTCTCGTTTACGAGGGAGGAAGAAGTGAAATGCTACAATCTTTATAATAGCTAGATTGGTGTGCTATGTTAGATTTTAATACTTAGATTTAGTACTCCTTGTGCGAAACCATTAGATGTGCTTTAAATTTGATTTCAATTGACAATAGTTTGACATTTCCATTTTCTGTGTACTGTATTGTTAGATTTTGTTCTTGGTTTGATTACTTTTCGAGCAAACGTCAACAAATTTTTTTCTTTAAAAAAAATAACCCTGAAGAAACACACCACAAGCAATGGCGTGTTCCTCTCCCAAGACCCGCCATGACAAATGGCGTGTATAAGCTCCCTATAGATTCAAAACCTCCTGTAAGATTTTTATTCCGCAAGTTCTTAACCTGCTAAAACACGCCACCCGTGAAGGCGTGTCCCTATGTTGAAACCCGCCATTACAAATGGTGTGTCTACTTTGCCCCAACTCTCAACCTTCTGTAACTTTCCCCCCCAAAATTCTAGTATGCTTAGACACGCCACTAGTAATGGCGTGTCTTTGATAAGTAACCCGTCACTGGCAATGTCGTGTTTAGTCTCGTTTTCCCGAACCTACGTGGACACCATTTTGACAAATACTTTCAAAACCAACCCAAAACAACAATTTCTTTAATTTTGAGCATTATTTCAAAAAATCGTTCCTCTTGATCTCACCTTATCTATTTTGACTCACTTCCACCCTTTCAAACAGAAGGTAATGACTTAGGTCATCAACTCAATTTTTTTTATTTAATAATCATTTTCTACATACTCTACTCTATCAAAACCTCTCTCTTGCACTATTTTTTAAATTTAAAATTATAAACAACTATAATCATTTCCAACTTGGCTAACACTTACTTTTGGATTAGCCATTTTTTTTAAATCAATCAAAACATGACACCTATAAGATCACCAAATCGGTCAATGCGAGCAAAAAAAGGTCACAAATTGACCTCCATGGCAAAGAGGTCATGTTAATTTGTTGCTTAATCATGAATTAACTTGACCCAACAAGGTCATGACGTGCTTCACGACCTTACGTGTGAATGATATTATGTACTCAAACCTAACAAAATTTAGTCATTATCATATTAAAGAACGTGACTTTTTCTTATATTATAAAAAACACACACATTTGCCATTTAAGTATCTTTGACAGTCTGAAATAACCACATTTTAAACTAATTATATAGGAGTATTTCATTTATCTTAATCATTTGTTTATTTTTCTTTATTGTCTTTTGATTTTTACTAGTTATATCTAGAATGGTTTTGGTAGTTAAACAAAATAATTTTTAGTTAAAAAAGACCGCGTAGAATATTTTATTTGTGGTAATTGCACATATTTTGAAGTTATGAGGCTAATTTCTGCTAATGAAACTTAAGGGGTTGATTTATACATAACTAATTTAGAACCCGTGCACAGTTGCACGGATATGTATAGATGAAGTTTTATAATTTTATATTACTATAGTAATAAAAGTATATAACATTTTATATAAATGAACTACTTTAGATTAAAATTAAAATGTTGTCTAATTGCGTTAACCATAAACTGATTCAATAATGCTGCAATCGATTGACAAAAAGAATTTATATATAGTCTCTACCATTATTTATTTACTTTTTTTAAAAGTTTTGAGTTGTATTCTAGTCAAATGTATACATATAATTGAGACAGAAGGGTAACATAAATTGATGGATCAATATAATGCTCACCCATAAACAGTTTTAACTAACGAATTCAGGATCGCTCATAAAAACTGGCGAATATATACACCCGCTTCCAAAACCAAATTAAACTCAATATCATAAATGTAGGATTGAAAAAAATATTTGAAGGATGTATTATTAAATTTGATGTTTCGGGGAAATAAAAGAAGGATTAAGAAGACCAATAAAAAAGGTTATGTGTGCTTTAGACCTGTCAAAACATGACTCAACCCGTAAACCTGGCCCGACCCGACTTGATTTGAACCGATTTTTCAGGGTAAAAAACCCGAAAATATTGACCCGCAACCCGAAAGAATGAAAGTTTCATGTCATTTGTCGATCCAATTAAATACAAAATATATAAAAAGAAAAACACAAAAGTTGCCAGAAATATGTAATAGTTAAGAAAAAAAGTAGGGTACGTAATTGACCTGCATTATACTCAATGAGTTCAATGAATATATTTTTGAAGAATGATAGGATAGTTTTTTAAGGAAGGTAATAATCTAAAAAGACAATCCTCTTTCTATAAAAAGGAAGGACATTTTAAGACTTTGGTTCCTCAATTTGAGGTAGATGAACCCACCATCAATTTCTTTCCTTTAATTACTGTCTCATCCTCCAAATTCATTTGCGTTCCATTTTACAAATTGTCGATTCCAAAATATCCGTATTCGTATGTTAAATTTATGTTAAAAAGTTTATTTACAGAAAAATTTATGCAAACAAAAAAATAAATAAAAATAAAAAACGAAAATGGTACAAAATGCATATGTTCAAAGACTACGAATTAATAAATTAAAAAAATAACAACCCTAATGAATAATAATAAATAAAATATAGACAAGCAAATTCATATAATTATACACCAAATCTAACACAAATACCAAGATTATAATATCTCGATAAAAAGAACAAAAAAATGATCAACTAAAATTAACTATCGGAGATAAAAAAAAATTATGAATAATTATTTTGCATGTGGAAAAAATCAACTCCATATATGGTGATAACTTTTTTGGGTAGTTAGAGGGTCGGAGTTTATATTTTATGATCGATGATTTTTTGTAGTTAGAGGGTCGACCAATAATAATTTGGGTTAATTATGATATTTAAGAACTTAGGTTTAAACCGTAAATATAATATTTAAGTGTTTACATATTTTTATTAACTATTATCTGTTTTAAGTTTAAAACGGGTATCTATTCTTTGGGCATATAGGACAAATATTTTACTTTTCATATGTATAATGTTATTATTTTGTTTTGTTCATCATACACATATATATTTAAACCGTCTTAAATAAGAATGTGTTTATTTTCTATAACCTTGAGTTAATGCGTTGATTTTACATACTTTTAAGTAAAGCGTATAGATTATTTATACATTTTACATCGGCATAACTGTAATATTAAAATCATACCTTTTTAAAATATATTCACCTTCTTATTTATTTTTTTAATTTAATAAAATTAAGCCCGTACATTTTTTGCACGGGATCAAATTAGTATTGAAATAAATATTTGTATGCATCTTTAGGAATTGGATAAGGCGGAAAAAGAATTAACGGTAGCATGACACGTGTCAAGTTTAATGTATAACGGTTCTTCTTTTACGCTTATATATAGATCGTTAAGTTATTGGGTCAATTTACTATATTCCTATTTAAGGGAAATGTAGCAAATTATTTCAATAAGTTTAAGATGAAGAAAATGATCCATATATTTACTGACTTAGTTAATACTCCGTATAAAATATAAAATTTAAAGGGGTTGTTTGGTCAACAATGGGAGGATAAAGTTTCTAGAAACTTAAATTCATGTGAATTGCAAAAATGTTTGTTTTGTTGTCGTGAGAAAAAATGGGTTTATGTGGAGAGTTGCACTTACCAAGTGACGGTTAGGTAGGTGACTTCCTACATTATATATGGAGGAAGTATAGTTCCTTAAAAAGTTATAATTCCCTAAAATGGACAATCAAACAACATAGTATAATAGTATATGTGTTCAACTACGTTTGATTTTTAGGATCAAGGATCCTCTCCATTTTCTCAAACAAACCGAGGTCCATTATCTTTCAATGGTACGGATCTAATTCTAAATTGAACGGGTGTCTGTAAATATACTTGAGTAGAAAATGGTAAATGAATGAAAGTAAGATATATAATATATTATGAGTGTATTAGAGAAAAAATATAATACTCGATATTTGTGTGACCCGTTAGAGTACCTTAGGAACCGTGAGAGGGCCCACTGATGCTAGAAAGTAAAGAGTTGATCAGATACGACACCAAGTAGGGCACTTAGTAGACCAAGCAAGTGGACTTGTAGTGGATCAAGTAAAGTGATTTACTCAACCGAATGAGTTGCACAAACAGTGCACGTTTCACTCGACCGAGTGAAATCCACTCGGTCGATTGAAATCAACTCGATCGAGTGAAATGGTCACTCGGTTGAGTGAAATCTGTCAGAACACGATATCTAGTTCTTTTATTCTCCAAACCTTATTTCATTCTTCTACAACCTTCTTTTCTCTCTAAACTATCTTCCTTCTCTCTAAAATTTTCTCAAACATCTCTTATGAAGATTCAAGCCTAGATCTTTGATGGAACACTCTTCTTAATATTGATCTATCTTTGTAAGGTTATTTTCACCCTTTTCTTATCTTAGCAAACCCTAACTTTTTGGTTTTTTTTCGCTATGAGTAATTAATTAATTGATGCTTAGGGAGGATGATATGGGTAATTAGTGGGTTTTAATAAGGGGTTGTGTGCCTTGTATAGGATGTGACTGACTTACGAGACGAAATGGTGTCGGAATCGAGTTGCTTATGGAATATGCTAAAAGTAGGTTAATCCTACTCGATTTCAACATTGTGTGTATTTCATGTAATCAAATTAATGATGATTTTCCTCGCATGATTAATTTAAGTGCACTATGACATGATTAGTCTTAATGGATATGATTAAGGAATGATAATGATGATTAGTTAGTTCATGATGGTAATTAGTTGATATTTATTGGATGAGTCTCACATGGATATCAATGGCATGATAATATGAAGGTATGTTGAGGAAAAATGCTTATATCGGAATGGGTTGTGTCTCATGATGAGTCGAAATTAATCGGACATGTAATGTCTTGCATTTATCGTGGTCATTATGAATGTTGGTGGTGATAATAGATACGTTGGATGGTCATTAATGAGGAGACATGAGGCGATTGGGAGACCGTGTTTCACTTGAGTTACCTCTTGGAGCTTCTCACTCGAAGAGGAATGTGCACATTAATGACTCGAGTTAGGAGGGGCGCGTGTGGTTGAGACACGACGTCTGGCACCTATGTGTGTTTGAGTACGCTTGGACTCGGGCCCGGTGTCGTGGACGCGTTTCTGGCACCTATGCGTGTTTGAGTACAGTTGGACGTGTTCCGGTACTCGGGATTGAGATGATGGTTGTGGGTACTGTTGGGCGTGTCCCGATACCGCTGTGTGAGTTGAAGTATTGTTAAGAGTATCACATTTCGCAGTCTTATGGTATGTTGCATTTTATTATATCGCATATGTTATATGTTTAATTATATTGAAACTAGCGTGTTTTGTGTTGTTTAATTGACACTCATTTCCTAGGTGGTATGTGTTGATCCATATGATATTTCCGGTTATATGGAGAGCAGCCGAGTAGGTTATGTTTAGGTTGATTTGGGTAGCACGTTGGTGACGGACGAGCTTGAGATCATCGAGTCGTGCATAGTAGTTAGAAGAGTTTAATAGTCACAAGTTGTATTTTAATTCATTAATTCACGTTTGTATAACATTTAATCATTATTTATAATAAAAGTATTCTTGATTGTATCTCCGACTTCACTACCTTAGAAATCGAGATGGTAACGCCTCAATTATCTTGATCAAATAATCGGGGTGTTACAAAAAATGGAGAGCATCCAAATTGGGTTTTTAGTTAGATAAAACATAAGTGTTGACTCACATGGACAAACAATAGGTCTCATGAAGAACCATCTCTTACTAAATTAGTGAGAGACACAACGTGGAAAAAAGAAAGTAAGTAACTTCTTCCCCTTATCAAGTGAGAGGTCCCTCAATGACGTTATCGAAATACCGTTTCTCTAAAGTTTTTGTGATGGACAAATTGACCGAGTGAAATGCTTATGAGTTTAGGTTTAAAGTTTATGGCATGGGTCTATGCCTTAAAGACTACGAGTCTGTCACCCTCAGATGACTTACTTGGTATACGTGGTTCGCAGGCTATCACGTCTACAAGAGGGTTTACCCATTGTGCACCGAAGGTAGCGACTGTGGATTTCCTTATTACCAAAAAAAAAATTTTGGTGAAATGATATAAAAAGATATGATAATTATTTAATAGTATAAATTTAACTCATTTAAAGGGTAAAAACGAAAAATCTACTTTCGGTAACTTTCAATTTTCAGGTAGCTTATTTGGTTATATAAGTTACTTACCAAACGCTTATAAAAAAATAAGGTACTTAAAATTTTGGTTAAAAAAACTATTTTGACCAAATAAGGTACTTAAAATGCATTGTCAAATAGAGTCTAATACTTGCTCAATCTCACAACTTTAGGTTTTTCATTCACAGCCCTCATTTATTTAAGAGATGAAAAAGATCTTTTAAAATAGTACAGACCATGTGCAACAAACAATTTAAAAGGTTATCACTATATTGAATCAAATAATTTTTACGATGTTTATTTGGCTACATTGAAATGAATTTGGTCCATTTTATTGTGTGTTTTGAAATGAATTTACATTACTCACATAACTAATGCTCCCCCATTCAACTTGAGTACTTACGATACATTTATTCTTAATGCACATGTTTTAAGGAAAATTTATAAAAAAACTTAAAAGGATAAGTGCTTTACGATAAAAGTGGTAATGTGAGTGTTTTTTGGGGTATTGTGTGGGATATGAGTGATATTTTGTATAAATAGAGTATTTTATTTAAGATAAAATTGACTTTTAGTTGGTCAAATAAAGAAAATGGTCGAGTGGAGTTGAATTCACCAAAATAAAATATCTGTATAGAGTTTATGGGAGGGATTAGGGAATAAATGCTAACTCGATCCAATTGCTTGAAATATCCGTATACCCTTTTACCTAGCATTCAAGTTTCATTCCCACGCTACAAACTTATGTCCAACCAAATAATTTTAAGGAAATACTCTCTCTATTCGAGTCATTTGTTTTGTTTTAGCATAAAGTTTAGATGAAACCAAATGTGTTTGGTGTAGTGGTTGCTCACCTCATCTTTTAACCCTGAAGTCAAGAATTCGATCAATTCCAATGAGAATACCTCTTCATGTAAACAAATCGGGTTTGAGGGAGGAGGGATTTAAAACTCCATATCCATAATATCGTATTCCATTCTATTCTCGTTCTCGTGATCAAAGGACTCATTAATGTAAAATCGCCTTACAAGTTAGTTGATGAGAAATAAAAAAGCAAAAATAAGCACATGGGTCTATAAGACTATGACTATATATACGTGAGTATAAATACACACCCCTCTGGCCCTCTTCATTCACATAACTAGCTCTCTACATCCATCATTTTTGTCGCTTGTAATTCCTTTCTAACTCCCCACAGCCTGTGCTCCTGTCTCTCTGTGTGGGTCTCATTTTACCGTGTTTTTCTTTTACTTCTACTACATATATATTTGTTGGCTTTGTACCTTATTGATCAGTTAAAAATTACGCAGTATAGTATACAAAAATGGGGACAGAGGTAAAAAAGAGCAGTAAGAATGGCGAAGATGATCAACTTCGTCGTATTCTTCTTATTTCTGCTGGTGCTAGTCACTCTGTTGCTCTTCTCTGTAAGCTCTTTACTGCTTTTTATTTTCCTGGTCTGTTCTTATTTTGTGCTGTGTAATTGTGGAAGTACAGTTACAGTTAGTGGTTTAGTGTTAACTTGGGCTGTTGTTATTTTTGTCTAATTTTGATCATTTTTTAGGGTTCTTGCGCTCTTTATATAACTTCACTGTGTATGGAATTGAGTATAGGAATCAACTAATGGAGAAATTATGGCCGTGCTCCCTAACCAATGAGAAAATTGAAGCCGTATTGGTTCCCATGTATAACAAAACATATTACAAGTGAAATTAAAATGGCGTGTTCTCATTGGTTACAGACTACAGACCTACAGTGTATACCTGAACCCAGATCTAATGAAAAATGATGCCCCTATGTATCAGCATTGAATTGCTTCTCAATGAACTGAATAATATTGAACCATAATTCAACCATCGTGAAATTGATGGTTTCAACATTCAACTGGGGTTTTGTGGCCGTAAGTGTCATCATCAACCTATTTGTTTTAGTTAGAGTCCAAGTTATGGAAGGTCGTACTGGCATAGTGGTTATTTTTAATCAAGTGTGCATGTGCCCATGAACATCTAGGAAATCTATCTAGGAGCTTGTCTTTTTTTCTTTTTTTATGACAAAGTAACAATCATTTGATGTAACTTTTGATGCAATTTTCGTTATGGGTTGTTTGCATATAACCTCTATGTTGTTAGCACAAAGGTATTCTTGCATTTGTCCAACTCCGTTGTTTCCTGTCATCCCGTCATACGGGAGCATTTGAGACACTGGGGTAATGTTTTTTTTATTCCGTTAGTCTTATCTCCATTTTCTTAAAGTTAATAAGGTGTTTCAAGGCTATATATGACTTGAAGCTCATAACTTTGTATGGAGAGGTAGTCATAGCAAAGAGTTGGGTTTGGGGTTAGAAAGACAGCTGCATTTGGTCTGTCAGCAGGCAAAATTCTCATGCCAGGATTACATGTCTCAATTAAGCTATAATTTACTTTTTCACGCCAACTTAGAAAGATATTTTATGATCCATCACTGAACTACGGTCAATATATTTATGTATTTTGAGTCGTAAGGGCTGATTTTATGCTTCAGCTGGAGATGTGATCTGCTCATGGGGAAGAGGAGAAGACGGGCAATTAGGACACGGAGATGCCGAAGATCGATTTTCTCCTGTCCAATTGAGTGCCTTGGATGGACATGAGGTGAACTCCATCACATGTGGGGCGGACCATACTCTTGCATATTCTGAGCCACGTTTGCAAGTGTATAGTTGGGGATGGTATGTTTGATGACTTGACGTTGCCGATCTTTTCTCATTATGTTAAAACAGATTTACTACTTCTGTTTCAATGCTTACATTAGTTGGCCTGTGGAAGAAATTGATGTTTGAGACATTGATTTTTTGAGTGAATTCGTGTTTTCAGGGGTGATTTTGGAAGATTAGGTCATGGTAATTCTAGTGATGTGTTCATTCCTCAGCCAATCATGACATTAAACAGTGTGAAGATCAAGCAAATTGCTTGTGGTGACAGTCACTGTTTGGCAGTTAATATGAATGGGGAAGTAATGAGGTTAGTGGTCTAAGCCTGCGTTCTCTTCTCTGATTGAGGTTCTCTTGATACATAATCAATTTGGGGAATTTCCCCTGTCTACGACTCTAACTATTCATAAGTGGTTTCCTCTGAAAAAATATGTGCAAGATGATGTTTATAGCCCTTGTATCCTAGTAAGGACTTGCATGGTTACATATGTTCCCTGCTCTGATTAATATCTACGTGTGTGATTAACTAGATCGATTAAGGATGTGAGGCTCTTTTCTTGCATAGGTAAGGGTATTATAGCAAGTCCCAACATTATTGATTTTGTAAGCTCTGGAGTTTCTGGTGCTTGCTGAGTTAAAGCTGACTGTACATTGGTTTTACATCTCGTTTGTGGTTGACTAGTTAGCTCCCGGATCTTAATTTTCCTTCCTTACGGAGTTACAGTCATTGTGAGTTGTGGCCTCACATATTTCCTCAACTTTGATTCTTGTGCACAAGGGGGCCGGAAGCGTATAAGTTGTTGAAGGGGTTTATTCTTTGTTTGCATGGTACAAGCCTATGTTTTAATAAAATATTTTGCTAGTTTGCTTATCTGTACTTTTATATATGGTCTTACTATTATTATCTGTGGTTTAGCCAAGATATGAAGTACAGTAGGGGTAGGTTGGGGGTCGGGAGAAGGTTGTAAGCTCATCTTAGCACCTCTCATTTCGCCACTGATTATTTTGTGTTTTGACACATTTTTGGTGACGTCATTGATCATTTGGTTTAGGTTAAATAACGATTTGTTCTAAGGATGCATGGGAAGTCGGGGGTTGGGAGAAGGTTGGAACCCATCTTAGCCTCTCACTTCGCCACTGATTATTTTGTGATTTGACACATTTTGGTGACTTCATTGATCGTTTGGTTTAGGTTAAATAATGATTTGTTCTAAGGATGCATCATACTGGTGATCATGTTTCTTTATTAGGACTTTTGTTTCTATCAACTAACCTATTTATGCCTCTAATTTTAATTCAAGTTGGGGAAGGAATCAAAATGGCCAGCTTGGTCTCAACACAACTGAGGATTCTCTCATCCCACAAAAGATTCAAACTTTTCAGGTAATATTTCGTAATTTTAGAAAGGCCAGCATTTCTCATCATCATGTTCTTATGCAACAATCGGAAGGAAAAGGTATACTTAACTTTTCGGTTCCTATACTAGTTTAGGTTCAATTATGCAGTGCCACTTATCGAGGTAACCTCTTATGTCTAAATTTCTTACTGCTCTTGCTAGGGAGTATCGGTGAAAATGGTTGCTGCTGGGGCTGAGCACAGTGCTGCTGTCACAGAAACCGGTGAGCTGTATGGCTGGGGATGGGGCCGATATGGAAACTTGGGCTTGGGTGACCGCAATGACCGTTTGATTCCTGAGAAAGTTGCACCGATCGATGTATGTCAACAAGTCTCCTACTCTTACTTTTGAGTGTTCTGACTCAAATTTGTCTGTGTAATCTAAATTGTATAGTGCATTCTCACTGGTTAACTCAGACATTTCAACAAGTATGTGGAAAGTGGAAACTCATATGTGGGTGGTTTAAATCTCGGTTTGAGACCTGATGACGTAATCAGTTGTCATGATCGGATCTCGATTATTGCTCTAGATATGTGGCCAATACCACATCAAAATGTGGTCGCGGATCGCAATAACCTTCAAAACCTTGATAGATCGGTTGCAGCAGATAATTATTACCTTTATTACCTTTACATTGTCCAGTTGTTTTGTGCTATTTTTTGTTCCCAAAACCGAGGAGAAAATATCTGGAGACATTTCCCGAATAGACATCTGATGTGAAGACCAGTTATGAACATTAAAAACTTTGGCTTAATCATTGTACCTTCAATTCATTTGCATTAAAGTTGTTTTTTTACGTGGTACCTGTGTTCTTACAAATTTTACATGGTACCCTCGTTTTCTCAAAAATATTACCTCCTAAACTTAATGAAAACCTCTTAAAATACCCAAAATGCTCTAATCTGCCTCTTTTACATGTTTATTTTATGCACTCTTTGTTGATCTTTGGCAATAATTTTGTCATAACATTAAACATACATATCATTTAGTCAATTGTAAACATAGTTTCCTTACAAAATTTAACTATTTAAATTTTTTTCCTTTTTTTTTTTTTTTTTTTTTTTTGCTGAGATGAGAGTTCACTCATGACGTTTCCAAAGGATGATTCATGTCAGCCGACCCCAAAACATTCTGGGACTAAGGCTCTGATGTTGTTGTTGTTGTTGTAAAAAGTAAAAACTCGATGTTTAGAAATTTGGGTAATTTAAGAACTATTTATTAAGTTCACAGGTACAAGTGATGTTTTTGAAAAATGAGGGGTGCCACGTATAATTCGAAAAGGCAGAATGGTACGACTTAGAAAAGCCTTTTTTTTAGGTGTTGAGGCGCAAGGCCAGTAATTTGTGGGTGTGTGTGTTTGGGGTTGGGGGGGGGGGGATTTGAACCTGTGACTTGCTTTGACGATACCTCGGTCTTAAACAATAGGGTAAGACCTCTTTCATATTGAAGTTGGGATATGTACCTAGTACCATGCTTTGAATGTACACCTGTCATCTTAACGAGGCATTCTTTGTCGTGTATCAGCTCTAAGATTTATCCAAAATTCTATGGTGATTCAAATATGAATGAAAACCTATATTTGAAGGTTTAGTATTGTCAGGAAATGAAGGAATATATCATTTCTGTATGGCTACTAAAGCTTTTCTCATTTTATCATGCAGAATTGTTGTATCATCATAGTGAATCATTTTTCGTGGTTATTAATTTTAGTTATTACCCTTATCAAAATTTTGAACGGTGCAGGGAATAAAAATGACTCTAGTTGCTTGCGGGTGGAGGCATACAATAACTGTTACGACTGCCGGTAACATATACACATATGGGTGGAGTAAGTATGGACAACTGGGGCATGGAGATTTTGAAGATCATCTTACTCCCTATAAGCTGGCAGCTTTAAGTAACACGACCATATCTCAGGTTACTTGCTGAATCTCATTACTTTCCCCTTTTCGTCCATGCTCCGTATTTTGTTTGAGCACTTCTTTTTATTGATCACAAAGATAACTCTCGATTTTTGGTAGTCTAAACAAAAAGCTGGAACAACTATTGCGATTCTGCCTCGTACTAAATTTGATCCTTAACATCAGTTTACATGTCCTTCGCCCGGCCTAATTTTGCAGATCTCTGGTGGTTGGAGGCACACAATGGCGGTCACATCTGAGGGAAAGCTATATGGCTGGGGATGGAACAAGGTATATCCATAATTTCTGAAAGATTTTGGTCTGTGTTGCATGTCAGTTTAGGAAGTCTAAGCTTGATGTTGAATTTCTAATGTTCGTTTGAATGTGAATAGGCTAAAAATTAACAAACTAAAACAAAATTAGTCAGTTTTGTTTACTGGTTCAATCACTTTTAGGAGGGATAATATTTTCTTCAGCTGAGGGTTTTTGCTGAGGGCCGAGGGCGTTTATCGTTTAAATGTTTGAATGATTCATATTTTTGGTTACATGTCCCATCATATGGAGCTATATCTGGCTGTCTGCTATTGTATCCGTAAATCCTGCTATTAATTTTTAATTAAAAAAATATTGTTCCTAAACCATGATGGTATCGGTATCTAAGATTCTAAGTCCATCAGAATTCTGCTGGATATATGTTTATGAACTTTGGCAAAAGAAAATAGATGCATGATTTTAAAAAACCATTATAATAAGATATTACTCAATAAGGAGGGTTTTCTAAATTCTAATTCTCCCTGTTCCCCTCCATTCACTCGGGTTCGCTGCATTTTCCTTTTTTTTTTGTCATTCAAACCATTTCATTGCATTTCCATTTTAGGGTAGTTTCTTGTTTAAAAAGCCACATATACCCTCTAAGAGTTTGTGGATTCCACTACCTTCAACTTGCTTTTATTTACCCTGTCTATCTACTTGACTAAAATACTCTTCCTGCTAGCCCATTTATCAATACTTGTGCCATATGTAAATGTATCGTTCATGGAATCCAAATGAATAGGGAAAGTAAATTACATGACCATGTTATGGGCAATAGGGCGAGTCATCTAGAGGAGTGTGACCTTTTGAACCTTTTCTTTTAATCCCCTGGCTCTCAAATTAAATTGCATTTCTGTGAGTTGAGGGTTATGCCTTTGCATCAGTGCTTCAAGTTGTTTGTTTAGTGTTATGCTAAATCTCTACGTGCTGGGTCATCGATTGAATTTTGCTACGTTGGGTGGTTAATTAAGATCTGAAGCTTAGCTCCGTGTTCCCTGCAGTTTGGACAGGTGGGAGTGGGTGACAATGTTGATCGTTGCTCTCCTGTGCAAGTCCTTTTTCCTGATGATCAGGCAAGTCTTTTACTCGGCCACTTACAATTTTTAATCAACTGTTATTGATATTCACACTTTTTGTTGGCATATTCATTAACCGATCTCTTTCGTCTTTTGTTCATGACAGAAAGTAGTGCAGATCTGTTGTGGCTGGAGACATACATTGGCCATTACTGAGAGAAACAATGTATTTTCTTGGGGACGAGGTACAAATGGGCAGCTTGGGCATGGAGACTCTGCCGATAGGTAACTGCTATTGCTTATGTTTCTGTATGCTTGTCTTCTGATCGATTCATGTGTTCTGTTTGATTTACCATCGAAGGAGATGTTCATTTCCCTATGATTATCACATGTAACTTCATCAAGTTGAATGCATTCGATGGCGGAGGAGAGCTAGCACAATCTGCTGCCCCCCAAAGCAAGGATAAATATAATTTTTTCATTCAAGAGTTTTGCTCTTTTATAACTGCCTTCAACTGCTTTACAAATCCCTCCAGGTGTTGGGAGTTCTTAAAAGTAGGAATGACTTTTACTTTGATGGTCTTTCCGATAATGTAGTCAGAATTCTTGGTCTCGTGACTCAGCCTTATGTTAACGACTATCAAGCTGCTCACCTCCCCTCCCGAAAAAAAGGAAAAATATGATTGCCTTGTAGATCCCCGAACTTTGCATCTCCGCTTGTCTTCTGAATGCACTATGGCAGAAGATACAGTACATAACATCACATGAGGGTATTGCAGAAATTTGCCAACGATTATAGACGCTTTGAGCATGGATGGATCTGGGAATCAGAAGATAGAAATCTCCAAAGCTGATCCTTCTGCAGGTTTTAACTCTTTTCCTCACATTTCTTCCTTGAAGGTGTGTACTAAAAAATCATTGTTCCTCATCTATCGTCTTCATGATATGGCAGGGAAAATATCGGGTTTGTCAACAGGAAAATATGCTGTTGTCCCTGACGAAAATGTATGACCCTTGCTCTGCAGTAGTGAATGAGTCTTGTATGAGACGAACTCTCCTGTGAATTCAACCCAAATCCTTGCATATTAATGGGTGAATTGGGTCACAAGAGGGTCTGTAGGTTTTAATCTTACTAGATACATTGTCATTAGAGTGTGACTTGCTTGTGCAGGTCAAAGGGACAGCAACGAGCTCAGCGAGACACAATGGTGGTGATGCCAGTGTTCCAGAAAATGACGTCAAACGGCTGCGAGTTAGCACTGGTTCTTCCTGAGGAATTATTACATATCATCTGTGTCTGTACAAATGAGCCTATTGGATATTGGGTCACCGTCTCTCACCTTTATCTGAATAGTCTCGTAGATTGCTTGTGACGATCTACTCGATGTATGTCAGTATGCCCGTTAGTGAGTTCGGATGATCTGCTGCCATTTTAGTCGAGTTTGTGCTTTTGTAACTTCTATCTGAGCTACCGGAGAGGTCTTAGCCTAGAGGTTAAGACGGAGGTATTACGGATAATAGGTCCCAACTTTAAATCCTCCCTCCTCTCTATTGTAATGCGACTAAGAACGCACTTTGTGTTGGAAAAAAAACTTCTATATGACCTGTAATCTATGATGCGTCTCGAAATATTGTGGCGTATGTTGTTTGGTTATGACAAGTGCGTTAAGGTTAAGGGTAAGATTATTGGTAATCTTTAGTGCAAAGTCTTGTTTCAAGACTACAAATAATTTTACCCTTAACGCACTTATATAACCAAACACATTTTAACAAAGTTTTGTCTTTAAGATTACCAATATTCTACCAAAGGTCTTTATAAAGTTTTAAGTTGAATCTTGGAAATCCAAGATTTTGGGTTACTTTGGGTGAGTCTTTCCTCACTTAATTTCAATATAAATTATCCGATGAGTGAATTTCATATGTCATTATTTTTTGGAAAAAAAAAGAGAGGTAAAAAAGTAGAGTTTTGGGTGAGTTTGACGGATAATGTATAAAGTTTGGGGTGAGTTTGAATAATAAAGAAATAATAAAAGTTAGTGGAAAGCTAGTATGTCACAGTTTTGAAACTTTGAAGAGTTTTATGAATAATCTTACCTTAGTAAACTTCTCATTCTATAGTAAACTTCGAGGGATCTTCTAAAGTACGGAGTATTATTTAAAAAGGAAATATTTTTCATTTGAGCGTGTTTCTAAAAGTATTTGTCATTTTAGGGTCCACCTCATCAACAAATTTTTTAAAATTGCAATTTAATCCTTATCATTTTCACCTCTCCTTGATACCCAACTAAAACACATTATTTAACTTAATAGTCATATAATAATATCTACTTAGGCCCTGGGCGAAATTGTAAAATTGAGCCTTAACTTTTAAAAAAATTGTTCAAATAATGATCTCATAGAATTTTAAATAAATGAAACAATGGGTGCGGAAAAACTTTTGAATTAGATGATGTTGATTCTTGAAAAATCTTAAAAAATTTAAAAGAAAAAATGATTTTGAATTTGGAGAATTGGATAGGGTGTATTTATAATTCAAATTTTTTATTGTCGAAAAAATGGAAAATATCAAAAAAATTTCAAAGTTTTAGATATTAGCTTTATTAGAGAAGTCCATTAGATGTATAATTTGGACAAATTATGCTTTGATGAATATAGTTCGGCAAATTCTCACAAAATCTCGTAAGCATGAAAAATATTTAATAACTCAATTTACCCGCTAAAATATAAGTAAAAAACATTAAATGGATAGGCCTATCAACATAGTATATTAAAAATAAATAAAGAAATGTTGGAAATGGATGTGAATTCTAAAAATAAAATATTAAAAATTGAGAAAATAAACTTTATGAAGGATAGACTACATGATCTCTTGATATTTGGTAAGATGATATACCATTAGAGTCCTTACCATATTTTGTTTTACATATGTGATAAATTTTATTTTACAAATAACACACTTCTAATTTTACACCAATGGGCCCCTTCTATACTTTGGACCCTTGTCAATGCCAATCCTAACACCTCATAGGGACGGCCCTGTAATCCACCACCACTCACCACAACATCAGACCACCCAGCTATCCTCTCTCACACCCACCACTCACTACTTCACCACAGACCACAGTTGGTGCCAATGCATTGCGCATTGCCATTGCACTCGCACCACCACCATACCATCGGACCTAGACCTGTCAAAACTCGACTCGACCCGTTAACCGACCGAAACCCGACCCGTAAAAAACCCGCAAATTATCCGTTTTTTTGAAACCCGAACCCGGAAATGACCTGACCCGTAACTGACCCGAAAAAAACGGGTCGGGTCGGGTTAGGTAATGGGTAACCCGTTGGGTTAAAAAAGAAACAAAAACCCCTACTCACTAGTCGCTAACTCACTACTAACGCGCCTCCATCTCCCTCATTATCTCAAATCTCACATTCTCTCTCTTAAAAAATGAAAACCTAATTCAAAAACACTCTCCTAGACCTGTCACGGCCTCCATCTCCCTCACCTCACGGCGTCCCTCAGTGCTTCTTTTGCACTCCATCTCCCTCACGGCCTTCCATCTCCGTCACTAGTCACTACTAACGCCTCCAGATTCTTTGAAAGTGAGTATTTTTTTATGGTTCGACTTTTGATAGTTGAAATCTTAGTCTTTGTATGCAGTTTTGTATTGTAATTTTTTCGGATCCATTTTATTTTAAAGGAAGTCCAAATATAATCGGATTAGTATTGTAAATATTGCAAACCTGAGGCGAGATTTTAGGTTTCTCTGTTGTAAACTTTTTACCATTTTGCTTTGAGATCTGGGAATGGTTATGTGAAACCTGAGGCGAGATTAGTATGTCATTTGAAATAATACTGGTTTTTGAAAGTTTTATTTTCTACTATTTCTTCTGTAGTTCCATTTTCGAATTGTGATGTTTGATGTTTCGACTCTTGGTGATAATAAAAGAGGTGTATCCGTGTATAAGTGTTGCTTGTTGAACTGTTCTTGTTGTAAAGAATAATGCTAACAGTGAGTTTAAAAAAAAGTTAAAGGATTGTGCTTGAGACTTGATTAACTAGCTTTAACTTTGGACTAAGAAGTGGTTGTCAACCGGTGTTACGTTCCAACATTTAACTCCATTCCCCTCTCCATTTTCCATCAACGAAATGTGTTAGGAGATGTAGAATCAAATCTATCCCGTGGATAAATTAAGGAGATAGGAAATTAAGACGAACTCGTGTACGCTTAATACTTTTGGAACTGTCTGATGCATAATTGGCCAGGCTAATCGCACACCTGCCAAAGATAAAAGTCCCTAGACTTGACTAACATACAAATTAATGTAGATAGGGAAGAAGGGGTCGAACCACAGGGAGACGGTGATGTAATTGTAATTAGCTATTGAGAGAAATCTATCGAGGTCGGTCACAAATTTGGGGTTTGTTTGAGTTGTGTGAAAAACTAGATAAAGCAAAGCTAAAAATAAGGATGTAAACAATGGTATAAAAACACTAGGGAGATAGGGTCACACATATATATAAGAAGTTTAGTCATGTCAAAGTTCGTAAGCAATACATCGTCACTTGTTGATTAGGTTTATGACAATTACCTCGCGGCCTAGAGTCTAACCATACATTGACGTCCAACTAGCTCTCGCGTACATTGGGACAATATAAAATAACATGCCTTGTCTAATTCAATTCCAGGCTTTCGATCTTAGGAATAAAATAACAAGCTAATTGCAACCCATAATCATCGATCAACCAACTTCAATTCCAGGCTTTCGATCTTAGGATAAGAATAATGATTCACCAATGATTATGACTAACAATTATAACCACAACTACGACTATCAATTAATCATATCTTATTCAGGCTTTCGATCTTAGAATGAGAGTGATGATTAATCAATAGTTATAGTCAATGATCGTAATTAGTATAAATGGAACAAGCATGTAAATAATCAACATATGACAATGTAAAACTACCCATTTGACATGATTTCAACGACTAATCTACATGGCTTCCCCTCCCTAGTTATAGAACTACTCACACATGGCTTTGTAAGCTAGATTATCTATTCTATTGACTAAGATAGACATAATGACGATAAAGAAATAAAACCGTAAAGAAAGATGATACCGGAAATTAACGGAATAAGAACCCGGAAGATGAAATGCGAATAACTTCGGGAAATGCTTGAATAAACAAAGAACTATTTTTATAAAGAAAGACTTAGAGTATTTCTTACAAGCTTAATGAAGCTCAAAATGATTTCTAATCTAAAATTTATTCTAAGAGTTGTTCACTCCAAGATTAGATTAGATGAGATGATTTGAGATGAATGAAAGCATGGGGTATTTATAGTGATGAGGAGACGGGGTAGATTGCAGCCACCCCGGACCGGGGCAAGAGCATAATGATTGCATTCCTTGAATCTGGACCAAAAAACACCGTGATCAAGGCCACCCCGGTATACCGGGGCAGCCCACCCCTACCGGGGTGAGAACACTGACCAAGTTCCCCGTATTTGCTCAATTGTTTACATTTGGGAACATGGGTGACGTTGCAAGGATGATGTAATGCTTGAGTTGTCATGCTTTGCTCATTATGCTCTTCATGAGTTGACTTCTTTGTTGACTTTCTTTCTTTTTCCGTCACATCTACTACCTGAAGAATGCTTGTCTCGACTTTGGTTAGCTCCGATGCTCGGTAAATGTCAAAATGCAAGAGAAATCCGAAATTCCTACAAAAACCGCTAAACCACATACAAATTACCTAGAACACGGAATTAGCTCAATAAACATTGAAGAATAATGTAAACGATGATAAAACATGAGCTAAAATGGGGATGAAAAGTATATAAAAATATAGCATATCAAATTCCCCCAAGCTAAACCCTTGCTTGTCCTCAAGCAAGCTCAAATAAACCAAGACAAGCAAATGAATCTCCATAATCCCATCAATTACAAATCCCAATTTTAGCTAATGAAATAATTGTGAGACGAAATCCCGAACACAACATAGGCATAGGAAAGATGCAATACATGGTTGAGATTTACACGACGGCGTAGCATATAGAATTTCATCTAGACTCTTTGGCTTTTGCATGATCATTTTGACAAAGGACTCTCACGGTACACTCAAGCACACAAATAAATGTCAAGGAGGTTTGTATGTGAAAACACTCTCCTAACCTCGACTCATGAAGTTGTGCCGGCAATCTAATATGGTAAGCATTCCAATCCACTAGTCAATGCAATAAAAATGCAAGCATGCAATCAAAAGAAGCCATAAGAAGGAAGCAATATGTGATGGGTAAGAAAGGGAACATGTGAGTTATGGTAATTGGAGCTAATTCAAGCTAGCAACTAACCATTAATGCAAGGATGCTCAATCCAAAATCAAACCCAACCCATTACCAAATGTTGAAGTCAAAACTTAGCAAAACGACTTCTCTTATCAAGACAAAGCATATGAGAATTTCCCAACAATATTTTTATGATGAATGTCATGGAAACTTTTATATTTTTCTCTTCTTCCTTTTCTTTTCAATTCATGCTTCTTTTCTTTCTTTTCTTTTGTTTTCATCTTTTTTTCTTTTTCATGGATGGTATATATTTTTTTCCGACTTTTTGACCATCAATTTTTTCTTTCAATTCCAATCACAATGATAAAAGGCAACTTTTGAACCATATCCCAATTGAGCACCCAAACACCAATGAATAAGCTACTAACTTGACAAGGTAGGCAAATTTTGAGTGTAGCTTAGAAAATTAACAAAAGCATGTGTAAAAGGGCAAAAATGGGCAAATAGAATCATGTGAAAGGCTTACAAATACTCACAAGATGAATGCAATGCTTATGAAGTGGAACAAAAACCATATTTATGCCTTTTGGTGTAACACAAAACCATGAGGAGACCTACTCACACACCTAGATGAGACCGAAAAAAGATGTAACGGTCTTAGGAGGCTCTAAAACTTTCAATTTTTGTAGGTTGCCAATGCCAAAAGATCAAGCCAAAAACATCAAAAATCCATTCTCTACCTACTATGTCAAGACATCCCCATGTAAGCCAAAATTCCGTCATAGGTGACTCACAAAATTTCAAAAAGCATTAGAATTGGAAAATGCAAGAGGAAAACAGTAGGAGATTCAAGCAAAGCATGGCATCATCAAATTCATCATCATTTTATTCAAGCTAAACTATATGCAAAAACAAAAAAGATAGAATGCAAATGCAATCCCTCCCCCAAGCTAAACTTCACATTGTCCCTAATGTGAATCATAGAGACGATTAACTAACCAATAAGTTTAATGGGGAAAGGGAATTACAAGAAAAGACAGAAAGAAAAACAAACGTGCTAGATTATTAACCCTCCCCCAAGCTAGTATCAAACAAACATATTCATTATGTGAATTATGCACACTAACTCTACAATCAATTAATTCAAACTAGAAATTGAATTCCTCACCCACAAAGAGCAAAATCAATTTTCCCCAATTTGAAGTTAGGGTTAGTGAAAAATGCAATTTCTAATCAATTTAAGGATAAATTAGAGTAGCATGAGCAAAACAACTTACTTGAGAGTGGAAATGGAAGTAAAAATCCTTGAAGAATGGTTGCTAGGATGAGATTTAGTAGTAAATTGAAAGAAAAGGGTTACCTTGAGAGGAAAAGGAAGGAGAAATAAGAATGAATGAATAGAAATTGAAACACGAGCAGCCTTTGTTTTAGACAAAAACCGAGCACAGTTGCTCCTGCCCCGGTCGGGGTGGCTCGCCCCGGTAGACCGGGGTGGGATTCTTCATTTTTCTTCTTTTCGTATTTCAATTTTTCACAGCAATTGCCGAATGATGTTGTTTTGACCCCGGTCGGGGTAGCGTGCCCCTGACCCCCGGGGTGATCTTGATCAGCGTCTTCTTTTCCTCTTTCAGCATTCTTTTTTTTTTTCTTCTTGCCTCGTATGGTACCTGCAATTTCAATTCAACATACCACAAATCTACTTATTTCTATACTACCTAAACCGAAACATTATTCAAAAAGGAAAATAAAAGATTAAAACACGGGTTGCCTCCCGAGAAGCGCAATTTTAAGTCTTGCTAGACGTCACAAAAATTCAGTTTTTAGAATCCGGAAGTTTCAAGAAAACTTCCTCTACCATCCCAACCATTGCTTCTTCATGATAAGGCCTCAAGTAGTGGCCACTAGCTTTGATCTTCTCCCCATCCGGGGCCAACACTTCAAAGGACCCAATCTTGTCGTTATCGATGATGATATAAGGGCCTGGAGAAACCTTCTTCCGAGGGTTAAACATAAGCACTTTGTCACCAACATTGAGATCATCCTTGATAAGCTTCTTCTTATGTCGACTCTTCACCATCTCCTTGAATGGCTGGGACCTTGCAAGAGCTTTCTCTTCCATCAAAACCTTCTTCCCATTGCTTATCGTTTCACCATTTCCTACGCAAGAGCTCAAAGAATTTTCCACGTCCTTGCTCAAAGATTGAGACAAGGGGTCAGCTTTATTCAAAGCATAACAAGATTCCTCCAACATTGGACTCTTAAGACCATGACTCAAACTATATGTCACCTTCTCATCCCCTACGGCTAAAATCAACTTACCGTTCTTAACATCTATCAATGCACCCGCGGTATGTAAGAATGGTCTACCCAAGATTATGGGAATTTGCGCATCTTCGGCAATGTCAAGCACGATAAAGTCAACCGGAATGAAAAACTTTCCTACCTTGACGGGAACATCCTCCAACACACCTAAGGGGCGTTTGATAGAACGGTCTGCCATTTGTAGGGTGTCACTAGTATACTTAAGAGCTCCTAAATTCAGTTTTTCGTATATCGAGTAAGGCATGACACTTACACTCGCACCAAGGTCACATAGAGCTTTATCAATTGGAAAATTGTCTATGGTGCATGGTATGGAAAAACTTCCGGGATCTTTTAACTTAGGAGGGGACAAGTTTTTCAAATAAGCTTCACACTCAGAAGTGTAGGCCACTGTTTCAACATTGTCAATAGTCCTCTTCTTAGTTAAAATCTCCTTCATGAATTTAGTATATGAAGGTATTTGAGTGATAAGCTCTAGATAAGGGATAGTTACCTTGAGATTTTTCATCATTTCCATGAACTTACCGAGTCGGGTCTCTCTTTGAGCTTGTGCCAAACGATGTGGAAATGGCACTTGGATTTTCTCCGGCTCCTTAGCTTTGTCATTCACTTTTGGAGGCTCTTTCTCTACATCTTCCACCACTATTGGGTCATCATCCTTCTTTGACTCCTCTTCACTTTTTTTAGAGGTATCAACCATGTTTCCACCATTGTCTTTCTTACCCACTTTTTCACTTGCATCATTGGGCATTGGAGGTTCATCATAGATGGTACCACTCCTTAGAGTGATGACATTAACTTGTTCATGAGGTTGTGCTCCTTGAGGTGGCAATTGACCTTGTTGTCTTTGAGGGTTAGAAGTAGCAAGTTGGGCGATTTGTGTCTCAAGCATTTTGATTGAAGCATCCCTAGCTTGATCGGTCTTTTGAATGTGGGAAGCCATGTTTCTTTGTGTCTCAGATACTTGGGCCAATAGTGCTCCTATCTCACTCAATTGTTGGAGATGTGGGGGTTGACTTTGTTGATTCTGAGGATTTTGGAAAGATTGTGGATTTTGGAATGATTGTTGATTTGGAAATTGTTGTTGAGAGAAAGTTTGTTGGTTTTGAAATTGTTGTTGGGGAAATGGTTGTTGATTTGGAAATTGGTGTTGGGGAAATGGTTGTTGATTTGGAAATTGGTGTTGAGGGAAAGGTTGAAAGTTTTGTTGGAACTGGTTCTTTTGTCCTTGATTTTGGAAACCCGGTGGTGTAGTACTTGGTGGTGGTCTTGGTGGTAGTGGGTTAAGGACATTTGTACTTTTGTAGGAGAAGTTTGGATGGAATTTTGTACCCGGATTGTAGGTGTTAGAAAAAGGGTTGAAATTTTGCCTAAAGTTTTGGTAGGCATTGACTTGTTCCATGTTACTTCTACACTCTTGGAATCCGTGTCCCGCACTTCCACAAGCTTCACATACCACAACTTGACTTGTCACGTTTACTTGTTCATGAGGTTGAGAGGAACTTGATCCTTGTTGTCGACTTGTCTTTGGAGAAGAGCTACTTGAGCTTTCAAGAGAGCTATTCCGGGATCTTATTCCTTTGCCTTTATTGGGATGTTTCTCGAGTTGACATATTGAGAGTCGTGAACCGCCATAGATTCTATGGTTGAGTGAGCTAACTCCACATCTATGTTGTCGAATCTCCCATTGTTTGCGGAGTCCAAAACTCGACGAGACTCCGCACAACACCCATTATAGAACGTGATGGCAAGGAACCACGAATCCAAACCATGATGAGGACATTCCCTTTGAAGTTCTTTGTACCTTTCCCATGCTTCATGCAGACTTTCATGACCACTTTGGCGAAAACCGGTGATTTGACTTCTTAATTGTTGTGTTTTCTCAGGAGGGAAATACTTTTGATAAAATGCAAGGGCTAGACTATCCCAATCGTTGATTCCCAATGCAACTCGATCAAGGCTATTTATCCAAACTTTGGCCTTGTCCTTTAGGGAGAAAGGGAATAGTATCTCTCTTATTTGCTCTTGTGTGACACCCGGTTACCGAATCATGGAGCAATAGTCACAAAAATTTTGTACATGTAAGTTGGGGTCTTCCGTAGGAGTTCCCCCAAACTGTTTTCTTTCAACAATGCTTATAAAGGCCGGCTTGATTTCAAAGTTTACCGCACCAATTTGAGATGTGACTATTCCCCTTGGGAGCATAGCCGCAGTGGGCTTGGAATGATCAGACAAACGCACCATATTTTTCTTTGTTGGTTGAGAAGTAGAGGCTTCTTTCTCAAGAGTTTTGAGATCCTCTAGATAAAAACACCGAATATTATCAAGGTCCGCAAGAGTTGCGGCTTCGGCAATCTCCTTAAGGAAGCGTAATCTCCTACGCAAAGACTTCTCGGGTTCGGGATCGACGGGAAGAAGTTCACCAATTCGAGAGGACCTGGGCATAAGACAACAACCTAGGGGAGATTGTAAGTAATGGTCTCAAGGAACAAGTGTTCCTTAAGACAAAAGAAAACAAGATAGAATTCTACTAATCACAAAAATAAAACCGTGCGTCCCTGGCAACGGCGCCAAAATTTGGCCAGGCTAATCGCACACCTGCCAAAGATAAAAGTCCCTAGACTTGACTAACATATTAATTAATGTAGATAGGGAAGAAGGGGTCGAACCACAGGGAGACGGTGATGTAATTGTAATTAGCTATGGAGAGAAATCTATCGAGGTCGGTCACAAATTTGGGGTTTGTTTGAGTTGTGTGAAAAACTAGATAAAGCAAAGCTAAAAATAAGGATGTAAACAATGGTATAAAAACACTAGGGAGATAGGGTCACACATATATATAAGAAGTTTAGTCATGTCAAAGTTCGTAAGCAATACATCGTCACTTGTTGATTAGGTTTATGACAATTACCTCGCGGCCTAGAGTCTAACCATACATTGACTTCCAACTAGCTCTCGCGTACATTGGGACAATATAAAATAACATGCCTTGTCTAATTCAATTCCAGGCTTTCGATCTTAGGAATAGAATAACAAGCTAATTGCAACCCATAATCATCGATCAACCAACTTCAATTCCAGGCTTTCGATCTTAGGATAAGAATAATGATTCACCAATGATTATGACTAACAATTATAACCACAACTACGACTATCAATTAATCATATCTTATTCAGGCTTTCGATCTTAGAATGAGAGTGATGATTAATCAATAGTTATAGTCAATGATCGTAATTAGTATAAATGGAACAAGCATGTAAATAATCAACATATGACAATGTAAAACTACCCATTTGACATGATTTCAACGACTAATCTACATGGCTTCCCCTCCCTAGTTATAGAACTACTCACACATGGCTTTGTAAGCTAGATTATCTATTCTATTGACTAAGATAGACATAATGACGATAAAGAAATAAAACCGTAAAGAAAGATGATACCGGAAATTAACGGAATAAGAACCCGGAAGATGAAATGCGAATAACTTCGGGAAATGCTTGAATAAACAAAGAACTATTTTTATAAAGAAAGACTTAGAGTATTTCTTACAAGCTTAATGAAGCTCAAAATGATTTCTAATCTAAAATTTATTCTAAGAGTTGTTCACTCCAAGATTAGATTAGATGAGATGATTTGAGATGAATGAAAGCATGGGGTATTTATAGTGATGAGGAGACGGGGTAGATTGCAGCCACCCCGGACCGGGGCAAGAGCATAATGATTGCATTCCTTGAATCTGGACCAAAAAACACCGTGATCAAGGCCACCCCGGTATACCGGGGCAGCCCACCCCTACCGGGGTGAGAACACTGACCAAGTTCCCCGTATTTGCTCAATTGTTTACATTTGGGAACATGGGTGACGTTGCAAGGATGATGTAATGCTTGAGTTGTCATGCTTTGCTCATTATGCTCTTCATGAGTTGACTTCTTTGTTGACTTTCTTTCTTTTTCCGTCACATCTACTACCCGAAGAATGCTTGTCTCGACTTTGGTTAGCTCCGATGCTCGGTAAATGTCAAAATGCAAGAGAAATCCGAAATTCCTACAAAAACCGCTAAACCACATACAAATTACCTAGAACACGGAATTAGCTCAATAAACATTGAAGAATAATGTAAACGATGATAAAACATGAGCTAAAATGGAGATGAAAAGTATATAAAAATAGAGCATATCAATAATACTCATGAAAGTTCATAGTTTTCTGAACTGGTTATACTCATGTTCTGACACATTATGTTGTTAGTTTTCTGAACTGGTTATTTACTGTATAATTACTTGTTGAATAAGTCTTACAGTGGCCTATTTCTTCAACTTTATGCTGTTTGTAGATGTCTTTGTTCTTAGTATTATTGTTATTAATTCTTAAGTTAACTGTCTTGCTTTTGGTTTTCATATTTGTGCAAGGCTGGATTATCACAATCATGGCACCGCATCGACGACAACGTGTAAGAATGAGTGGAACAAATGCATTTCCATTTCCATTAGGTCGAAGTCAAGTTTCTTCCTCTTCGTCCATGTCTCCAGGTGGTGTATATTTCCAACTCAAATTTTGAACTTTTTAAGTATGTAGGAAATTTTCATATACTCTAATCGCACTTATTTTCTCTTATGATGTAGGCAATTCTTCATCTCCTTCCTCACCAACTAGAGAGAATACGCAGAATTCTCTACTAGTTGGTGAAAATGCTGAAAATTCGGTTGCGTCTTCTGAGAAGAAAGGAAGAAAATGGAGTTCCCCTGTTTGGCGCCATTACGATAGGTATCCTGGCAGCGACTATGAAGATGGCATTCCAAGAGCAATTTGTATGTATTGCAAAGGAGGGCCAATGTTGGTTGATTCTGGTATGGGCACATCTAACTTTAAACGTCATACTGAAACTTGTGATGCATGTCCAACTGGACATGGTTGTGAAATGGTTACTGGAAAAGATGGTTTACTAGTTAAGAAACTCAATCATATTTTTTACAAAGAAAAAGTGGCACTTACAATCATGCGACATGGATACCCATTTACTTATGCCGAACATGAAGGGAATAAAGAGCTTCACTTATATTTGAATGAAAATGTGAAGTTCATTTCTAGAAATACTGCTAAGAACTATTGCATGCATGAACAAAATACTAAAGGAAATGATGGCTGGGGTGAGTGGAAAAATATGTTTTAACTTGTGATATGTGGACTTCTTGTGTTGATCAAGGTTATCTTTCCCTAACTGCTCATTATGTGGATGATGATTGGAATTTACATGCTAAGATTCTGAATTTTTATCATTTGGAACCTCCTCATGATGCTTATAGTATCCATGAAAAACTTATGGAGTTTATTAAAGAGTGGGAACTTACAAAGAAAGTTTTTACAATCACTTTAGACAATGCTAGATGCAATGATAAAATGCAAAACTTGCTAGCCGAGAGTCTTAAAGTCCACTCTCCTTTGCTGCGTGATGGAAAGTATTTTCATGTTCGTTGTTGTGCTCATGTCCTCAACTTGATTGTGCAAGAGGGTTTGAAATTAGTAGACGGGGAAGTAGCTAAAGTTAAAAAACTTGTTACTTATATTGGTTGTTCTGAACGTCGTACTTTAGCATTTGAGGAAAATGTCCGTGGTGCTAATCTTGACTGTTCAAAGGGACTTTATATGAATTGTCCTACTAGATGGAATGCAACTTACAAAATGTTGTGTAGGGCGCTTTATTTTCGTATGGCATTGGTGTGTATGAGTTTGTCTTCAAGTTGTGATAAAACATTTCCACCTTTACCCAATGATGAAGAATGGGTTAGAATTGGTAAGATTTGTGTGCTTTTAAAGCCATTTGAGGAGATTACTACGCTCATGTCGGGTCGAAAGTACCCAACGACAAATTTTTACCTAAAAAGTGTGTGGAAAATTGAGCTTCTCTTGTTGCAATTTGGATCATGTGAGGACATTTTTTTGAGTGATATGGCACAAAGAATGAAGGTGAAATTCGATAAGTATTGGGAGTCTTATAGTTTCATTCTTTCCTTTGCCGCAATTCTTGATCTGAGGTTCAAGCTTGAGTTTGTAAGGTACTGCTTCACAGAACTTGATCCTTACACTGCTGAAACTAAGTCTGAAATTGTGAAACTAGAGCTCTATAAGTTGTTTGAAGAGTATCTGAAATTGGATCCTTCTACCAATGGGAGTTCAATGCCAACAGAAATACAAGACGAGCTCCCTGTAAGTAATTTTATTTCTATCTAAGTCATTCTATTTAAAAGATCAGAAGTTCATTTAAGTCAATTTAATACTTATGTGAATGCAGTTTCTTTTGGGTTTGTTGCTACTGCTATTTTAATGCTATTTAAGTCAATTTGATACTTCTGTCAATTTGGATATATAGAACTAGTGAAGAAGTTCTAGCCTTCAAATGCTCTTTTTAACTTTGTTTCTATGTTATAAGCTGACCTGCTGCTAGCCTGCTACTCTACTTGACATTTTTTGCCTTACTATATTTTCTCTTTAATATGACAGCAAATTTGTTTCACCTGTTGACCTGTAATGTTGGCCTGAACACTCTTGTTGATAACATCTTCGCATTTCTGTCTGTTTATATACATTCAGAACTGGCTATTGCAGCAACTTAGTAAATTCTGCCTATTTATATACCCTCAGATCTGGCTGGTTATTTCTTCTTTTTTATATGCATAAATTAAGGTCTGTTGGTTATTGTTTGTGAATTTTATAGGGGTTTGCTGCATTCACGAATGATGTTGGTCGAGTATCTAGCACACAGTTGGACATGTACTTAGATGAATCTCGAGTGAACCACACTTTAGATATTGATATTCTCGGATGGTGGAAGGAGAATGGGAAACGGTTTCCTACTGTTGCCAATATGGCTAGAGATATTTTCGCAATTCCTATCACTACCGTCGCCTCAGAATCTGCTTTTAGCATGGGAAGTAGAATAATCACCAAATGGAGAGCTTCTCTTAAGCCTCAAACTGCTGATGCTTTACTCACTACTCGTACTTGGTTATATGGGTTTGATGTCCAAGAAGGTGCGTCAATACTAAAAAGTTTTTGGGGTTCAATTTTATTGTTGAAAAGCATGCTAATGTGGATTTCTATAATCTTTTACTAATATATTTCTTGTTTTCCGGCAACTAATGATAATCAGGTACTTGATGGATCAGTATCAGTTTTCTGCATTGCGAATTAGTGAAGAGATTGTTGCTGTTGCTGCTGATGGTGATAATGAAGACGATGAGGGCTTGGAGGAAGTGGTTGTTGTTGCTGCTGATGGAAATTCTGTTGCGAATTAGTAAACTTTGTTTAAATTGCTAATTATGTAGTAATATTAGATATCTTTTGTCGAGGTCCTTTTTTGGTTTGTGGGTAAGTGGTAATTTACGTCCACAAAACGTCAGTAAAACTTGTAAAAGGTTTTAAGTTGTTGCGTGAATTTGTGACGCTTAAACAGTTTGAATGGGTTGTAAATTTTGTGAACTTGTAAAATGTTTTAAGTTGAAGTGAATTCAGTATTAGAAAAGTTCTGAGTCGTCCCTTTTTTCTCAATCAATTCCGCCTCTCGCTCGAGCCCCTTTTTTGGTCGTTAAGAGTCGGGAAGGCAACCTTTTTTCTTTTTAGGCATTTTCTATTCTGCCGTGACTTTGCTGACGCCGGTGTACTCTTGACTATCTGATTAAAATTCATGAGCAGGAAATTGATTCGTTTTAAGTAGCACTACTTGTGAATGTTGTGATGGTTGGAAAAGTTTGAATGACTTATAAATTGTCTCCAAATGACATTATTTTTGCTTATTGAAAGGCAGAACTACTAAGTACCAAACATGAGCGACATTTTACACACTTTTTCCAAAAATAGATGGCGAAAAAAGTGAACGTATAACTACTAAATTCAACACGGGATGCAAATTTAACCAATTCACAATTTGTTATTACGTGCTTATCCCTATTTATAACACGTGTTGGTCGAGTTAATCCGTGAAAATATAACGAGCATGAAAAGAAGATCGAGGGTCTGAGACGCTAATTTCACTTGTAAATTTGTAATCACATAGTGACATCAAGTTAACTCTTTTTCAAAAGTGGAATTTGTGAAGTAGCGTAAATTGTATTATTTTTCTAAAGAATTTTTATTAATATATCGGTTATATTAAAAATTATGTATTAAATAACTTTTTAAAAACTGTCTCAAAAGTCGTCAACTGACCCGTTTTTCAACCTGAACCCGACCTGGAACCCGTATTCAGTTGACCCGTATTTTACCCAACCCGAAATGAACCCGACCCGTATTTTACCCGAACCCGTATCTACCCGACCCGTAACCCGCCCGTTTAACCCGTTTGACAGGTCTAATCGGACCACAACTATCTGTCATTCAAACACCACCATTTTCGCACGACAGTTGTTGAATTGTAAGAAGGTAATGACTAGTGAGGAGGTTGGGGGTATAGCAGTCATCAAAATTAGTGAGCGGTGAGTGTTGCTCCGCGAAGGTATTTTAATGGTGAGAAATGGTGGGTGATTATGTCGTAGGTGGTGATAGGTTAGGAACTTAGGATGATTATTACTTGTCTCAAATTGAAGTACAATAACTAACTTAATCATAGTTAGTTATATAGTTATAAGTTAGTTATAAATCGGTTATAGTAGATTGTACTACTATATACAGTGATAACATGTTCATTGTAAGGATATGAAATATAAATTACATTCAATATAATTTCAGAATATATTTTACATTCATATCATTTTACATGGTATCAATCGTCTAAAGGTTGTTATGATCCTATAATCGCTTCCGTAATTAATCATCAATCATCAACATCTATGATTCTTTTTCATCTTCACCTAACAAAATGGCTAATCCAGAGGTTTCATCATCATATGATTAATTATGATGATCCACTGTTCCTTTCTTCCTCTGATCAACCTTTTTCTTCTCTGGTTAGTCAATTGTTCAATGGTCATGGCTCTCTTGGTTGGAAATAAGATGTTCTTATGGCCCATGCAGCAAAGAATAAAGCTGGATTTCATGATGGATCTTGTTCTATACCTTCTGCCACAGATAAGAAGCATCAACAATGGATTAGATGCAATCTGATGGTGATGCGTTGGGTACTTAATTCTATCGATCCGTCCATTCGTGATACTCTCAAATATGTTAAAACTGCCAGTCAACTATGTGCTGGCCTGGGATTATAGATGGATATGGACAAGCAAATGCCATTGAGATTTATAAAATCAAACAAGAACTTGATACCATAAAGCAAAACCATCTTCCTTTAGTGGAATATTACAACAAGCTCAAGAATATTTGGAAAAATTTGGATAGTCTTGATCCTTTGTCAAACTGTTCTTGTGGGAAAATGGATTTGTTCTCTTGTACTTTGTTCAAAAGAATTTTTGAGCATGAGCAGAATGCCAAGCTGATCCAATTCTTGATGGGTCTAAATGGTGCTTATGATCAAATTCGTACTCAAGTTTTATCCATGGATCCTCTACCGACTATAAGTAAAACATTGGGGTTGTTGCAGAAAATAGAACGCCAAAGGCAGGTTTCTGATATTGGGATATTGTCACAGATGTAAATGCTTATGCAGCTGCTGCTCATCATAAGGCAAGACATCAAAAATCAAAGAATGATGCAGGATCTTCCAGTACCAAATATTATACTATTGTGATATGAAGGGACATGATCTAGATGACTATTTTATGTTCCATAAGTATTCTCATTGTAAGAAACCTGGTCACAAGATTGATAATTGTTATGTTCTTCATGGTTATCGTACGAAGGACAAAGCAAAAACTAATAATTCTTCTAAATTTACAACTGGTGGTTCCAAGAACAAGAGAGGAGCCAATAATGCAGAAATTCAAGATATATCTACTCCTCTTGATGATGATCATACAGATATCTTGCCTGCTTCTACAATTTCTTCTACTCCACATACTTCTTTTGATTCCTTTGTCCTTGATGGTATTGTCACTTCAGTTGTGGATCAAGTTATTAGGAGAATGACTGATTCTTCTTCTTTTGCTAGTGTCAATTTTGCAGGTATATTACCAGCTACTTCTTTTGCTTATTCATCCATTAATTTTGTTTCTCATCGGTCTTATTTGCATGATTGGATCATTGATACTGGTGCATCTAATCATATGACCTATGATTTTTCTATTTTAACCAATGTTCAATCTGTTCATCCTCTTGTCTTGGTAGGATTACCTGATGGTTCCTCTAAAATTGTTACTAAGATGGGTACTCTACTTCTAACTACTGATATTAGCCTACACAATGTATTCTACATTCCTGATTTCAAACAAAACTTGCTTTCTGTAGGTCGCCTTATTGATTCAAGTAACTTTGTTGTATTATTCAAATCTTTTGTATGCTTATTTCAGGCCCTTTCCAGTAATAAAATAATATGTAACACCCTGGCCCAAACCTAGGACCAGAAATGTTAGTCACGGTAGCTCGTCAAGCTGTGTACATGACCCACAAATCAACACTGGTCATTTCCAGAAAAGAAAGTGCACTTTGTTGATATGAGTAGTACTTTCAATCCCTTTAAGCACTAGCCATATAAGCCTATCAATAGACCTCTTGAAGGGGTTATCCCACCCGAATATCCTATTCGGTTTAGTGTAGTATTACACAATAACTGTTGCAAGGAGACATGAAGACTTATATAGATTGCAACAGTTTTCTAAACCAGTTTTAGTTCATACAGTTCTTAATCTAGTTAAAAAGACTTTGAAAGACAAATATCATTCCTCTTGTAATTCTTTTAGTTCTCTTACTTCTAAGAATTTACAGTTACTTCATGTAAGATCTGGACACATGTCATTGAATAAACTCAAACTTGTTTTTCCTTTCATACATTTAAATGAACAGTTTCATTGTGAATCTTGCATTTTAGCCAAACATCGCAAGTTGTCTTTTCTAATCAGATCTTCTAGAGCTACTATTCCTTTTGATTTGTTACACATGGATGTTTGGGGTCCTTATAAAATTCCTACCATGTTTTGTGCTTCCTACTTTCTTACTTTGCTTGATGAATTCAAGAACAACTTGAACAATACTGTTTCAAAATAAAGCACAAGTTGCAGGTTTTATTAAGGATTTTATTTCTCATATTGAAATACAATTTACCGCTAATGTTAGAATTATTAGAACTGATAATGGTTCAGAGTTTTTGAAACATATTTGTGCTGATCTGTTTAGACAAAGAGGCATTAGACATCAAACTAGTATTGTAGGTAGACCATAACAAAATGGTAGGGTGGAAAGAAAGCATAGAAATATTTTGGAAACTGTAAGAGCTCTTAGATTTTATGTTAATCTACCTATTAAATTTTGGGGTGATTGTCTTCTTACTGCTACATACTTAATTAACATGATGTCATCCTCTGTGATTCAATGGAAAACCCCACATGAGTTACTCTTTGGTAATCCTTCTTCATAGGATTCTTTGAAAGTATTTGGTTGTGTAATGATTGCTATGCTACAATGCCATCAGCTTTTACTGATAAATTTGGTGTAAGAGCTAGAAAATGCATTTTTCTTGGTTATCCTTATAATAAAAAAGGCTACAAATTGTATAATCTAGATAGTAGAAAAATATTTGTGGCTAGAGATGTTCTTTTCAGGGAAAGCATTCTCTCTTTCAAAGGAAAACAATATTCAAAACTCACTGGTGACTGTCCAGTTGATCTTATTAATCCTGAAAATTCAACCTTGATTGCACATCATAAGTCTCTACATCAGATTCTGCCTGATTCAACAGCCACTGTTGATCATCATCTTCAGAATTTTACTAAACCTATTACCACTACAACAACAATTCCTTCAAATCCTACTTCTATTTCTTCTATTCCTGCTACTTTAGTAGCAGACATTTCTACTACAAACAGAATTAACAGTGTTATTACTCCAGTTATGAACATTATTCCAACTGATTATTCTATTACTCAAGCACCACCAGATGATATTCGAAGATCAAGTAGACCACGGCAAATGTCTGTCTTACTTAAAGACTTTCATTGTCCCATGAAATTGTCAGGAGTTACTGCTCTTGGCAATTTTGTTTTAAGCACCATGGTTGATTGTCATCCCTACTACATAGCTTCATTAGCTACTACCATGAAGGAACATGAGCCTTATAATTAGTCTCAAGCTTGTCAATATATTATGTGGATAAATGCCATGGGTAAATAAATTCAAGCATTAGAGGAAAACCAAACTTGGAAATTGATGGAATTGCTAAGTGGAATAAAACTATTGGATCTAAATGGGTTTATAAAATCAAATAAAAACCTGATAGAACAGTGGAAAGGTTTAAAGTAGGGCTAGTGGCCAAGGGTTACAATCAAGTCAAAGACAAAGGCTACAAACTGTTGGAGTAAGTGTCCTCGACAATAATGTGATCACGTCAATTATATTAATTAAATTGACAAATCTCTATAAAAGAATATTCATGGGATGATTCTTATCATAAGTCAACTGGTCAACATTAATCGGTAATGATTGGCTTGCTAGAGTTTGACATTACTGTCGTAAAGACGGTGGTGACCAGTTGATCCCTTTAGGTCACACCTTTAGGACAACTACCTCAATAATAAATGTAACAACTGTATATTGATACGAGTTGATTCATTTCTAGATTATGAATAAAATAAGGAGATAATTTATAATAGGATTATAAATTATTTTAGTGATCGAAATGTCGTCACTATTATTTATATGTTTATGAAACATGATAATAAATTAATGAGTCGAATGAACAACAATCGTTGTAGTTATGAAATGCGATTAAATAAATATATTTAATTATTTAAATTACTAATTTGCGAGGAAGAGTTTAAAGTGTTAAACTACGCAAATAATATTATCCTAACTAATGTTACGGATTGGATCCGTTTTGGTGGTGTGGACCGTGTGATATGTCACACACACACACACACACATTTACAATATTACATTATATGTAATAGGAACATTATAAGGACAAGGCATTTAATTGTGAAAGCATGCTTGGGACAATTGAGAGGATTGAGAGCCATTTGATATTGGGCATCCTTCCCTTGGCATTTCGGCCGAACCCAAGAGAGAACAAAAGAGATTTTGTTCCTCATTTTGGCATACAACATTCATTCACTTATCAAGTTAGGGTTTTGTCTTAGAGAGAGAACAAAAAGAGAGAAAATAAGCTCTTATTTTCTAACCCTAAAACCGTGCACTTCCTTGCATAATCTAGTGAGTTTGTTTGTTGATTCTAGCACAATAACATACAAACATTGAGAGTTAGTGTGTCTTGGTGTTCATCTTTTGGAGACCATCATCTCTTTGAAGGTTCAAGGAGGATCATCCGTGGGTTAAGCTCAAGAACAAGTGAAGAAGGTGACTTCACTTGTGCCCTAAAATAGCCGAGATTATCAATGTAAGGGAGCTAATTTTTCTCTTATATCTCGACACTATTTCGTTAAGCATGCATAAGATCTTCTATTTATAAAGATAAATAAAATAGTATGACTAAATAGGTATATGAACCTAACAATTGGTATCAGAGCTTTCGTTGTTGCATGCTTAATCGGTTTCTAGTTTTTCCGAGTTATGAGACTTAAAAACAAAACTATATATTTAAAGACTCATATTTTTCACTCGACTTTTTGACATGAATGTTAAATCTGGTCCTAAAATGTTTTTAGGTTATATTGATAATTTATGAGATTTAATATATTGTTCATTATAGAGATTTAATCGTTTAATATGTATTTTTATGATAAAATCGAGTTAAATGATTAAATAAGAAAGAAAATGTTTCTAGCCTTGTAATTTTCACACGACCTCACATGCTTATTTTACTTAATGTATGTAAAATTTGGTACAATATGATCTTGTATAGCATGTTTTACGATTTTATTGTTAAAACCGTATAAAGAGGTAATTTTGGCCATTAATATGTGATATTTCGAGTTAAATTTCGAATTATATGACCAAAATTTTTACATTGTAAATATTAAAGTAATTTTTTCAGAATGTTAGTGAAAATGAAAATCCAAAATTTCGAATTTTTATAATTGTTTGGATTTAATTTGTAAATGTTATACATTTTAAAGGCATTATGAACAATATTAATATAATTAAAGTGTTAATTATTATCAAAATTATTTATGACTAATTTTGAATCCTAAAATGTGTTAGGATATTATTTAGAACATAAGTTGTTTATGTTTTAATTTATGCATTTTAAAGGAGTTAAAAATGCTAAAATCTCATAAAACCGGGTTAATTTCGACATAATAAGTTATTAGGGCGATTTGGCATTAAAATGAACATATTTATAACATATTATATTGCTGCGTTTTTCTTATGAATGTCATATTATATTGCATTATTTTGAATCATGTAATTATTCTAGTATGGCCTTAGTTTTAAATTGGTATTTCCCGTAATGTAAGGGGTTACCGATTCGGTTGTAATTTTGTGATCTCGTATCACCCAATTGTAATTTATTTCTATTTTATAATGTATAAAGTAGACTAGAAAAGTTGTAATATTTGTAATTTCCGGAGAACCTTGAAGACGGTGCCATTCGGAAAGGAGTTCTGATCAAGACGGTGTTTGCCTCGATTTGCGTGCCTCGTCAAGATCAAGGGACCAAAGGAGTTGGTTTCCGAATTTGTACTCTTGTTATTTCTTTTCTAGGATAAGGCCATACTAGGAATTTATCGTTTGCTTTATTTGTTTTAATATGTTGCATGCATAGCCAAATCGCCATTAACATGTCATGCATATCGAGTATCGGGTCTTCAACGTATCATTTTATTATCGATAATTCACCTAATTACTTCACTTAAAAGGAGATAGATAATAATTGATAAGATCTCTTACGTTTAAAATATTGAGACATAGCCTTACCAAAAAGTATGGACCCATGAATCCCTTCTTCACAAATATGTAGGCTCGGCTAAACCGGGGTACTAAAATTGTCACGTTGGGTAAGTGGGGTAATGATGATTACACCTTGAAATTTGGTCGATCTCAACGAAAGTATTCGTAACCGTAGTTGCAATAAGTTCGGGCTAAAGATAATTTTAAGAAAATTGTCGACCGAGAGTTCTAAGGGTAGAACCGATTAAAGGGTTAATCCACCAAATTATACTTATACGGGTTGAATCGGCTACACCGTGCCCGGATTAGTATGGGTTTGGGTCTCGGGTTTATTTACTTAATTGTGTAAGAGATCGTTAAGTAAATACTTAACTTGTTTAAAATGTTTAACAAGTATTAAAATGATGAACGTTATTTTTCCTTCGTTTCCGTTTTTTGTAGTTGTTTTATCGCAATGGATTCATTCAACCCTACCACTATTGATTCTTGTCATAATGTTTTCGACGATATTTGCAACCAAAACAACATTGATACTACTAAAGAAGTTCATTTCGGAACAGGTCCGGATGGCAGTATTAACTTCATTTCTTCTCTCCCACCTCCCAAAGGTCCATTTCTTGACACGGCTTATATAGATGAGCTAAATGAAGAATTGGACGCCTTATACTTGAAGGAAAGAGCTTATGATGAAGCTAGTGGGAGTTCTAGCAAGAAAAGTCTTGCAAAGAATAAGAAGAAGAAGAGAAAGTTAGAAAAAGGGCGATGCCACTATTGTAGTGTCATGGGCCATTGGAGGAGGAATTGCCCCAAGTACTTACGTCATATCCAAGAAGGTCTTGTGATTCCGTTAGGTAATTCCAAATCTGAAATTTTTGTTATTGACATAAATTTTACATCCAACACATCATGGGTATTGGATACCGGATGTGGTTCTCACCTTTGTAATCGTTTGCAGGGTTTAAGAGAAGTGGAGAAGGTGGACAAGGGTGATATGGATCTCCGACTTGGAAATGGAGCTCGGGTAGCGGCCACTTCTAAAGGAACTTGCACTCTTGCCTTGACGAGTGGATATGAGCTAAAACTTAATAATTGTTATTTTGTACCGTCTCTTTCCAAAAACATTATTTCTGTTGCAATGTTAGACATTGAGGGATATAATTTTTCCATTAAAGACAATTGTTGTGTAATATCTAAGAATGACATGGTAGTTGGCCGTGCCAATTCTATTAATGGAATCTATGTTTTGGAAACTTCCGACTCGTCTAATAATGTCTACAACGTTAATAACAAAAGGATTAAAACAAGTGATCCAAATGAATCATATGTTTGGCATTGTCGACTTGGTCACATAAATAAAAATCGCATTAAAAGATTGGTAAAGACCAACATAATTAAACCATTCGAATATGAATCTTATGGTACATGCGAAGCTTGCCTTCTAGGAAAAATGACTCGTAACCCCTTTAGTGGTAAAGGGACACGAGCCAGTGAGTTATTGGGACTAATACATACGGATGTATGCGGACCACTATCAATCACCGCTAGAGGCAATTATGACTATTTCATCACCTTCACCGATGATTTAAGTAGGTATGGGTATATCTACTTAATGAAGCATAAGAGTGAAGCTTTTACGAAATTTAAAGAATTTCAGAATGAAGTAGAGAACCAACTCAACAGGAAGATTAAAACATTACGATCCGATCGTGGTGGAGAATATCTTAGCAATGAATTTGATTCACATCTAAAGGAGTGTGGCATTGTGTCACAACTTTCACCTCCAGGAACACCACAACTTAATGGTGTGGCAGAAAGGAGAAATCGAACCTTATTGGATATGGTCCGATCAATGATGAGCCAAACTGATTTACCTAATTCATTTTGGGGATTTGCGATCCTCACCGCCATCAAATCGTTGAACAATAGTCCAACGAAAGCGACCGATAAGACTCCATATGAGATGTGGAAAGGAAAAGTTCCTAACTTATCCTATATGAAGATATGGGGGTGCGATGCTTATGTCAAATCTAAAAATGATGACAAACTCGCACCAAGATCCGAAAAATGCATATTTGTTGGTTATCCAACCACCTCACGTGGCTACCACTTCTACAAACCTCAAGAAAACAAAATGTTTGTGTCTTCTGAGGCTGTCTTCTTAGAAAAGGAGTTTATTTCTAAGAGACAGAGTGGGAGAAATTTTGAACTTAATGAAGTTCGAGAAGTTCAAGAGCCACAAACTGAAGCTGAGTCAGATGAAGATGTTCCTTCTTCATCCACTTCGGTACCTATTCCACCCAGGAGGTCGAGTAGGGTCCCACATCAACCTGATAGGTATGTTGGACTAATTGAGGAAGATGGTAGCCTGGACGTTTTACTTTTGGAAAGTGACGAGCCTACCACTTACAAAGCTGCAATCTCTAGTCCCGACTCCATCAAATGGCATGAGGCCATGGTATCCGAGATGGATTCTATGCATCAAAACCAAGTATGGGACTTGGTAGACTTGACTAAGGAGATGAGACCTCTCCAATGCAAGTGGATCTTCAAGGTGAAGAATGGCATAGAAGGACATGATGATGTCTATAAAGCTAGGCTAGTAGCTAAGGGTTTTTCCCAAGTCCAAGGTCTTCATTATGATGAAACCTTTGCTCCGGTAGCCATGCTAAGATCCATTAGGATAATGTTAGCGATTGCCGCATTTCATGACTATGAAGTGTGGCAAATGGATGTCAAAACCGCCTTCTTAAATGGGCATTTAAAGGAGGACGTGTATATGATACAACCTGAGGGTTTTGAAGATCCTAAAAATCCTAACAAGGTATGCAAGCTTAAGAGATCCATCTATGGTCTCAAGCAAGCATCGAGGAGTTGGAATCATCGCTTCAATGAAGTCATAAAAGAAAATGGTTTCACTCGAAGTGTCGAGGAACCTTGTCTATATATGAAATTCAGTGGGAGCAATGTTGTATTCCTAATCTTGTATGTGGATGACATACTACTCATTGGAAATGATGCTCCGATGCTTTCATCAGTGAAAGGATGGTTAGGTAACCATTTTCAGATGAAAGATCTAGGAAATGCACAATGCATATTAGGTATCCGGATCTATAGAGATAGACCCAAGAGGATATTGGCACTAAGTCAAGAACCTTATATCGATAAGATTCTTCGACGGTTCAGCATGGGAAATTCCAAGAGAGGGTTTATCCCCATGGGAAGTGGCATTATATTGAGAAAGTCTCAATCACCCACAGAGCCCAAGGATGTGGAACGCATGAAAATGATCCCTTATGCTTCCGCCGTGGGATCTATCATGTACGCCATGATATGCACTCGTCCTGATGTCTCGTATGCTTTGAGCATGACTAGTAGATATCAAGCAAATCCAGGTGAAAGTCACTGGATTGCAGTCAAGAACATCCTTAAGTACTTGAGAAGAACTAAGGATTCATACTTAGTGTTTGGAGGGGAAGAAGATTTGTGTGTAAAGGGTTACACAGATGCAAGCTTCCAAACAGATAAAGACGATTTTAAATCCCAGGCTGGATTTGTCTTTATCTTGAATGGTGGTGCCATTAGTTGGAAGAGCTTCAAAGAACCAGTCGTTGCGGATTCTACAACGGAAGCAGAGTACATTACAGCGTCAGAGGCTGCTAAGGAGGCAGTATGGATAAGGCAATTTATCGAGGGACTAAGGGTAGTTCCAAATGCTGAAGATCCTATCACCCTGTACTGTGATAACAGTGGTGCTGTCTTTCAGGCTAAGGAGCCTAAGTCTAGTAATAAGTCTAGACATGTACCAAGAAAATATCATGTAATACGGGATTTCATTGATAGGAAGGAAATAGCGATATGTAAGGTTGGGACAGACGATAATGTGGCTGATCCTTTAACCAAACCCTTGTCGCAAGCTAAGCATGATTCTCATGCTCGTTCTATGGGTCTTAAGAGTTTACCCAATGTGTAACCGATTATGCGATATGAAATGAAAAATGTTGTTTTTACGTTCATATAAGATAATCTCGTTCATCATTTAAAGTTTTATACAACTTGTTTATTTTATATATACTTTGTTAAATCCAACAGGATTGTAGGACAATTGTTGAACCCTGTTCAAGTGAACTGGATTAACTTAGTATCGCCCCTGGTCACTTATATGAGGTGACGTCTCGAAGTGACTAGATTATGATGCGACTGATGGTGAGTTCTTACACCATAGAGTCATAAGGGATGACTAGTCGATCATATAGACAAACTGTAAAGTACACTTGTGTCGGGCAGTGACCGCTTATAGAGTTCTTTAGAATTCAATGGAGCCTGGTCGTGGCAAGAGCTGCTATAAATATATTCTTATGAGTCGATTCTTTGACTAGAGACTGGTTGCTCTAGAGGTGACATTATTCAGAATGACTTTGATTTATATTCTACGATCTTCCGTAAAAGGGGTCAAATGGATATATTTTGGGTCACAATGGATGATGTTGGCCAAGGAGAACAGTTGGAAAGGAATTGTTCTGCCCCTTGTCAGGGTTATCTTATATCTCAAGGCCACTCGAGAAGTAGTGAACTGGAAATGCGTGGCCACGCTCGGAGACTATCTATGGTAGATAATTCCGGTCTAACAGTTACACTCCATATCGAGAAAAACCACTATTGATTTGATCACGTGCAAGTACGACCTGCAAGACACCTTGCATTGAGTGGGAGATAATGTAATAGAACAAGAGAATCGGTGATCCACACTTGTGAGGACAAGTGGGAGATTGTTGGAGTAAGTGTCCTCGACAATAATGTGATCACGTCAATTATATTAATTAAATTGACAAATCTCTATAAAAGAATATTCATGGGATGATTCTTATCATAAGTCAACTGGTCAACATTAATCGGTAATGATTGGCTTGCTAGAGTTTGACATTACTGTCGTAAAGACGGTGGTGACCAGTTGATCCCTTTAGGTCACACCTTTAGGACAACTACCTCAATAATAAATGTAACAACTGTATATTGATACGAGTTGATTCATTTCTAGATTATGAATAAAATAAGGAGATAATTTATAATAGGATTATAAATTATTTTAGTGATCGAAATGTCATCACTATTATTTATATGTTTATGAAACATGATAATAAATTAATGAGTCGAATGAACTACAATCGTTGTAGTTATGAAATGCGATTAAATAAATATATGTAATTATTTAAATTACTAATTTGCGATAAAGAGTTTAAAGTGTTAAACTACGCAAATAATATTATCGTAACTAATGTTACGGATTGGATCCGTTTTGGTGGTGTGGACCGTGTGATATGTCACACACACACACACACATTTACAATATTACATTATATGTAATAGGAACATTATAAGGACAAGGCATTTAATTGTGAAAGCATGCTTGGGACAATTGAGAGGATTGAGAGCCATTTGATTGGGCATCCTTCCCTTGGCATTTCGGCCGAACCCAAGAGAGAACAAAAGAGATTTTGTTCCTCATTTTGGCATACAACATTCATTCACTTATCAAGTTAGGGTTTTGTCTTAGAGAGAGAACAAAAAGAGAGAAAATAAGCTCTTATTTTCTAACCCTAAAACCGTGCACCTCCTTGCATAATCTAGTGAGTTTGTTTGTTGATTCTAGCACAATAACATACAAACATTGAGAGTTAGTGTGTCTTGGTGTTCATCTTTTGGAGACCATCATCTCTTTGAAGGTTCAAGGAGGATCATCCGTGGGTTAAGCTCAAGAACAAGTGAAGAAGGTGACTTCACTTGTGCCCTAAAATAGCCGAGATTATCAATGTAAGGGAGCTAATTTTTCTCTTATATCTCGACACTATTTCGTTAAGCATGCATAAGATCTTCTATTTATAAAGATAAATAAAATAGTATGACTAAATAGGTATATGAGCCTAACACAAACATACCTTTTCTCTTGTTGTAAAATTCACAACAGTGGAACACTGTTAGCATTAACAACCATCAAGGGTTGGTTGCTTCATCAACTTGATATCAACAATGCTTTTTTGCATGGTTATTTAGATGAGGAGGTTTTCATGAAGCCTCGAGATGGTTATACTGTTCCTACTGTTCATGTTTGCAAGTTGAAAAGATAATTATATGGTCTTAAACAAGCTTTAAGACAATGGAACAAAGAGCTTACTAAATTTTTGGTTCACCAATGATTCACTCAAAAGCAAGATTACTCCTTATTTACAAGATATAGGCAAGAAACAAATACATTCACTATAGCTTTGGAATGTGTAGATGATGTTTTACTCACTGGAAATTCAGAAACAGAAATTGTTGAGACTAAAAAGAGTCTTGATACAGCTTTATCAACCAAGGATTTAGACCTAATGAAGTATTTCTTGGGTTCAGAAATATCAAGGAATAAAACTGGTATTATGATCACTCAAAGGAAATATATATTGGATATTTTGAGTGATCTTAAAATGGAGGATTGTGCTTCTGCAAAGTTTCCCATGCAAAGGGGATTGAAGTTGTCCATAGTTGAAGGAGAGTTATTGGAGCAACCAGATGTCTATAGAAGATTGGTTGGTAGAATACTATATCTGAATATGTCTAGACCAGATTTATCCTACACTGTACAACATCTGAGTTAGTTTATAAGTCAACCACGAAGGCCACATTATCAAGCAGCAATTCATGCAGTGAGATATCTCAAAGAAACCATAAACACATGGTTGTTTTACAGTTCATCTTCATCACTACAATTGTCTGCCTATAGTGATGCTGGTTGGGGGAAATGACCTTTCACATGCAAGTCTTTAAGTGGTTACTTCATCTTCTTGGGTAAATCTTTGGTACCTTGTAAAATAAAGAAGCAGGTGACAATAAGTAACAGCAGTGCAGAATCAGAATATCGAAGTATGTCATACACTTCTTCGGAGATGGTTTGGTTAGACAGTCTGTTAACAGATATGAGAGTGCATATTCCTAAACTCATACCCCTCTACTGTGATAATAAAGCAACAAAACACATTTCCAGGAATTCAATATTCCATGAACGCACTAAACATCTTAGCATCATTAAGTTAGTTATTATACTTCAATATCCCACAACATATTAAAATAAATCAAAATTGTATACATAATACATGTGAATTAATTTTAAAGGACCAAAGTGTAATTTTCAATAATATGTTGATGAGGTGGACACTATTTTGATAAATAATTTTAGAAAGACACTAGAATAATAAATTTTTAGTTTTCAAGCATTATTTTAGAAAAACATTCAGTTGGTCGTGGGTTAGTGAAGTGGATGGGAAGATGACAATTTTTGTTTAAATATTTGAATTTTGATTGAGCCTTTTAGTCAATGGGATGAATAAGTGGATTATACGCCCAATGTACTACTACCAATTTTATAGTTTTTGAACATTATAATAAAAATTTTGAGTTTTGTTTTAAATATTATGAGTTTTATGATATCGTTTTTGAGTTCATTCTCTACAACATTAAGCTCAAAAAATTACTATAAAACTAAAATACATTACATACAAATTTATTTAAATATTCACTTGAGTCACTTTTATTCTAAATAACATTCTTTATTTCATTTTTTGGTAAAATTTTATACTTATTTAATCACCTCATCCCACAATACTTATATTTTACGGATAATTCATGTGGTGCCCTTGAGGTTTTATAGTTTGTGAATGAAATACCCTTGAGATTTAAGTTTGTGCACACCATGACCAATTTTCAACTTATATGTTAACGACGTTAAGTAAAATCCTACTTAAGTTAAATAAAATACTTAATTATTCCACTAAAAAAATAACACCCTCATAAACCTCCACTTTCCCAAACATTCCATATCCCCTCGTATAACCTAATACCCATGTTCATCTTTCATCCTCACTATAATTTTCCCTCTTTTTAGCTCTTTGTTTTCATTGATGATCCTAATCATTCTAGCTTATCCAAGGAACTCTATCCTACATTTGATAAAGGTAAGACCTTAATTACTTATGTGATGTTCCTTAATTTTATTATGTTACAGTAGTAGTGGTGGTATGTGATTTGATCCATAGAAATCATAAAATAGCTATGATACAATGAGTAAATCTTAATTATGTAATATCTAAGCATTTCTAATACGATTATTAAATATATTGCTACTTGTTTAAGATACTATAATTTTTGATTAAATTTTGTTACTTGATTTTAAGTTATTCAAAATATTGTGTTTTTTTATTTCTGGGTAATATTTTGGGGTCTTATAGGATGGCGGCGGTATGGTTGAATTTTCATTACAAAGGCAGAGAATTCGATTACCCAATTTATGATGTTGATTTAATTCAAATTCTCGACCTAATTGACGAACTTGGGGATGTTGCTACGAGACAAGGTTTGTTGATACCTAATGTGTATGATTTATACTACAAAACTAAGCAAGGGAAGAAGATGTATATTAAGAGTGATATGGATTTGATAGGGATGCTTGTAATCTTAGAAGGGCTGACTACTATTGAGGTATGGATCGAAGATACAATTAACCCGATAAAAGAATTCGAGATAGTTGCTGAACTGAGAAGAGTACAAATGGAAAATGAATTAGGAAAGCTCAAAGAACAAGGGGAACATATCAACACTGAAAATGTAGGACCTTTGGCCATTGATAATTTTCCTGCGATAAACTTGGGAGATAATGAGTTGTCATATTGTAGAGTATATAAATCTCAAGATGTAGAGAAGGAAGCATCAAGCTCTCACCAAACTCAGACGCAACCAATCTCCTTTCTTCCAACTACACAACCAAGCCTTTCACCAACTCAGAGTCAACCAAACTCCCCCCAACATGAGCCTCACTTTATGCAAAATTGTCCCACTGTTGACAGGTTTCTAACCTCTTCCCCATTTAATAAGTTTATTGGACTAAATATCCCAAAAAAGAAACTAACATCAGCCAAAAAAATTCCAAGAACTACTGCTAGGAGAAAGGGTATTTATACTCCACAGCCTAAAACAAAAAAAATGGGGAGTGAAACTGAAACATGTGATAGTAGACCAAAGAGGCAGTGCATACAATCTTGTTGGGTTGATGGTTCATTTGAGTCAGAAATTTATGGAACTGATGACAGTGTGGAAGAAGATTATTGTACCGAGGAATTAGAAAAAACTTAAAGTGAACAATCTGGTCATCACATGTATGAAGAAGAAAGTGAAAAGGATAAAGAGCTTGTAGCTACCACTAAGGTGCACCCATTTGATGCAAAAATTGTTGAATTTGAGAAAGAAAGTGAACAATATATGAACAAGGCATATTCGAATGGGACAATGTACTTAGCTCAAGAGTGGGGGTCAATTGCATTAAGACCATGGTTGTTGTTCATTTCAAAGTCTGAATTTCAGTCCGTGTTAACTGATTATTGTATCCAAGAGAGCTTCAGTTTGGTTGTTATAAAATCAGACCATACGAGGTTCACTGCCGAATGTAACGGTGACAAATGCACTTGGAAAATTCATGTCTCAAGGTTGCCTGATAAGATGGCATGAGCTATAAAGACAATTTCAGGACTTCACAAGGATTGTTATCCATTGAAGAAAAACCCTATGACGACCTCACAGTGGATGTGTAAAAAATTGGAGACTGATCTCAAAGCAAATCCTAAAATGCCTGTAAAGTCTATGGCAAATTTATTAATGCTAAATTATGGCATTCGGGTTTGTCGAAAGACTATGTACAAGGTAAGAGACATGGCATGTGAACAAATTTATGGGGGGCATGAAAAAAGTTATAACATGTTGGCTGCTTATGGAGAAATGATTAAGAAAACTAATCCCGGACCTTGGACACTCATCACTTGGCATTCACCAACAAATGATAATGCAATACATTTTAAAGGTATGTTTGTGAGTTTTAATGCATGGATTAAAAAGGTTTTTAAAAGGTTGTCGGCCCATAATTGGTGTAGACGGATGTCATCTTAAGGGGAGGTATAAAGGAATATTGTTGTCAGCTATGAGTTTGGATGACAATAATAATTTGTATTGCATAGCTTAAGTTATTGTTGGGAAGGAAAAGACTGATACATGGGCTTACTTTTTCAGAAATTTAAGGTTTGCCTTTCAACAACATGGTTGTACAAAGTGGGATTGGACTTTTATTAGTGATAGAATGAAAGGGGTTGAAAAAGCTTTGGAGCAAGAATTCCCTAGGGCCAGTAGAAGAATTTGTGCACAACATTTATATTCAAATTTCAAGGATAGATGGGGTGGTCCATTATATCACGACTTATTTTGGATGCAGCAAAAGCTAAATCTCACTATGTTTACAACAAGGCACTGGAAAGGATGGCTCAAATGTCTCTTGAATCTGTGCAATATCTAGAAAATGTGCAGCAACAATGGTCGATTCATACGTTTGACCCTGAGGTGGCATGTGTACATAATACTTCAAATTTTGTGGAGTCCTTTAATGCCTTAATCAATGATTTAAGAGACTTACCAGTGATGTCTTTACTTGATGGGATTAGGACTTATTATATGGGTATGTTTGCTGAACGAATGGAGTTGGCAGAGAGCTTAGAGTTGACTGATCCAACACCATATGCAAAGGATGTACTTGAAGCTAATTGTTCAAACTCGAGATTTTGTACAGTCATTAAAGCAGGTGGTGGGGAGTTTGAAGTTCAAGAAGATACTACTGCATTTCCAGTGGACATCCATAAGCGTGTTTGTCTTTGTGGAGAATGGCAAATTTCTGGAATACCATGTAAGCATGCGTGTAGAGCCATATACCATAATAAAGAAGAACCAGTGCATTATATACATGGCTTCTTTCTTGGTCATTGTTACAAGCTCACATATGTAGAGCACATGCATCCAATGCCAGATAAAGAACAATGGCTAAGGTTTGATTTTCCCGAGATTTTACCACCGGTGCAAGAGAGGGGGCATAGGAAGACTGGTGAGACAAAGAAAAAGAAAACCAGACGATCCTAAGAAAAGGAAGGGTAAGAGGTCTACAACTGTCATATGTTCCATTTGTAAGAACCTTGGCCATAATACAAGGTCTTGCCAAGGAGGTCCAACAGCAAAGCAAAGAAAGGAAATTGTAGCTACTGCGCACCAAAATAATATATAGGGGAAGTGATACATTGACGTCTTCTTCTAGTAAAGACTTGAACAATTTAGTATATCGGTAATTTAGTATATTTAGTATCTTTTGGAAAATCATGGGATATTTTAACATGTTAAGCTATTTTGCTAATTATTTGTCGTATGAAAAGCTAGATACTAATTAATGACATTATTCGTGATATTTTTTTGGTTGACAGGAATACTAGATATTTGAAGTTATGCTAGTTAAATATGCGACTATAATATTTTAGGAATCTTTTGGCAAATTAGTGAGAATATTTTGTTGAGTTTGTTGTATATGAACATTACTCGTGTAAATTGCAACATTATTAATGCTCGGGTATCTGATTATTATTTGGTGCAACATAGCCACTGAAATTCAATCTCAAATCTGGCACTATGTGTAATTGTTAAATTTCTGAGTACTTCTATAACAAGAATGACAATGAGAAATCCTACTAATAATTCTTCCCGCCAACTTTAAGTAGACATTAATTAATACGAGTAACATTTACATAAATGTTAACAGCCGTTAACATTTTGGTCATGGTGTGCACAAACTTAAATCTCTAAGGGTATTTCATTCACAAACTATAAAATTTGGGTACCATGTGCAAAGTTGTAAACCTCAAGGGCACCACATGAATTATCCATATATTTTATCCTTATTTTAATCATTTCATTTCACAACAATACCCCACAATAGTTTCCCTCTCTCCAATTAGCTCACCCCACAACAATACTTTATACTTACACAAATTCTTATTTGTAACGGCACTATCCGTCGCAAACTTGTGACGGATACCGTTTTCTCTCACAAAATACCCACTTTTTCTCTCTCTCCAATACTATTCATGTGGTCCACTTTCTCCACTAACTCATTTTGTATCCATTTTATCTCACAAAATATCCGTCACAAATGGTGATCCGTCGCAAGCAAGACTTACTAACTTACTTATTATAATAAATTCTTAAATCTGGTACTTTTCTTTTATAGGGAAGGTTATTAAGACTGGAAGAGATCGGAGTATGCATTTTGACGGAAAAATATTAAAATGTAACTTATACACTTTAATAAGTTGCGAAAAAATACACATATGCTCAAAAACAAATACTTCTTCCATTCATACCGAAAGTATCGGCACAAATATCAAGAAAGATGTTAAAAAACTATAAATACTTCATCCATTCATATCTAAAGTGTATATATGTTTTTTGCACAAATATTAAGAAAGATGTTAAAAACTATTATAAGTACAATTGAAAGTGTGTAAATTGTTTTTGGGATATTCTACATGGTACCCCTCAATTTTTCGACTTTTTACATTGTACCCCTACACTTTTTAAAACATACATGGTACCCATAATTGTTGTCATTATCAGTAAGTGTGTCCTTAAACTTTATTTTTCACCAATTTAACTCAATTTTATGCGTTAATTGATTACTTAGGCGCATAACCAAACTTGACATTTATCATCTCAAGACATAAGGACTCTATTAGAATTAATATCCATTCTTTGGACGTGATTATCTGGCAAAGATCAATAATTTTTCTGTCAACAAATTTTTAACACATATATATCTATAAATATTAGGATCGAGATGGATAATAAGCCTAATAGAGTCCTTATGTCATGAGATAATAAATGACGAGCTTTCTTACGCGTTCAAGTTATCACTTAAAGCTTAAAAATGAGTTTAATTGACGGAAAATAAAGTTTAGGGGTACACGTAGTGATAATGACAACAATTAGGGGTAACATGTATGTTTTAAAAAGTATAGGGGTACCATGTAGAAAGTCAAAAAATTGAGGGGTACCATGTAGAATATCTCATTGTTTTTTGTTAATTTAAATGTATGATGGTTGATTATAGGCGGGTCATTTAATGATTTTTTTTGTAAATAAATGATTTCCATAAGAACACTTTAGTTTTTTTTGCTTTATTTAGAAAGTGGTAGATTGGATATGGATGAATTAAAGAGAAAAATGTGTAGTTTGGATATGACTAGAGAAAGTCAAGTTTAAGCAGCTCAGAAAAAATACTCATATATTCAACCAATAAGTAAAAAATACCCGAACCTTGAAACTAACCCGACCTTACGCGTTGAAGCACTAATTGATAAAGAGAGAGGGCGATGGAACGATGATGTGATGAAAACTATACTGTCTGACAAAGAGCGACTTTTGATTCACAGAATTGCTTTGAACAAAAACTTCCCACCTGACATTCTTTATTGAATTGGTGGCCAAATAAGGATGATATTTATTCGGTAAAGTCGGGATACTGGTTAGGAATGGGCCCTCACCTTGAGGGGATTCCTTCGAGTGATCACGGGGGGGCTGTTGGTCTCTGGAAAATGCTTTGGAACTTACCTGTTCCTCCCAAACTTATTCATTTCCCGTAGCGTGCTTGTAATGGGACCGTTGCTGTCTGTACCAACCTCCACCGTAGACATTGCTGCCCGAATAGCGTATGCGAATTCTGTAGCGTGGAGAATGAGTCGGAGCTCCACACTCTTTTCCTTTGCCAATGGCACGTGAACAATGGATTGCAAGTGTCTTTCAGTCCAACGTTAGTGTTGCCCCTGTTTCGTCTTTTAAAAACTGGTTTGTGTTGAATTTAGAGCAACTTACAGGTGATTAGAGGGGCGAATTCTTTGCTAGACTTTGGGCAATATGGACTATATGCAATTCACGTCTATTTGAGGATGAACAACGCATGCCAGAGGTTGTGATTATGGGGTTTGTGCGCTTAGTGCAGGAGTATAGAGGGTACATGAGTAGAGTTGGGGCCGAGAACAGAGCAGGGCTGGAAGTGGGTAACATAGCGTGGACCAAACCGGATGTGGGGGGTGATAAAAATGAACACGGATGCGGCGGTCATGGAGAATGGAATTGAGGGTTTGGGTGCGGTGGCGCGGGACTGTGAAGGGAAGGTGGTTTCGGTAGCGTGTTGACGGGTCATGGTAGGGTGGTCTGTTGATGTTGCCGTGGCCAAAGCCAAGGCTTTTGGGTTGGAGATGGCGCACAACCACGGTCTTCGACAGGTGGTAATAGAATCGGATGCTCTAAATGTGGTTCGTGCTGTGAGGAAGGAGGTTACGTTGCGAAATCCCTTCGGTCTCGGTGCTCAGGAGGTTATTGATATGGCGTCTTGTCTGTCGTGTCGGGGTTTTAATCATGTTAAACATGACGGTAATGTAGTAGCTCATATGTGCGCGCGTATTTGTGAACATGAAGGGGAGGAACAAGTCTTTGTATCTGATTTTCCGAGTTCCGTTCTTCTTTTGGCTGAGCTTGATTTAATATAAGTTTTGATGTTGTTTTAAAAAAAAGTAAAATTTGAGGTATATGTTTGTTTTTCTCCAATAGGACGGCCTCAATTTATGTTTAACCAAACTAAGCAGCTCAGAAAAAAATACCCATATACTCAACCAATCAGTAAAATTTGAGGTATATATTGGTTTTTCTCCAATGGAACGGTCTCAATGTCTCTTTAACCAAACTAAGGATAGTAGTGTAAAATGAAGCGAGAGAAAAGTGAAAAACGGAGATGTTGGATTTTTTTCCCCAAAGCTTTACAAATTGGTTGAGTCCAGTAATTAGAAAAGTGAATTAAAAAAAATGCGACACTGAATTGCTTTTCGTCCTTAAAATGATTATTCCAATAATAACCTCCATGATCGTCTATTCATCATCTTCGTCTTCACCATAGCCGATACCAATACCAAATCTCTCTCTTCAACATTCTCTCTTTTCAAATCAACTTAATCGGAGACGAGAACGATGAATGATTTCGAGGGATTATTATCAACCGATTATGGTTTCAAACCTTCCAACAAATCTGCACCTATGGCACCTTCTAGATCATCCAATTCCACTTCTTTCAAAACCACGTCCTTTCCCTCCTCTGCGTCATCCGCTTTTGTCGACGATCGCGATAACTTATTTCGCCCTAATCGCCAATCCGATTTTTCCGATTTAGGTAATTTCGATGATATTTTCCCCAATTCCAAGTCTAAAAATATGAATTCGAGTAGTAATGTTTCAGATTCGGTTGATTTTGATTCCATTTTCGGTGGCGGGGGTGCTGGTGGTGCAGATTCGCCACCTCCGCCTGCTCCGAAATTCTCGTCGTTGCCGGTTTTTGATAAGCCGGTTTACGATGACGATGATGTTTCGAGCTCCCCGCTTGATCATTACGATGATATTTTCGCATCTAATAAGGGTAGTAGTAGTGGTGGTGGTGGTGGTGGTGGTGGAATTGGTGGTGATGTGTTTGATGATCTGTTGGGAGGGTTGGGGAAGAAGGAGAATTTATCGGCGAAATCCACTGTTAAAGGACATGCTAAGGTGGTTTCGGGTTTTGATGATTTGTTGCCTGGCTTTGGTGGCTCTTCTGCTCCAATTAACAGGTATGATCCTCATCTTATATTTTTATTTAGGGGTAATTACATTTATTGTGAATGTGAAGTACGGTCATTTTATGTAATTTTCGATACAGTTTGGATTTTTGAGTAGTTGTGTAGCATATAGAGCTGAGATCTGAGATGACATATCCCATTCTATGTCTTATCTTGTTCATATTGTAATGTAGCTTTGTATTTTTATGTTATGTGACTATAGCATTGATCAGAATACCCACATCAGTGTGAAAATCAGCTTCGTTTTCGTTCCCTTCGTTCCAAAATGATTAATCACATTTCCATTTTGGTTTTTACGAAAATAATTAATCAATTTTTGGTAACTTAACCGCCTAACTTCTTTATGTTTCTCTACATTAAAAAGAGTACTTCAAGTATTGAAAGGGATCACACGGTAGGCAACAGTTACATTAACCTGAGAGCTGCCTGATGTCCTAAACTATGAGCCATAATAAGTGATCAAATTTGACGTTGCTGATAGATACAATTTGCTGAAAATATCTGTGGAAATACTGTACCTCTATTACATTAGCACATGTAGGTTATGCTGTCACACTTTGGGTGGGCTTAAGCCGAAGGCTTAGTGGACACTAGCAATGTCTCCTATTTTCTTCCATCCGATTTTTTTACCTTTCTCTTTGCCTCTTTATCGACTTACATGCTAGCCCTCTGTAATATCCACCCAAGGCTATTATAGCTCAATATTGAAAATAATTCTGTTTGAAAAAATGGCATGATTCTTGTCCATGAGACACATACCTTGCTTCCCTCCTTGTGCCTCCTCAGTCATGATTTTTATTCCCAAGGCCTAAGTAGTCCCCATGAAGTTTGAACAGACGCACAGCGCACCGAGGGACTAGGTCCCATGGTGAGACAGAATCATATTGCGTCTTTCAGTTATTTTGGCTATTTATCTGTTATCTTGTTTTTAACGGTTAACTGCTTCAGATATACCTTTCATTACTGCTTGCATTTTTTAATGTGGTCGACGTTTGTGTAGAAGGAAATAAGGTGGGTTGTGTGGGGGATTTTGGGTTTGGGGGTGGGGGTGGGGGGGGGGGGGGGGGGGGGTGGGGGGGGGGGGAAGATGAGAGTTGATGGCGATGGGTTAGTATATTTAGTGGTATGGTCGGTTGACATCTGGAGTGAGCATGGTCGTAGTTGGGCCGTCGATGGGGTAGCTGGGAATCGGGGATGGTGGTGGTGGGCTGGATTAGATGTTGGTAGTGTCTGGAATGGTAGTGGGTGAGAGCGTGAGGTTGAGGGTTTATATGTGGTGGAAAAAGGTGAGGGGAGAGACATTGTTTTTTTTTGGTGAAAATGTAAGACTTCATTAATAATCAAAGCCAAAAAGGGATCACCAATTCAATCTATCCAACTAGTGCTTCCCTAAAAATCAAAAGGAGAAAACACCTTCAATCTACTTACAAAAATAACAATAGCCCTTAACAATACAACCACTGTCAAATAGGAAAGTACATAAGCCCTATACTTAAACACCGATTCTTATCTTCAGTGAATTCAATCTTCATTTGGCCATCAAAAACACCCATAATTCGCCTTCTACAATCCTCCTTGACCCCTGAATCAAACAAGAAGGATGACAATCTATCTTAGGGAGCCTTTTATGTGATATCTTCTCCCCCAGATACTTGAATGGTATAGTTCCTTTTTTAAAACCAGTGTAGTGCAAAATATCATGAGCAGTACCAGACATCAATAGCATTAAAAATCATATCAGACTTCTCAGAACTAATATTTAAACCTAAAGCTCCAGAAAATTTCTTAAGGACTTCCTTAAAGGTAATGATGAAGGAGATGTAACTCTTCAAAAATAAAAACAAGTCATCAGCAAACATCAAATGAGTAAGCTTGAGACTCTTCCAGATGATAATGGAAGGCATTCATCTCACTAACCTCTTCAAGCAACCTACTATGATATTTCATACAAATGGTAAATAAAAGAGGCGAGATAGGATCCCCTTGTCTCAATCCCCTCTTACCTTTCAAAAACCCATTGATTTCCCTTTAAAGCAACTGAGTAGGAGGTATTAGTAATACCCTGTATGGCAAGGCCACTGAATTTAGGAGGAAAATTCAATGCTTTTGGCAGTTGTTTCACAAAGACCCACTCAATAGAGTCACAAGCCTTCCTTTAATCCACTTTCATCATACATCTAGGCGAGACTTTTCCTAGAGTACAGTCTCACTAAACCTTGACTAATCAGAATGTTACCCAGAATACTCCTCCGTTGATAAAGGCACACTCAGCAGGACTAATAATTTTAGGGGAGAGACATTAATGAAGTTGATTTGGGGGTTCGATACTTAAGGGGTCTAGTTAATAATGGCATTTCTGTAAATTTATTGTAGTTATTAAGATAACTTTGTTATTTTGCAACTTTAAATCTTACTATATATGGTAATAAAAGAATTGGGAGGAACAAATAGATTGGGATCAAAAGGGAAAGTGGGAAGAATAAATGCAATGGGAGGAAGTAGTGATATTTGATTTTCCTTCTAAAAAATAAGTTTGTGTAATGGTTATGGTTCTTGAACTCTTTGAGAACTGGTTCAAATAACATGAGAAGTTTGTTTGCATATTGTTTTGTACTTCCATCTCAAAAAGAATGACATCTTTTGACTTCTGTTGTCAATTGGTTCAACTTCGACGGTTGTTTATTACCAAATAGCCAATTACAAATTATTTTGGATAAACTTTGGCGGTATTGTAATTGATTGCCAGCACTTAACTGAAACAGTTTTTATCTTTGATATACACCTAGTCTGCCTGTGAGCCTCCTATGTGTTATGTAAGTGAGTTACATGTATATTATTTGTGGTTCTTCTCTGTTTTTACAGTTCTCCAGAAGCAGCTAAGAACGCTACAAAAGTAGTGGAGGACCCTTTTGACGTCTTAGGATCAACTTTGCATCGTAACGTGTCTTCTTCTTCTGGAGTTTCAAATGATCCTTTTGAAGAAGTTGTTAATTCCCACAGGAAAAAATTTGAAAATCCGTCCAGTGGGGGAGTATATGAGGATATAGATCCCCTTAATGGCTTTGCCAATTCTGTACCGTCTGAATCAGTTGAAGCATATGGCAGGGAAAAAGATGAAAGCCCTCTACGGACAGGATCAAGGGTCTCTGGAAGACAAACTAGTCCGGAGAGAGCCCCTGAGAAGAAGATTCCTGTGAAGGAATTTGGGGGATCTCCGCACAGTGTTTTTGAAATGCCTTCATTCTCAGCTGATTCCAGCAGGTCAATGCCAAAAGCTTCGTCTCCTGTATTTGAAAACAGGGAATCGTATTCCCATGATCATGTCTCTCCCACACCCGAGGAGAACATTGGGCCATCTGATGATGTTTGGCTCACTGTATCAGAAATTCCCCTCTTTACGCAACCTACAGCTGCCCCTCCTCCTTCAAAACCCCCACCTTCCAGACCTACACAATTTTCTGGAGCGGAGTATGGCTCATTTCCTGCTTCAAATGCACAGAGGGAGGTAAATGAATATCCGTCTTTCCCTAGTTCTAATCCGTTCTTCCAAAGTCCAAAACCGGCTCCTGTTGAAGGAATGGGCTCTTTTGAGTCTCCTTTAGATGAACTGGAGGAATTTGCAAGTGGAAGACATCAAAGCAATGCCGATGAAAATTCCCAAGTTCGCTCGAGTGATGATTTTGACTCAAATTCGGTTGCTGCTGCATCCGCTGCAGCCATGAAAGAGGCCATGGATAGGGCTGAAGCTAAGTTTAGATATGCAAAGGGGATAAGGGATAGGGAAAATGCCAAGTCATCTAAAAGCAGGGAATCAGTGCAAGTAGAAAAAGAGGAAAATACTGCTCAGGATGCTCAAGATAGAGAATTCAGAGAAGGTCAAGAACGACTTATGCGAGTGCGACAACAACGGGAAAGGGGAGAAGAAGAAAGAAGACAACGGGAGGAAGACGATCAAAGACGTATTCAGAAAGAGCAGGACGAGAAAGAGAGGGAGAAAAGGAGAGTAGAGAGGGAGAGGGAACTTGCAAGACAAGCTGTTGAAAGAGCTACCAAGGAAGCACGCGAAAGGGCAGCAATTGAAGCTCGTACCAGGGCTGAAAGGGCTGCTGTTCAGAAAGCACAGGCTGAAGCTCGAGAACGTGCTGAAAGGGCTGCAGTTCAAAGGGCACAGTCGGAGGCTCGAGAAAGAGCTGCTGCTGATGCGAAGGAAAGAGCTGAAAAAGCTGCTGCAGAAGCAAGGGAAAAGGCAAGATCTGAGGCGCGGGAGAAAGAAGCACATGAGAGAGCCGCTGCTGCTGCACGGGCAAGTCAGCAGAAGAACGGACCTGACCTTGATTCCTTCTTTGGCATGAGTTCCCGTGCAAGCAGTGCGCCAAAGCCTAGGGCAACCTCATCGGTGTGTGTTGATTGTGCTATTTCAGGCTGTACTTTTTGAAATTAACATATTTTATTGTCTAAAGTTAACTGTTGATTTTAGGACCCATTTGAAACCCAATTCCAGAACAAGCCAGCCCCTGAAGCAACCAGAACTTCCGTTAATTCCACATCTAGCATGAGGAAAGCGTCCTCATCAACTAGTATTACTGATGACCTAAGTTCTATTTTTGGAGGTAGTGGTATTATTTTATGTAGCTGTCTGCATCTTTAATGATTTAGTTTGTCTAAGTGCTAGTTCTCTTGATATTATTGTGTGCTTGTATTTCCTGCAAAAGCTCCTTCAACATCTGGGGATTTCCGAGAAGTCGATGGGGAAACTGAGGATCGACGGAGAGCCCGACTGGAACGCCATCAGCGAACACAAGAGCGCGCTGTATGTACTTAATATCTAGACCTCACCAATTCTCATCAGTTGTCACATGTATAATGAATAGAGACATCATAGAAGTTAATAGTAAAATTGACATCCTTCAACTCATTTCAATATTAATCAGTTCATATATTGGTAACATTCACCAGTTCACTAGACAGCATAGTAATATAAGTAATTTGTTTTTATGCTAGCTTTAAATGATAGCAGATCAAGTATATAGTACTATTCTGACCTGTCGAAACTATAGTGTAAGTGATAATTGTTCTTTTCCGCATTTCAGTGCAGCTATGTTTACCATGCTGTTATACATAGTAATAGACCTATCGTTAAGTAGGAGAACTGATCAATGGCGATTCTCCTATGGACTGGGGCTGGGCAATGAGATTGTTAACATATCAAATACGCTAAATGTTCAGTTTTTGGTAATCAACATCCCCCATAAAGTGTGTTTTAAAAAACTTAGGTACTGGTTCTTTGGGGTTGGGCATCTTTGAGATACTACAATTACTCATTCGATGTTTTCAGACCCATATAAAGAAGTGTTGTCAGGGTAGAATATAATATCTTTCGTATGTTTATTTTAATATTATGTCTTACTTTTTCAATTGTTTTTCTTGGTCAGGCAATGGCATTGGCAGAGAAGAATGCCAGGGATCTTGAAGCTCAAAGAGAGCAAACTGAGAGAAGTGTAAGCTTTGGTCCTATGCTACTGTGTTTAGGTGTTTAATATTCATATTTTGGCCACACCTTGAGATCCCCAGTTTTCTGATGTAATTGTTCAGAAGGAATTAAATTATTTGAGGAAAAAAAGAGAATTAGGATCCCTTTTCTCTCCTGATCTAATTCTCGAGGTTGCAAAAGTGAGATCTTATAGGCCTTTGAGGGACTGCCAACCTTGAATCAAGAGGGGACTATAGAGACTCAACCCACTCAAGCTGTTGGCAAAGATTATGAATTGCGAATGATTTTATCTGCAATCTTTTTATACAGATAATGCTTCTCTCTAGAAAAACTATTAACTTTTGCATTTTTGGCCATATAAAGCCGTATGAAAACCATAAAATTTGAACTCATGAGTGTTTGTTTTATTTCTTACAAAAACAGAACTTATTTATTCCTTTCCCATTTTTTACTCCCATTTCACATTTTTCTAATGAAACAGCATGAGAATAGATTAAGTGCTCAGTTCACTTTGTTTTCTTTGTCAATAAGGTCACCAAACCTTCTATTTCCAATTGGAAATTCAAGCATTGGAATACAGGGTTGATGACTGCAAAGTGCAAAATTTTGAGCGAAAAAAAAATTGCTTTTATTAATTTGTATGCCCCCTATTCTTGGGAAGTTCCCCCATTTCTTCCAAGTGCGGCCACCAGTTTCTATATAATCTATCCAACCATCTGGTCTTGTTATCTCTAGGCTAGCAGAGTTCCTTAGGCACATTGTAAGGTACCCTTTAGCAGCACATCAGAGCTTAAAATTTCGTGGAGAGTGCAACCTCAATGATAATGCGTGCATAAAGGGTTATCTTCAGATACTCTTGTATGAATGTAATTCTTGGGAGATTACCAAGCAACAAAGGATCAGTGGTGTTCTTTTTCAGATGATAATGATAATATGGTCTTTATCCTATCAAGAATATTTTTCTGTTAATTCTATACTAGAAATTAAAGTGAGTTTCCTTTAAGTTGTCATTGGAATTATTTGTCATATGAACTTAGATAAATGGTCTCCTGAACTCTATGCAGAGGATTGGCGAAACACTTGATGTGCAGATTAAACGCTGGGCAGCAGGAAAAGAGGGAAACTTGCGTGCTCTGTTGTCAACCTTACAATATGTGCGTTTATATTCTGACCTTATTAGCTTTTATTGAGTGAAAATGGAATTCAAATTGATATATTACATTGTGAATGATTTTTTTCCCACTCTCACCTTTGTTGCGTGCTGGCTATATTTTTATGCTGATTTGTTGAAATTGTTGCAGGGTTTTAATTTCTCCGGATTTATATTATCAGTTTTCTGTCTGCCTATTTTTAGTGTCCCTGACCGATTAACATCAAGATGAAACTGAGTCTTTTTTGAACTTGTGTTGGCTGTATTTTTAAATAACTTCTGTAGATTTCTTTTATAAAAATGTTGTTTAGTGGAAACTAAGAAGTTGCATTCCCGAAGCTTTTGCGGTTGTCAGGTGGCATCTCATCATCCCGCTGGAAGATCAATCTCTTTAGCGTCCGCCTTTATGTTCCCTAAATAGCTATATTAAGTGGGTCTTTAAATTCTGTCTACTTTATGTGTGGACTACCTCCTTAAAAGTAAAAACTCACAGGCTCATTAACTATGCTATCATGAGAAGGTGGGACGATATCATCAAGTTTCTCTTGTTTTGGACATTGCTACTTTCGATGCCATTAGTTGCCTGAATTGCATCATCAAACAGAATTACATCATCAAACAGAATTACATCATACCCATCATTTTTGAATCAGGGGCATTAGGTAACTAAAGATTTTCAATTGACCTTCATCAAAAGGTGTAGTCATCACTTTAGTTGCCTGAATTTGATCAATTAGTCCCGCTCGCCATTATCCTCTGAACCCGTGAGACCTCTATTTCTGGCTTTTCCCCTGTAGATGAAGGCCTTACTGTATCAGTTTCCTCACCCCGGGGATTTCCGACCCTCAGATGGTAGGTGAGTGTTAGTGGGGTTATCAACCTGTAAATCATCGGCCTTATCGTCCTCGTTTATATCAGCCACCGCAACATCTGTAACAGTGTTAGATGTTTAGTATCAGTGGGGTCTCCCCTTAATCCGAGAAATAGAGAAAACCATTGAAGAACAGTTCTCTGAACAACATTTACTAGTTTTCTAATCATCTCCAAGATTTTTTTCCCTCTGCTGTTACACTGCTGTTTTAAAATCCTTTGTTGACTGAATGTGTCCACCACTCTTTTCTGCCGATCTCCTAGCCATATCCCTGTCCTCGGCCACTTTTGAGTCCCTAGCTGTTGGAGTGGTGTTTCGAACCCTAATCAGTGCAACATGGTTTGGTATATGATTCAATTGGGGTGACGGGTTTGAGTATGTTTGGTATTCTATTCAGTTTAAGGAATGAGGAGGTCATATTTTTTTTCTTTTCTGGCTTGTTGCATGGTGAATTGTTCAGTATGCTAATAATGTAACCTGTTGAATGCCGAGAATGGGGAGATCCAAAACCAAGAGCAAGACAGTACTGTACACGAACTAAGCTATACTGTGCAGCTTTTTCTTGATAAATAAAGTTTGAGTAAAGATAAGTGAAAGTAAAGCAAGTTGCCAAGTATGCAATATGAAATAGCATCCAACTTACTGGAGGCATTACCAGCAGCAAAAAACAGGCACTGTACAAGAACATCCGTTACATGGCTTAAACTGATGGAGTCTCGTAGACTCCATTCTCTCCCTTTTTTGCTATATCATCTGTGATTCCTTTTGCTTCCGTTCCTCGGAGCTAACTGTTTAATCTTATAACGAAGTGCTGCCATTTATTTATTGGAGTATTTGCTATATTTGTGTTTTTTTAATCCCTTTTTATCATTGCTTTTTGTTTGTACTTGCAGTGAGGAATTACTCATTCTAGATTTTCTTAATTCTAGGCAGTGAACTTTGAATTTTTTAAGCTCATTAGTTTGTATCTCTGGAGTATATGTAGGTTCTATGGCCTGAGTGTGGCTGGCAGCCTGTTTCATTGACCGATTTGATCGTTGGTGCACAAGTAAAGAAGGTTTATAGAAAGGCAACTTTGTGCATTCATCCTGATAAAGTGCAGCAGAAGGGTGCTAACCTGCAGCAGAAATATGTTGCAGAGAAGGTGTTTGATTTGTTGAAGGTATTAAATATGAAGTTCTATTTCATGTGAATGTTTTCCTTTCTTGTATCTAAACGCCTGCTAATTTACAACAATCTTCGTGATACCAGGCCACTGTTTTTGCTATGAACATTCTTATATTGTGATGTTACTTGTAATTGGGTCAATAAATTGAGATATGACTTAGGAGTAGTGATTTGAGATGATAGTAGTCATTATATAGAGTTGATAATTTAACTCCCAGTTGGGAAGGGGGACTCAACATCAAAACCGTGTTCATCCTGTTGAGCGTTGGCTTCCAGTTGTCCGTGCATAAAGTTTTCTTCCCTCTATTGCCTTTGTCTACGCAACAACATTATTCAGTGCCTCAAAGGCTTCAAACCAATTGGGTAAGGGGTTTGATGTACATAGTCTTACGCATATGTTGTCAAGATGACCATCGTGCATATTTTTAGTGAACCAATTTACTTCATTCCATGATATATTAAAGTTACAAGGAGTCCCAGTGTCCATTGGAAATGGAAAAACATTGGCCCGTAAAAATCCTTCTTACTTTTTGTGTTTTTTTTGGAATGTATGACTCAGGAGTATGGTTAATTTCTTTCTATTCAATATTACTCCTCATTTGGTTTCAATAGGTTTTGTAAATTTAACCCGAGTTCTTGTTCATGCATAAACAGGAAGCTTGGAACAAGTTTAATTCAGAAGAGTTATTTTAAAGGGAGTGGGATTATATGCCGTCTGAATACAAAGACATGTAGTCCAAGCTTGTTCCGCTCCTGTTGTACGAGGATATTCAAGCTGCTCTGACACTCTGACTGTCGACATTGAGTTGGTCAACTTAAGTTTCCGTGTATGGTTGTCGAAATCTTTTGACATGGTGCAACCTTGCACTCCGTAAAGTTTGTTGTAAAGCAATGATCATTCTGATGAGGCCTGCTCTGGTGTTTCTGAAATTGTAGCATTAGCAATTGATGGACCAATCAGCCCACACGATCGTGATCATATTTTTAGCAAATGCCATTGTTTTGAGATGGAGCATTTGTTATGTGTCAATTATTTTTGCCATCTGTAATTTGTTGGATCAAAGCCTGATATATGGAACAGGTATTGAATGTATTGATGAATTGTTAACCTCCCAACATTGCAAAACTGATGATTATCCATAAATTGTGATTTTTGAAAATATAATTTAAGTTTTTTCAGACTTTGCAAGATTCACTGTATAAGATAATTATGTGCTTCTGTCAATTATCTCGATAGAATCATTACTGTATTGTTACTCTACTGAAATATTCCATGATACTTCCTCTGGAATTTTTTCTGAGTCAAAGCATTAACAAGTGCTCCTTGTCGCCTACAAATCAATTTAGCATTTCTCATTATCTTTCCGTCTTTTCTCGAGAGTAAAAGACGAATGACCGTGGATGGAATTTGAACGTACGACCTCTTATACTGCTAATAATCATCGTCCTCGTAACTAGGATGAAACTTTCTTGTTTCTTTTTTGATTTAATACTTTTACAAAGGCGGTGTTGTTGACGACGTAGTGAAAGTGTCAGATTATTAGGTCATATATTTGTCATTCTTAATACAAAAGATGATTTAGAAAGCTGCTTGATATGCATTAAAAATGGCCTTTAAAGAGAAGAAAAGTTGTACAATAAATCTGGCTGAAAACGGTAACATTTTGTCACAAGTTGAAAATGTAACCATTTTAAATAAAAAGTTACCGGAACAATTCTCAAAGCTATAACAGTACGTATGTTATTACAATAGTCCATATTTTTAAAATGACGACATTTAACCCATTTTGAGGTGGTTAAAAGTTGTAAATGGAAAGCATCCACAGATAGTGTTGATAGAAGAGTAGAAGTGGGAAATAGCAGTCATCAACAGTTGAATGAATGGTTGTTATAATTGTAAGTGAATGTGTCACTTCTTTTAAGGGAAAGGAAGCACATTAGATGGTGTACATGAAATGCATCTGCATGGTAAATTAGGTCATGCTGCCTGTCTCATCTTCAGGGAATCATGTTCATCTCTTAAGAATCCTTCAGCTTTCTGTTTGGAGAATCAAATTAGGACATGCTTTGGTACTTGGAATGCTCTTTGATTCTAATACCTTTTTTCCTGTAAGACTACGTTTATAGGTAGGTCTAACAAGGATTAGGTCTTGAATAAAAACAAAAAATAATTAAAATAAAAAAAGTTAAGTAAAATAAATTATAGGAACTAGTTCCGTTCCAAGTGGTCTGAAATAGACCTGGTGGAACATGTTTAGGAACTAGGTATTTGCATGTGGTCCCCATACGTAATTCCAATTTAACAAAAAATAATGTCGGAATTCTTAGGTCTAACTAGGGCTCGATAAAATAACAAAATCAGGAACTAGGTCTAGTCACTAAGTTAAGAATTATATATTAGTATTTTAATGCAGGAACTAAGTTTAGGTAGGGCTGCAGGAACGACTGATAAATATGGTCTAATAATAACTACAATATCTCCTGCAACCAAAGGTTGGTTCTGGACTACTCATAATCAAAATTGTATCAACATGAGTTGACCTCAATGGTAAAGAATTCACCTTCTGACCCTAAAGTCAGGGGTTTAATTTTCATTGAGTGAAAATATAGCCATGTTGGTAGGCAATCTATAAACACCACTTTAAACCCTTAAAGAGGTCGGTAGTCTGCCCTGACCTTAAATTGGGTAAGGCCTACCCTTAACCTAAACTTTGAAATGTCAAAGGAAAAAAAATAATCAAAATTATAACTTGATAATTATTTCACAACATAGGATTATAGGAAGCTCTAGAACTGTAATTGAGCCTAGCCGATCTCGAGCCCACCTATTATCAAGCTTGGCTCATACTAAAAAAATCGAAGTTGAGCTTGAATCCAAGCTCCTGAAATCGAGGCTCGGGATTAGCTCATTTGATATTTACAGCCCGAACCCGAATTTTATTGGAATACCAACTATAATTATTACGTTATTTTCTTTTCTAAATTAATTTATCATAGATTTATTGATAAAAATTAAGTAATTCAACAAATCATGAGCTTACTTGCCAAGTCCTAGTGTGCTAAAGCTCAACTTGGTCCGAGTCCGAGCCTGCGCTCAAGTTCAAGCTCAAGCTTATTTTCACCGATGTTGAACTAAGTTTTGACCGAGCCAATTTCGAGATTTTACCGAGCAGATTCCACTCATTTACACCCGTAAGAAACAATTTCTTCTTAACTTTATTTTATAGAGTTTCAAACCCATATCTAGACCTATTGGATCTAGCTCTCAAATGGTCCGATCTTTTCAAATTTTTTTATTAAATGTATTAGGAAAGTGTAACACCCCCATTTATTTAAGAGCCTTTAGCAAGACATTCTCAAATAAATAGAGCTGTTACCATCTCGGAGGGTCCGAGGTAGTGAATAACAAAGTAAAACAAACCAAAGTACTTTATATAAAAACTGATAAAATTTAAACTTGGTTATTACAGTTACTACATGACGGAAAAGAAATACAACTGATGACTAATCTAAATGTGATATAGTTCTAAGTCGGTCCAAAGTATGCATCTCACATTCCTGCCCCTGCTCCTAGCTCATCTGTCTCTGACCTGCAGAATCTACTCCCCATTCCGGATCATCGTAGGTGTACACAAATACACTACTCTAACTCGCTGAAACTCTGTTTTTTGCTCATTTTGCCGAACTGCACCCACGTGAACACGCCCTACAAACCTCATTCCAGCCACCAGTTCAACCACCTTAACCACCACCTAACGCCACTCTCAACATCACTTGCCTCCCACGCCTTCCCTGGTGGTAACCACCAGCCCTCATCACCACCATAACCACCTATAACGCCACTCAAACCCACGCATCTCACTGACTGTCTGCGGTCTCATCCCATGTTCCTGTTCGTAATTCAGCACCCTTTATGGGAATACTCCGGCCACCACGCACTATCCCACAGCCACCACACAGACTATAAACAACCTACAACAACCTTTACCCATAACTCGTACTAGAAAATAAATAAAAACACACAAAACAAAAGCAATACAAGCAACAATAAGGATGATAATTCTACACGAATGAAATTATAACTTACTACACGGTTGGTGACGATGAGGGTGATTGCAGTCATATAGTTCCTTCATATTTCACGTGAACTAGGGTTCTTGCTCGGTTGATGTGGGGCAGACGAGCGTTGATGTGGTGTTAGGGTTTGTGAGGGTAACTTGTCGATGCTTTTGGTGTACGTGTATTGTGTTTGTTATTCCTTGGTTTATTGCTACCCTAATTCAAGTCCAAGCCCACCACCAAAAGTCTAGCACGCATAACGAAGCACTACACTTTCTACATATTGTTCTTGACTCGTAACTTTAAAATAAACGAGTACGTACAATTAATTATTCTAATTAAATTAATTACAAGAATATGTAATTATTAGTATATTTCGATCCATAAAATATGAATTATAGAAATATTAAAATATTAGCACTTACATAAGAATATATAAAAATTTAGGATTTAAATATAATTACGACTTAAATAATAAAGCAAGTATAAATGAGAAATAAAATATAAAATATATATAATTATAAATATATTACTAAAATTAAAGAAATACGAATAAAATGTCATTTGATGAAATAACCATCAAATATAAAATATTTATGAAATGCAAAATAATCGTAGAAATACGATTTATAAAATAATAACAGTTTACGTAAAATACTTTATAAACATTCTATTTGAAATACTTGTATAAAACAGAGTTTGACTACCGTTGACCGAGGCTAAAATACGGGGTATTACAGTCTTACCTCCTTAAAATGAACTTCGTCCCGAAGTTCGCCACCCCGTAACGGTAACGAAACATCTAACAAGCACGAAACAAACACAAACAACACTTATACTGGCTTCAAGGCGCGAAATGTTACAATCTACCCTCGTTAAGAAAACTTTGTCCCCAAAGTTTAACGCATAACTAAATTAAAAGATAATTCACGAATTACAATATAATGCATAACAACAGTAAACATGATTATCACGTATATTCAACCAAGCACTACATATCAATTAGCCAAATCAAAGGTCATTAAGATTTTACAATCCTATCCTTCTTAAGACATGGTTACGTCCCCGTAACCCCATTACAAAATTTCACATCCAATGCTCAAGAAAATCATCGAAACAACAGGCACAAATCATCAGATAAGTTAATTACACTATAAGGGCAACTATTATTCGACTTTTAAAGCAGCAAAACATACTCGTCAATTTCATATTATGCAGTAAACAACATCAAGGTAACGAACACTTATATAACCTTGAAATTATTATTATTATTATTATTATTATTATTTTTTTTATTTTTTTTTTTTTGAAAGTCATTATGCAATTATTTAATTAATGTAATTAAACACGGAGTCATAGATTAGCAAGTCAGCTCAGCATTTCTAGGTAGAGTTAAGTTAAAATCACATAGGTACATTTCCCATCTACTCACATTACATCATTTATCATGAAATCGGTAATAAATATAGCTTGCAAAATAAGAGGTTTATTATCATATAATAAAGTTCATGTTCATATCATATGCCTACGGTTCATGCGACTAATGCCATATCAGGATATCACATGGTTGCATCACATAATTCATATTTGATTAGACTTTATATTGAAAACTCACATAACTTACAATTTCAACAACAAAGATCATGTTGCAACTTCCAAAATCATAATTAAATATCCGCTTAGCTAATTGCGAGTTATTATAGTTTTTAGAAAATATAAGGAATTAATTGATCATAGTAAAAAGAATCAATTGCAAAGCTTAAGGAAATTATTTATAACAAATTTTACAACTTAGTTGGTCTGAACAAAAACTTTACAACACTTAGACCGAAATTTGACCAACTTGCTAAAATCACTATTAAATAACGACTCCTTAAGATTATGTATAAACAGTAGTCACGTTGTAAATGATTTCTTTTTCAACACCATGAGTCAAAACAGAACTGTGCAGTAACAATCTGACCACTGTTAACCAAAATATTTATTTCCTTCAAAATATAAGTCGTTTTAACATGAAATCAAAATCATTAAAAAGCTAACTCATAAGGTAATCATACATAAAATTTACACATTCATATAGAGAACACATTTTAAACGGCAGTCCGTACAAATAGGTAACATTCTGGAAACTTATTACAACGTTGGTTACTTTCATATTTCACATTATTACTTTACATCGTCATATTAAAACACGACTATTCTCAAAAACATGTTGACGCATATATTGAAGCATAGAAATGACATTGCACCATATTAATATTTATTCATTATTTCAATTTGTACTTGCCATCAAGAAAGCGGTAAAGATTGCGAAACTGAAAGATAGGATCAACTAAATAAATTAACATTTATACATGTATATACAAATGTAACACATAACTATATGACATTCATGGCTTGGGGCAACACATTGCGCATATCACTAGACATGGATTAGTATAACATTTAAATCTGATTATTCATATTCAAATTCGAGATGATATATTACATAGTTACGATAGTCATTTGATAACCAGATATCATATGAAAATTCCTAAACACCAAAATCATATGATAATATCACTCCAAATTATTGTTTAATAAATATACATCCATTCTCTAAAATTTCAATGCAATCATTCAGATCAATCAGCATTTCAATATCTGTCATATTCTTCTAATGCACATCATCATGCAAGTCAAGCTTATATTTCAAACTCATATTAAAAACTCCTGTTCTCAATACTTGGAAATCATATATCTCAATCAATCACTCAATATAATTCCCATACAACACAGATCTCCAACCATATTTCACATCATACTTACCTAATTGCTTTTCTGCGCAAACGTTAATACAATATATATATTGGGTCCTGTCCTTTATTCTATACTACCCACGCTCGACATCTCTCATGGGTGACCAGGCTAGACTGAAAGGGCCAGTGGCTTGGTTTGAGGGGGCCCCTAACTCATCCCAATCCTGGGGCTCCTAACAGTTACTAGCCTGGGGTTCATTTTATTTGACTCTTCCTATGTTCATTAATTTTATTCATTTGTTATTAGGCCTGAGGATCGTTCGCTCTGATACCACTTTGTAACACCCCCATTTATTTAAGAGCCTTTAGCAAGACATTCTCAAATAAATAGAGCTGTTACCATCTCGGAGGGTCCGAGGTAGTGAATAACAAAGTAAAACAAACCAAAGTACTTTATATAAAAACTGATAAAATTTAAACTTGGTTATTACAGTTACTACATGACGGAAAAGAAATACAACTGATGACTAATCTAAATGTGATATAGTTCTAAGTCGGTCCAAAGTATGCATCTCACATTCCTGCCCCTGCTCCTAGCTCATCTGTCTCTGACCTGCAGAATCTACTCCCCATTCCGGATCATCGTAGGTGTACACAAATACACTACTCTAACTCGCTGAAACTCTGTTTTTTGCTCATTTTGCCGAACTGCACCCACGTGAACACGCCCTACAAACCTCATTCCAGCCACCAGTTCAACCACCTTAACCACCACCTAACGCCACTCTCAACATCACTTGCCTCCCACGCCTTCCCTGGTGGTAACCACCAGCCCTCATCACCACCATAACCACCTATAACGCCACTCAAACCCACGCATCTCACTGACTGTCTGCGGTCTCATCCCATGTTCCTGTTCGTAATTCAGCACCCTTTATGGGAATACTCCGGCCACCACGCACTATCCCACAGCCACCACACAGACTATAAACAACCTACAACAACCTTTACCCATAACTCGTACTAGAAAATAAATAAAAACACACAAAACAAAAGCAATACAAGCAACAATAAGGATGATAATTCTACACGAATGAAATTATAACTTACTACACGGTTGGTGACGATGAGGGTGATTGCAGTCATATAGTTCCTTCATATTTCACGTGAACTAGGGTTCTTGCTCGGTTGATGTGGGGCAGACGAGCGTTGATGTGGTGTTAGGGTTTGTGAGGGTAACTTGTCGATGCTTTTGGTGTACGTGTATTGTGTTTGTTATTCCTTGGTTTATTGCTACCCTAATTCAAGTCCAAGCCCACCACCAAAAGTCTAGCACGCATAACGAAGCACTACACTTTCTACATATTGTTCTTGACTCGTAACTTTAAAATAAACGAGTACGTACAATTAATTATTCTAATTAAATTAATTACAAGAATATGTAATTATTAGTATATTTCGATCCATAAAATATGAATTATAGAAATATTAAAATATTAGCACTTACATAAGAATATATAAAAATTTAGGATTTAAATATAATTACGACTTAAATAATAAAGCAAGTATAAATGAGAAATAAAATATAAAATATATATAATTATAAATATATTACTAAAATTAAAGAAATACGAATAAAATGTCATTTGATGAAATAACCATCAAATATAAAATATTTATGAAATGCAAAATAATCGTAGAAATACGATTTATAAAATAACAACAGTTTACGTAAAATACTTTATAAACATTCTATTTGAAATACTTGTATAAAACAGAGTTTGACTACCGTTGACCGAGGCTAAAATACGGGGTATTACAGAAAGAATATCATATAATATCGTATCATATCGTAATATGGTCCACTATCGTAATATTAGGCTATGTTTGCAAGATATTCTCTTGATTGAGTCCTCCTGAATATGGTATCAGGTTTCCAGTTTCGATCGCAACCCTAAAAAATACAAAACCAAAACCCTACAACACGAAAATTTTAAACGCCACAACGATGACCGGCGACGATCAAAAGAGCCACCGAAGCTCGACTTTTCCAATCCCTAGTACCTCAGATTCCATTTCGGGTGCCAAAATTTCTCAGATTACCCTTCGTCGCGATAATTACGACGATTGGCGAAACTCCATGAAGATGTCCTTGAAGTTTCGTTGCAAATTCGGTTTTATGGACAACTCGATCACAAAGCCGACTGACAAATATGATCTTGATAATTAGGAAGTCGTTCAATGCACAATCGTTCAATGGATCCGTAACACAATCAATCCCTCTTTGCTCCACACATTTCCTATGTCGAGGATGCCTCGGTTCTATGGTCCGAATTAGAAGCAATTCTCGGTGGTTGATGGGTCGAAAATACACGGCCTCAAGACTCAATTACACGACTGCCAGCAAGGCAAAGGTATAGATGTTACAATTTATTACGGTAACTTGAAATCGCTTTGGGACTCACTTGTTGTTCATGAACCACCCTTTGCTTGTAAGTGCGGTAGATGTGAGCGTCATATTGGTCCGAATGCTATTAAACGCTTAGACAACGAGCGCTTATATTAGTTCTTTATGAGTCTTGATCCGACTTTATATTCGAATGTTCGCTCGCAACAATTTCAACTTGGTCCTCTTCCCTCCTTGAGTCGTGTCCATCATGTTTTTCTTCAAGAGGAGCGCTTGCGCACTTCTCCTGCTCCTACTGTTGATGCCTCGGCTGTGGTCGCCTTTGCCACTTCGGATTTTGTTGTTAAGTGACGGGTATTGCATGATCAGGAGAGAGGTGGCTTGGTAAGTTTTTCTTCACTTATTGTGAGACTCGTAGTCATGATGTTACTAATTACTATATCAAGTCTCAGCGGTTTCCCGAATGGTGGGGCGATATGCCACGTACTTTAGCTGAACTCTATAGCGCTCATAGTAAATCCAGGAATTCAGTTCGCGTGGGATCGGGTCTGCCGGTTCTGGGCAAGGTACGGGTGTTGTTGGGTCGTCCGCGGCTTCTGCTACTCCTTTTGTTCAGGCGCATCTTGTTCATGCGGGTGTCTCGACGAATAATATTTCTGCATCCGATCGACTAAGCAGTATGTTTTATTGAATTCTTGATAATGTCGTTGGTGACGGAATCAGTATTGGTGCGTTAAGTAGTTTTGTGTTTTGTTTTTGCGATTTGGTAAAGTGAAGGGAAGGGACGGGTTTTTGAATGTATCAGGGGATTTGGCGACTGAAATAAGATATTTAGCGACTGACTATAGTAGTCACCGATTTGGACGAATAAAATCACTCGCCCTAATGCTGATTCTGTAGCCAAAATTCGTCGGTGGGTGGAAACTTGGTAGTCGCCAAATTGGCGACTGATTTCAGTCGCCCGAGTATATATTCAGTCGCCAATTTGGCATCTACCTACAGCAGTCGCCTTTTGCCTGTCGCCCAATTTCACTTTTCTTGTAGTGTAAAGAGACGTAAGCAGTTTAGAGACCGTGCTATGCTCGGATCGCTACTTGGGGTTTCCACCCGAAGGAGGATGTGCACATTAATGACTTGAGGACATAGGGGCTCGTGTGATATCACGACGCCTGACGGGGGGGCATGGTTAGTGCCCAGACTTCGTACCACGAGTGCATCCCGAGTACTTATTTTACGAGTTACAATCCAATGGTTTGGTGGGTGGTGTATGTTGTGGTGTCATCACCGGGTTTTGGGTAGATTTTGGCGTCTTCCGGTACCGGCGTGGTGATTGTATAATTGTGTTCCGTACGTATCATTGCCATGTTGCATGTTTACATACCATATCGTGTCTTATGCATTTATATTGTTGAAACAAACATTTTTTGGCTGTGTAAATTGACACCTATTTCCAGGATAACCTGTGTTGATTCATATGATACTTCTGATCATATGAGAAGCAGTTTGAGTACAAGTTGCATTTGGCATCTAATGGGAGACGGGACAAGCCACGAGCTTTAATTTGTTAGTTACCAAGTCGAGTGTAATTTTACATTAGAAAGGTTGTAGTAGTCATTAATTGTATCATTTTTTTCATTTATTAAATATGTAATTCACTAAGTATCTAATTTTTATAAAATGTTCTTAATTGTAATTCCGATTTCACTGCCTCAGAAAACTGAGATGGTGTCATCTTTCGATTACCTGCCAAAGAGTGAAGGTGGTCTTGGTATGCAAAACTTTGAGTGTATTAATCAGGCACTATTGGCAAAATATGTATGACGTTTAGTCTCAAATCATGAAACTTTTCTACCGCATCTTTAAGTTTAAGTTATTTGGGACTAACATATTCTATGAAGGATTCGTGGTGAAAAGGAATGGTAATGTATCTTGGGGCTTCGAAGTATTATTTATGTCTTGGATCTTATCTTTCAAAATATCGGATAGAAAACGTGCATTCATTCAACCTTAAGTGTTTGGAATTTGTGTTGGGTTAATAGTTTATGTCCAGAACCAAAGGATTGAGGAACTTCGCCTAAGATGTGGTAGTTAGAATGAGGCTTTGGTTCATTTTCTCTTTGCTGAGGAGTTCAAGCAACGGATTCTAGCTATTCCAATATGTGTTTCAAAAACAAAAAGGTTGTGTACTGGAAACATAGTAATAGTGACGTCTATACTGTTAAAAGTGGATATGGATGTTGCATTTGGTAAATTCGTAGAGTAAAAGGGCTCGGTGAAAGATAGGCCGCGATTGGGTGTTATGGATAAGAGTTTTTGTAAAAAGAGTTTATGGCGGTTACCGGATCCCCAAATGTGATCAAATGATGGAGTTGAGCTTGCTCTTATTTAGGTATCGACACGAGTCACAGCTCAAATATACATATTGGAGAATGGATTATTAGTTGGTTGCATTATTTTAGGAAAGTTTGAGGACGCTGATGATAGAGTGGTGAAATTATTTGCTACCTTATGGGATTTGTGAGCAGTGCGGAATAAGGTCCTTTTTCAAGGTGAGCAATTTCATCCGTTGATGTTCTTTAATTTATGGTCGCAAACTATGAGTACGGCTCACCGTGCAGTGGTGTTAGGTGAAAAAATGGGGATGATATTTCTCTTATCGAGCATAATACGGAGGAAGATAGCATTTTATGGATTCGAGAAAGCCGACCTTTTTATGTCATTAGTGGACACGGCAAAATGTGAGGGTTAAGTTGGATGCGGGATGGAAAAACTAGATGGATATTGTTATTGGCTTGATTGCTTACGGAGGAGAAGGTAGTGTTCTATTTGAAGGGGGTATGCAGATTATGGCCAAGCTGAGGCTTTGGGTGTGCGAGATGTTTTGTCGTGGGCTATTCGACGTGGCGTGTTACATTTGGAGGTGTCATCAGTTTGTCTTCAACTGATTAACCAACTTGCAGGGGTGAAGCTGAAGCTCGAACATCATCTCATCAAAGGGCTCCTTAAAAATATGTCTATTTATATATTCAGGTTTTACCATTATTTAAGTTTTAGCTATATTTCTAGGAGTTTGAATAAAGTTGCTCATGGTTTGCTCTTAGGGCCATGAGAATGTAGGTTAACCCATCATTTACTAGTGCCAAAAAAACAAGACTTGCTCAGCTTGAGATTAGTACTATACTACAAATTCAACAAGGAAGATCACTAAAAATGACAAAAAGAATTAGTCATATCATTTAAGACTTAATTCTTGATTAACCAGTACACTAAAAACAGATACATAAAAAGTGTTCTTACATCTTAAGCCATTAAAGACAACCATCAACTTTCTTACAAGATACATAAACACATATAACAACATTAACATTAACATCAAATTGAACCTTTTCAAGCTACAACACAACTACACCATACACATTTATCCTCCTCAATTCTAAGTCAATTGATCGAACCAATTCTCGATTATTAATAGTCGGTTTTGAACGGTTTATAGACTTTAAGATCGAGCACCACACCGGCTATTGACCCAGCAGCGGCTGCGATTGAGATGACAAGACAAGCCATACTTAGCATTTGAAGGGAAACCCACTTGGTACCCCACTTGGGTATTTTCTTTTGAGCAATGTACATCTCAATTGGGAAATAGACAGTCAATGGCCAAAACCCGAGGGCACCAAGTAGTCCGACCACGTCGTTGAAGAAAGGCATTAACATCGAAATGACCGTGGTTGTGATCACAAAACATGTCCTCCAAACCAACCTGAAGAGATTCAAGTTAAAACGACCCAAGCCCGGGACTTTGATTTTAATCTCCTTAGTGATGAAATCGCTATCAGGCCATGTTCCTGTGGCCCATTTCTCAATGAAGGCGAATAACGGCTGGCAATAGACTTGGTAGGCTCCAACTAGATGCACCACTATGGCTATGTTGGCTATGTCTAGGAGCCAAAATGGGTTGTAGAATCCGAACCCAGTTAGGAGATTTCCCGGTGCAAGGTCACCAAACGCGGCATAACCCATACAACCACAAGCCATGTAGAATAATGTTGTCACACCTATGCTTATCATTGAGGCTTTCTTCATTGTCTTCGCTTCTGATGGTGGTGACCTTACCGTGTCCTGCATAAACCCGATTTTTGTGTCAGTCAATTGACATTTTCACTGGTTTTGAAATGACAGTAATACGGTCGCTGATATATAAGTCTTAATTCATCTTCATTGTACAGAATTATATTAGCAACTTGATTGAATTACTTGAGCAGTCTTCTGAGAGACTGCCTCTCAATATATTGAGAGACTATTGTATAAATTTTAAAAAAAAGTGGTACTAAAGCTAATATAATAGGTACAAAACATAATTAAAGATAAAATAAGTACATTTATTCTGTAAATAAGTACGAAATTATTATGGTACAATCAATGACAAAAGAGTCACGAAATACAAATAAAAGGGTACAAAAGAATGGTTTCTCAATAATTTATTGAAAGACCGTCTCTCTCAAGTTTTAGTGTTACCTGAATCTCGATAAGGATGTTAGAGAAGGAGTAAGCAAAGGCAATGTCGCCAAGCGCTTGGAAGCTCCTCCATATCTTTTGTGTTTCGGTCACTGTTCCTACTGTGATCCCGGTGAAACTCCCCTTAACACCTTTGTTAGCTACACAACAGAAAGCATAACACTTTTTATTATCACAGAAACTTTATTCATACATCTTCGTTAGCTAGAGTCTTGGAAGAAGAACTGTATGTACGTACCTATGACTTGAACAATTCCGAGGGTAAGACCAATGGAAGAGTAAGTGAAGGACATGACAGCCGCGACAATGGAAAGCCATGATATCTGATCAAAGTCCGGAATTTGTGAGAAAATAACCTCTGCAATACCAAAGGCGATCATATATGGATTTCCGGACATGTGACATGGGTCTTTTCCTCCGCTTGCATGGAAACAATTCGACCGTTTAACCGCCCTGTTTATCCAAATTTTATTTATTACCATTCCAAATTTCATAAAACTCATCAAAATCTAATGTTATTATTAAGAAAGCCATGATATTAACTTACATCATACTGATAGATGCTGCAATTGTGTACCCTATCGCTACTCCGAAGAGATTCAAGTACTGAATTAGCCCACACAACTTCACCTTAAACCCACCTAAACACATATATAAAACCGTCAACAAAATGTTCAAAACCCGTCAGCATCAAAACTGTCGTAGTAACTCCCTTCACACGAGAGTAATCAAAAGAAAGCGTAATTGATAATTGATAATTCATACCAAGGTTGGATCGAACTGCGTCCATGTAAGTGTAGTTCCTCTTGCCATAGAGAGGATCACCGGAGCGATAACAATCAGCAAGAAGAGTAGAGGTATAATATATGACAAAGGAGAACAAGAACAACACTGCAGGCCCCGCAATCCACCCTAGCTGCCCTATGGCCCATGCCAAGGACAACACACCTGACCCTATCACCGCTGTTATTATGTGTGCGCTCGCAGTCCAAACAGTCCCTAGTCCACAAATGTCATTAACACAATTGTAAGTTATAACAAATTGACAAGTTACACGTGAACACTTAGATCAACTACTGATCCGATTATGATAGGGGCTCGATTTTTATGTGCTACGTGGGACTCCAAGGAAGGATGGGTAAAAGCCTTATTCAAAATTCATTCAAGAAAGGGGCTGTTGTTGGATGTGTAAATGCTTCAAAAGAGAATAGTCTTTTTGCACAAATTCCGAAATTGAATGGCTCAGTCTTCTACTTTGATTGTTGTGATTTTCTAAGGTAAAAGTTCAGTCTTCCATACTGACTTTTGTTATTTACAAGTATGATTGTGCAAATTACTATAACTTCCGCGTTGGATTCTTGCCTATAAGAATTCGTATCAACTACTTAACCAGAGGTCTCGCGTCTGATACACTTAGAATGCAACAGTGCTAGCTTTGCTTCCTTTGGTCCTTGGACTGAATTCAGGCTAAACGGGATGGTACAAAGTAAATAATTTGAGAAGTTGTTGTGTACACTGGGAGCCATGGGTAACCTAGCTAGTAGCAGAGGGTAACACTCGCTTCCCCATACTTTCAAAAAATGGTTAAGATTATCGATTTTTACTACCTGAAAATTCTTACAATATAAAACCTTAACATAAGCATAAAACAACATGAGAAAAATTCGGCATCATCCAAAAATTTTATTTGGAGGTTGTCCCGTGTGGGAAGCAGCATGTGATGGTGTTAATAATGTAAAATACCTGTTCGTTTGAGGCGGCCATCATCGTCGAAGCAGAAGGAGGGGTCTTCTCCATAGACACCAAAGACTTGGTTGTTATTGGCAGCAACTTCTCCCATCTTGAATTCGAACAAGAGTGTTAAGTTGTAATTTAATGTAAAATGTAATGTAATGTACAAAACTAGAATGACAGAGTATACTCTTTAGGTAAGGCCAAAAAATATTATGCTCTATATATTTTAGTGCATGGAACAAGAATTGTACGAGGGGTATAAATAAGCTCAAATTTGTGCAAATATGTGCAAAAACAAAAGATGAAAAAGACAGGAATCTTATTATTATTGGCTTAAATAAGATCCTAAAGAAGGGATGAAAATTAAAGAAAGGGACCCATTTAACGAAGAATATTACTATGTAATTATTTCTTTGGTAGAATTTACAAGAAAAAAAATGCTTGTTTTGACTTCAACAACCTTAGGAAATAAGTCTTGTTTCACAATTATTTCATTGGACGACCTAAAATATAGTGTAACATTGTAACAAGTACATGCATTAGAGCAAGTGCAATGGTGAGCTAATGTACTATTAGCTTGAGTTGCCACATCATATTTTTTAAGCTATATTATTTTGAGCTACAATTGCATGCAATGGTTTCAAGCTAGTTTAAATGGACCCACATACAACAAAAATTCCAAGTTTTTTATTTAAATAATTAATTTTTATAAGAAACTTTAATTTGATAGGTTGAAATTTTGGGATGGGGCATTTGAGCTAGTAGCTTAATGGGGCTAGTTGCTTGATTTAAGCTAATACAAAAGTAGTGGTACAATGGTTTGGCTACTAGCTTAAAACTTTTTATATTTGCAAGCAAGTCCCTTAGCTAAACCATTGCACTTGCCCTTATCATCATTTTTTACATGAAGTCAACCTAATGTGTTAGAGGGCTAGTTGGTAACGTCTAGTTACAACATTGATTATAAGAAACAAGTTTATTATATGAAATTAAAATGAATGATTATCGAGTTGTACTCAATTTTGAACATAGGATTTGAAGTTAGTAGAAGTAATGGGGTAATCATTTAACACAATCTCGAAAAAAGCGAGGGCGAGCGTCCCTACTAGCCCCCTCTCTCTATCACTCATTTTGAACTATAATTTTGTAATTCGATGATAACTAACATTACATTGGGTGGTAGATACTTTTATCGCATTTTTGACACGATATATCTAACTTAACGTTTGCGTATGTACAATTTCATGCAAAATGTTAAAAGGTGCGAAAATAACAATCTGGTTAGATTTTATTACCATGTAGAAATTTTTATATACTCGAAACTTCATAAAACGGTATGAAATTGAACATAAAATCCAAGATGAAATTATAGAAATGTTTGCATGGAAGTACTTACCGTCATTATTTGGATTCTTGTCTCTTCCAAAAACAAGTTTTGGAGTTTTTGATTATATATACAATAGAGAGACGTACAAGGAGTAAATTAGAAATAAGATGGGATTAGAGGAGTTATTGCTGCACCATACTGAGCAGGTATTCCTTTGCTTTTATAGGCTCCAAAAAAAGCATTTTAATTAAGCAAAAGTATTATTAATAATATTAAAATGTAGATGGTGGATTAATTTAAAAATAAACATATACTGCTAATAAATCACTTTTTAAATGCATTTCTACGTGGATTGCCTCTCCTCCATCCTTATTGTTGTTACAGAATAAATGCTGCCTATACCTCATTATATACATATTATTATTTGATTACAAGTATCTTTCTTATTTATTGGTTCTTGGGAAAAATATATGCCCATAGTTCTGCTATTTTTGGTACGAATATTTTTATTAAAAATACTACTTGGACATTTGTATCTTTTAGGTGAAGTGGTCAAATACATTGGTTTAGGTTAGACAAGCTTATAGGCATTTGAGTTGGCTTCACTTCAATTTAACTCTGTTTAATTCACTTAAACACAATGTTACTTTGTTCAACTCTAATCAGTGCAACAAAACAAGACATGGCCTTAATCTTTTATAAACAAAAGGGTATGCAAGGTTAGGATGCGTTTTTTTTTTCGGCTGAAAGAAGTTGAACTGAACTAAATAGGTTGAGTTGAACTAAACTGCATAGGATTAAGCTGAGGTGAACTGAATGGAGTTAAACTAAGACTTAATTTGTGAAAAATTGAGGTACGCTAAACTGAATAGAATTAAGTTGAGCTGAACTGGATGGGGTTAAAGTAAGAGTTAATTTGTGAAAATTTGAGGTGAACTAAACTGAATTGAATGAAATTGGACTGAACCAAACTAAACTGGATACATCTGTGTTCAAATTAAATGAGTTAAAATAAAGCCCAAAAAACATGGCCAAATGCCTGAACGCTTCTATAAACACTTTGTGTGTATTCGTTCCTTGCAAGTTAGATGGACACATGGACCAAATCCAATTCATGGTACGACTTAGAGAAACACCTTATATGTTTATGTATTACAACAACAAATCTTCGATTAAAAACGTTTACACATATGTGTGTAAAACCACTTTAATTACAATTTAAAATTATCCCTAATAATGTAGTTAGCGAATACTTTTATATTTTAAGTGTCCTTCCTATTTGTTCGTTTATATTATCTATTATCGATCTATAGCATGCTTATTATCGTTAGTATCCTTTAACTATGTTTATCGATATCTTTAGTAAGTCTTTTCATATCATGGGTTTTGTACTCTAGTTATTATTGTTAACGACTTTTTTTCTTCAGTCGTATTTCATACTGATTATTACTCTGTATCTTATATTTATCTTTAAAAAAACATAATCATAGAAAATATACATTCTTGTCCACCATTTGAACAAAAAGAATGGTTAAAAACATAATGGAAACTTTAGTGTATGTAATGTAAGGTGGAAAAACCTATAAAAAAGGGCAGGTGGAAACCAAAACCTAATAAGAACCATCAATATTTAAAAATGAGAGAAAAGGAAGCTAAGAGTTGCCATAATTATTTGTAATAGGCATCTGATTCACAATAACAGCTTTAGTTGCTGCCAAAGAAATTGGAATGATAGGTTATGACTACAATTACAGTGCTCTTATCATTCATTATTATTCATTTTTAATTATTAATTTATTATTAGTGGAATTTGGTATCTTTCAACTTTGAATGAACTTTCTAATCATTGTTACTGCTAAATACAAACAAACTCATTAAGACAGGTTTATAGGGTATCTCAATATCTTAATTAAATGTCAAATTAGACCTGATCATGGGCCGGGCTGGGCCGGGTTTGGGCCGGGCCCGTGTTAAATAAACGGCCCAACTACACAGGTCGGGCCGGGCCGGGCCAAAACGATGGGCCAATTTTCTTGGCCCAAGCCCGCAAATGTATTTCGCAAATCTCAACACTATTCTTTCACACCCCATCCCTGGATCCTATACATATATTTCGCAAATCTCAACACTATTCTTTCACATTTTACATCTATATTCTATTATTACCCTTCATATTAAAAGAAAAAAGAATATTCTTTCACACACCATCCCTGGATCCTGACCACTGTCCCCACCCTCAACCACCCATCCCCCCACCTCCGACGACCCACGACCACCCTACGTCGTCGACCTTCATCATCAACGACCCACGACCACCCTACGTTACCGACCTTCATCATCATTAACCGAAACCGGCTCAATCCCTAGCTTGACCTAATCCCCTTTTCCCCTTCTCAACACCGACAAGCGGCTATTAACTTCAGTCGCCATATATTCTCAGTCGCCGACTTCTCCTACCCATATCTCTCTCGCCGTAGATTCTCCATCGACGTCAATGGTGATAGTCCTGATTGTTGATTGTTGGCTGGTCGTGTAACACCATCGACTTCCAATGAGCCTTAGCTAGACCTTCTTTAGTTACCAAGCATGCTAGCTACCATCTCGGTTTCCCGAGGAGAGTACTATCAAATAGACCATTATAGAATGAATAACAAGTTATTACAATATTGGGAAAAGACTGAAGTCAAACTAGAACACATAGTAAACTCTATTGTAGTAACAGTCGGTGTTCACTATATTACCAATTGAATTGACTCGCCCCAATCCACGTCAAACAGGTAATTAACAAGAATGCAATCTAGTATCAACACCTGAAACTATCTCACTACTCACCATTGTCACACATCAATGGATCACCGTAGGTGTTGATCGATAAGACAAAACACACGAAAGACATCAGGTTAGTACAAGCACAAGAATAGACTTAAGCAAAGACGAAATAGGCAAACTACAACCATACAAAAAATACCAATAACCTCAACAATATATCACAAGAGTCAATCAACACCCTTTTTGTACCGTCACACCTTCGTGCCAACACTACTTAATCATCTCAGTGTATAATCTTCCACTTGCTCGCGACAAGGGGTACTCAGATCCTTAATGTGCACATCCCCTCCGTGGCGGGTCTCACGAAGGGCGATTGTAAGAATGAGAGCCTTTTCCCGCAACGGTCCCATACATATATTTCGCAAATCTCAACACTATCACACTGTCACAATCACCTCGTAGCGAGATGTGAATAACCTGCACCAAAAAAACATTTTCAAATCACATGTCTACTAATATTAACTCATTTCAATATAAAAAACACAACAAAATTAAATTAAAACATACAGTAGATAACAAAAAACAATACCTCACTATTTCGCACTATTTTTTTTACGCTTCGCAAGAAATCTCTCCTCATATTTTTTCATGTTAATATAACTTTGACTACCAGGTACTGGATCAACTTTTTTGCCGGTACCTAACGCCACTGACTCCGCATCAAGCCTACATCTCTTCGCCTCCCTCTCAAAAATCTATTAAGATAAGCTTGGTACCTCAAAGAAGATGGTGATTCAAGATCATAAACCTCATCAGGAACCGGAAGAACATCAGATCTGGCCTTCTCCTCATCATTAACAGCAAATTTACCAACATCATTAACCCCAACATGACCTGAATCACCAACATCGTCATCATCACCGCATGCATCACTTCGACAGTAAACTGGGTTTATTTTAGGAACCTCTGACCCGAAATCATTCGGGTCAAGAGAATCCGGTACAATGGTGTTTGGATAAGAGAACCCAAACTTAACCTCATCTTCTTCAGAAATATGGGATTCACGTAAATGAGGAGATGATGAGTTACTCATAACGGATATGAAGATGAGATGGAGGATTAATGTTGAAGTGAAACAAAGAGGACGTGTAGATGAAAGGTGATTTGAGATGGAGGATAAAAGGTTATTTGATCTAGGGTTTCAAATTGTAGAAGACGAGTATTCCAGAGAGTTAGAGAGAGGAAGAGAGATATGGAGAATTAGAGAGAGTGAAGAGAGATAGAGAGACTTAGATAGAGTGAGCGGCGGGTGAAGGGTACACAAATGAAACCCTAACTTTCGTAAATCAAGGAATGATCTGAAAATGGGTTGAAACCCTAAGTTCAGTAAACAAATAAAAGATCTAGAAAATGGATCATAAATGTGGGTGGTTGGGGGATGAAGATTGGTTTTGAAAATGAATTTTTGGTTTTATTGGGTGGATTATGTTAATTGGGTTTAATTTTTGGAGGGAAAGGTTAAGGGGGTGGGGTTGGGTTGGGTTGGGTTAATGTGGATTATGGTTGTTTTTTATGTAGGATTAGAGTGAGGTCACAATGAGAATTTGTGTAAATAAGAGAATTCTATAGGATACATTGGTCATTTTTTGTCCAAATAAAAAAACATGCAACGTGGATTCGAATGGATCGAAATGGAATACGTGCAAAGTGGATATGAATGGAGGGAGTAGAATCAATCATAGATAAATGAAATAGATACGATTATACTGTATTGTAAATTATATTGTAAGACCGTTGTATACTACGATTACTTTAAAAGTCATCATTTTATGTTAAAAAATGACAATTTTTATTTTTTATTAAGTGAGTAATTTTTATTAGTAGTCACTTTTTAACAAAAAAAATATAATTACTATTTATCGTAAAATGCTCACTTTTTGTCTCTCGCAGTCGCGCTCCATACAATGGTGTGACACACAATAATTAATGTAATTAGTGCAGTCTAATTTATTGTGAATCTAATTTACGCATAAAGAATGTGACCTTTTTTATGTTCTTTTAATATTTTCATGATATTTGTGATATTTTTTAATGAGTATATTCTTATAATACTAGACTATAAATATGTATTTTATTGTATGTATTATGTTACAAATTAACATAAACGATCATAAATTTTGTCTATTAACAAAATTGACAAAAGTAAAAAAAAAAAAAAAAAAATTATGGTAACGAACGTCTTGCCTGTAAATAATAATTTACCTTTAAAAAATGTAGCATAGGTCATAAGATAATCATGAAAAAAGGAAGTTATATTTGTTGATTTTGGAAAAATAGAAACAGAAACATCAAAGTGCTGCTTCTGTTTTGGGGTGAAAAAGTGATTTTAAGCTTTAGAAAACCAGTTTTTTTTTTTTTCAAAAATTAAGTGTTTGGCACAGTTTCTATTTTTTAGAATCAAAAACACTTTTTTTAAACTTGGTCAAACACATACTTAATAACACCTAGTTTATCGCTCACTATTCATTTTATATAAATCATTCTTACAATTATAACGCTCCTTTATCAAAATTTGTAATCTCTCTATGCCGGCCATTTGTTTACTTTTGTGTTGGCACGAAACCAAGAAAAGAGAAAGAGACTCAATTATTAGATGATAAATGGATTAAATTGAGTATGAAAGATGAAATTGTCTATCAAAGTTATTTCTAAAATAGAAAGCTAAATTGAGACACTCTAAAATATAATAGGGAAATAAATAACCACGACGGAAAGAGTATTAAAGTAAAATTTGGAGAAATATACTTAATCTCATCAAAAAGAGTTATTGAATAAAAAAATTATACTTAGTTTTTCTATTTTAGACTATCAATTAATAGTTTATACTTTTTTATTTTTTTATAAAAAATATAAAATAGAGTAAGTATAAACTATTTACTAAATCAGAGCGGTATTTAGTTGATTGTTTGAGTATTTAGTTAAGAGAATCGATGGACAAGTGATGATGACAGAACATTTGTAAGAATATCATGATTTGAGGAGAAAATTCATGACCAAGATCCACCATCCAAAGTGGGTTTTTTAGGAGTTTGACCTTTGTTTGCAAATGTTTGTGGGGGAATTCTCTCAATTTTGATTGGTTAGGGCATCTTCCACTTAGGCTATAATTTGGAATTTAACTTGGATTGGCTCATTTATGTCATCGACCGTTCATCAAATCAAATCAAATGTATATAATACAAATTAAAGTCCTCTTAACAATTATGGTTTTTCAACAAATAAGCACATGCTAATAATAATCCAAAAATACATTGTAGAATGTAAAAGAAGCTCACACGTACTACTGTATTATTAATACTTTATCTGTCCTCGCTATGTGGATTATACATCCGATATACTATATTCGTTATATAATTTTTTTTGTCCTCAATCTCGATTATTTGTTTGCCTTTGATTCTGACACAAAGAGCTAAAAAAAATAAAACGACAACCAATTCTTTGATGACAAATGGACAAAAGCGATTACCCACCTTAAATACAACTATAACATAAAATTGTTCTCTCCTTCTTTTAGCTATATCTTTGACTCAAGAGTAAATAAAATTGAGTGAGAGGAAGTGTAGTACAGTATTATTGTCTCACATAAATATATCTGACGGACAGCTTTTGAGTTTTGTTGTAGTCTCCGTACTACAGAAGCTCAGTTGGGTGTGCAACTCAATTTGACGAGGCTCTTTTGGTATACACCAAAGGCCACTAATGGACTGATGGTTATGGTATATGATGAGTATCAAACATCAATTTCAAACTCAATCTTAAAATTCATAGTTGTGGTTGGAAATCGGTGTTCAATTATACATACAAGATTATATTGTCTAACAAATGACCCTTGTAGTCTCCTAACACGTACAAATCAGCCGAAATGAAATGTCGTGACCAATAACTAATGTCATAATCATTGTTTACTGTTTAGTTACCTTCAAGACGCCTTGCGGCTTGTGACCATACAATGTCTATATTTGCAAGATTGGTAGTGATGGAGCGAGGGGGTTTAGTAGGGACGCTCACCCCGGCTAAAATTTGAAAATCCTTGTAAAATTACCCTTTTATGTCTGTTGAAAATTTCCGCCCGTGCCGACTTCAATATCCTGGCTCCCCACGAGTAAGTAATGTTGAATGTTGAGTGCTAGAATTTATGTACACCATAGAAATGATGATCTTGGAAAGGAAGTAGAAATGGATGATATATTCCAAGTGGAAAGGGATAGTGGAAAGATAGAAATATTAGGTATGATTCATCTCACATGGGCAACATAAGCCTCCTTTCAACATCACCATCAACAAAAATATATATTGTGTACAAAACAATCCTTTTGTGTTTCAAGATACGGAGTACTTTCTACTCTATTTTGCCTCCAACTAATTACCAAGTACTATTATGTACCAACATTTTACTTGATTCTTCCCCTTTCACTTTCTCACCACGCCTTACTAATTGCTTGAGTCGCCAGTCGCCACAAGAATGATTATGTTAGCGACTATTCAATTTTATTGTGTAATTCTTGATCGCTATATCACTCCTATTGTGTTCATATTCAAACAATTGTGCTGCTAAGGAAACAATTCAACACCTCTTTCAGCATTGTCAGTATACTAGACTTGTTATGGCTGCTGTATGCTCAATCCAATTAAGAGGAGCGTCTCTTTATGTGCTGTGATTGCTGTGTATTACGCGATTTCGCAGCAGAGTATCTCAGCAGGGCTTGATGGTTGTTTGTGTTAACCTGACGAAGTGGTAAGATGCAGGTATGTAAGACACGTGCTAGAATTACTCAACATTTCACTGGACTTGCTCTCCTAGTGGTGATGCAGGCATGGATCAATGCAGCATGGACGTCGCCCAATGTACCGCATCATCAGACAGTTAGACAGCTACCAATGAAAAAAGCAAAGAAGAGAGCAACTTCTGGAGTCCGCCACAAACAGAAGCAATACAGATACCAGTCCATATGAACCAGGCCAAAAGTGTTCCTCAACCAGATTGCGGGAAAAAAAAATTATTTATGGAATACTGGGATAATTAATTGCCAGGATAAATTACATATTACAACAACTACAGATTTACACTAATGAAAAGTCAGCAAAAAAAAATAAAGGAAACACTGATGAAAAGTCAGGAAAAAAAATCAGGGATAGAGTTGGGATTCAAGTAAAAACTACTGCTTCGTACTAAAAGTTTTAAGGCTTCCATAGCTTCATTGTGCAATCTTCCCCATAGGTTGCCACAAGATTCATGTGAGGATGATGAGATACACCAATTACATCCTTCTCGTGCACCTGTCAAAAGATGAATACCGATACCAAGTTAGCTAACACTGTTTTTACTACATGTTATCGGCTCATCTGAGCCATTGAAGTCATTGCATGGTGGTACTAATGATCAAGATTAAAAACGGTCACCATCAAAACTATCATTTTAATTCCCTTTCCACGGACTGTACAGAAAAACCATTTCAAATCCTTTGTTCAAGCAAACTAAAATGTAGTCATTGTCCCAGGTTGCTTGCTAAAACAGTCGACCATATCACATAACATAATATTTCAAAGCCAAGAGCAGAATAGCATTAGAACGAGAACTACCTTCATCAGATGCTCAAGTTTACCAGATTGGTAGCTAAAACAATACAAATTCCTGCAGAAAAGAAACAAAATGAAGTAATTAGAAGGTTGCGGGTTTGGTTTCAGTATATCGATATAAACTGACCAGACCTAAGTCACCCAAAAACCCAACCCCAAACCCACCACTGAAAGAAGAGCCATAAGTAGATCCAAGTCCGAGTTACCCCAACCCAAAACTGAGTCAACCCTAACATGACCCAAAACCATCCCGAGATCATATACTTGTAACAAAAACTTTGATATCATCAACCCATGATGACACGGAAAATGACCTAAAGCCAAAATGACCCAATAATGGTGTTCACGAAATAACCCAAACCCATAATGATCTGAAACTCTGGACAATCAATGACGTATTTACCACGGCTAAGAGTGTGCCATTGCCAAACAAATGTTTCAAATTACCTGTCTTCACCAACACAATATATCCACTCTCCTTTAGGTGATAAACAAGCAGCTGCAAAGTCTCCACCTTCTCTTTTACCAGAAGAGAAACTCTTCACAACCTGCACAGTTAGAATTATATTAATGTAGGTGCCCAAGGGACGAGGGGAGTGCATTTTTCTAATTCAAGCGCCTACAAACAAAAACAGGAAATTGTGATAAAGATGTAAAACGAATATTAGAGGGCACATTATCGAAATACTATGACCCCATAAAGCTTGTGAGAGTCTAAAACCACTAGCACATATAGCATGTAAGCTGAAAAGCGGCTCGATGGTTGGATTAGTTTTGTAAATATCTGAATTATGCAACAGCGGTCACACTTCCGGTAAATAAGAGGTCAAGTTACTTCCGTGGTTCTATGACTTATATCATCTCAAAAAGCTTCAAAGGTGTCCCTACAACAATACTTAGATCTACCAGTTAACTCACAAGCATGAAAGTTGCAACACTGTGCATTCCTTGCCTGGAGTGTGCAACTGTGCATAGTTTCAATTGCATATCCAACAAACTCACTCAAAAGAAACTACTGTTGAAAAAAAATCAAGAGCAAACCTGTCCTTGAAGTGTCATAATGTATACAGATGATGTCTTGTTGCAAACAACAATGTGATCCATATTTTTGGGGAAAAGATGGACAGAATTTACAGAAGCATCTCCACCCTGGATTGTTGAAAAGATATAAACAACATTTTAATTACAACTCAGAAGCAAATTACTCCATTTCTTTCATTAAACCCAACTCTTCAAATCAAGGTAAAGTTATTTTCTTACAGAGCAAGAGAACTTACCCTTAAAGGAGGTGGTAGTTTAAATGTGTGAAGGCACTCAGTTGTCTTTCCATCCCAAACCTGTTCCAGGTAAAGACATTGAACTACAGAATGAACTAATCGTCCAAGTACCGTTCTAAGCATAAAAAATCATGGAGACAACTTACCTTAACAGTGCAATCACTAGATGCTGTGATCACACGACTACCGTCATTTGTAAATATTGCATAATTGACGTATGAAGTATGCCCACGGAATTCTTTTAACAACTTCCCTGACTTCAACCCATGAACCCTACGCTCCATCCATTAATAAAATTAGTGTCTCAAAAAAAACAAATGATAAAAAACACTGCAGGACCCAAGAAAGCGGAGCAATGAGCAATGTTAACATGCCGTCATCCCGTGAGAGGATGAGATATTGGTTAATGGTTAGACACAAATTTTGACAGAAAACCGTACATAAAAGAGAAGATCAGAAATTAAAGTTATAAAGCACATAGGAGATACCTAGCAGTAGTATCAAATGATGTACTTAATATTTGACTTCCATCTCGCGAAAAGCAAAGGCTTGTAACTCCTGCAGAATGAGCACGTTCAAGACGACGCAAACACTGACCAGTCCTTATACGCCACACCTGAATAAATGTCAACATGTAGTGATTGTGAATTATTCTTATCCCATCCTCATATCAAGAAATGCAATTAATTGAATTACAGAATGAGCAATATAACGGACTGTAAGAAATGTTGGAAATACTTCCCTTTTCCTAGAAGGATAAGGCAAAGTTTTGAAAAGGCGTAATTGAACTTACTTTGATCTTCCCATCTTGTGAACCAGAGGCAAGCATTTCTGAATCTCGGCTAAAATCAACACAAAGGACAGCTTCATCGTGCATCATAAAAGTCTCCTGTTATAAATTAATATAAATTCAACAGAAACCATGAGAATACTTAGCTACACGGTAGAAAGAACAGAGCTCAATAACTAATAATGGTTCAGAAGATGGAAGGCTTGAAACAGCTCAAAGTTGGGACATCTGAATTTTCATTTTCAAATTGTTCAAAACACAACATTAAGATGATGTGGGTAACCAGAACGTTAATATTTTCCATCTGCTGAAGTAAAAGCAAATAAGAATATAAATGACTATGTGTGCATTCTTAGAACTTGAATGTCGTCATATTAAATCCAAATGAGCTATATAGCACCAATCCTAGCACCAATTTAAAAGCTGAATCTCAGTGGGAAGCATGTATATCTCAGATATTTATGTTGATATTAAATTCAAATGATAAACATGCTTTTTTCATACGGCGTAGTAAATTTGCTGTCCATAAACACTTTGGACCTAAAGGTAAACTTACATCAGCCTGGTACTGAAGATCTTTCTTGAGCTTCCCGCTGATATGGTCCCATACCTGGATTTTATCCCAGTCAGAGTGAATTTAATCATCTTCAGCGTGTGAATACGAGGAACTACAAACAATGTTATACCTCAATAAGACCATCAACAGAGCAGGAAACAAGGAACTGCCCATCAGGTGAGAACCTAGTACACTCTGGGTGACTTTTCTTCCCAAACTGCAATCAATATAAACATGCAATTGAAGGAAGTCCTGTCTCAACCATGAAGAGCACATATGAAAAATATTCCGAAGATACACCACACTATCGAAACAGTTTTGTTTCTTACTTAGTAGAGACACGTAACCATATCTAATATCTCATAGAGTAACCATGTCCCCAACAAACAGGCAAACAGTAAACAAAAATAAAATTAAAGTTGTCAAATATTAATAGCAAAGGTTATAATTTAGTAAAGTCTTGACTGTGGAGAGCAAGCTATTCTCCAACCCCAACCCCAACCCAATCCTCCCCCACCCTACCAACACACAATAACTATATATGTTAGCCATACATGATGCACAAACCAAGTAACAAAGTTCAACTTATCCAATAAAGAAAGAGGGAAGTTGGCCATAGAAATGGTTATACAACTCTGGTCAAACATGTGGATTTTAATATATAAAAAAAACGTGTTCTTCAGAATCCTTGAAATAGTTCTGACTGCTCCATTTCCCCCTTATCAACCCTCAATAACTTTCAAAAGCGAGTCTTCCCTCATAAATACAGGTAAAATGATATTCCTTGTAGCATTTTTCAAAACTTTAAGCATGATTGTTAGATGACAAATTTGTTTAGCCAGCAAAATAGTTATACTGAAGACATCAAACACAAGATACCATCATCATCCCAGAGTGTGTTTACATGTATATATGGCTATAGGAATGTGAAGTACACAAATTTCCACCTTAATAGTATGCAAAAGTGTTGTAGGATACATATCCTCGACATCCTGCTTCAAAGCAGCAGTCCCACGGAATAAGTCGAACTGTGTTCCAGGAGGAAGTAAACCTAAAACAGAAATGGAGATGGTCCATTAACATACACGAAAATAACACTTCAACAAAAACCATCTAAAAGACTTGGATCAAGTATTCGTTTTAACACTGAACTATGTCATTCCCATTTGCTTAAAGTATTCCCCGTAACAGTCAATGCCCTCAATGCAGTCACGCAAGTATTGAGTGCCAATATAAATACTTAGATCAAGTACAATAAATCATTTTAACACTGAACTATGTCATTCCCATTTGCTTAAAGTATGCCCCATAACGGTCAATGCCCTCAATGCAGTCACGCAAGTATTGAGTGCCAATATATGTAGAAAGCCTTCTCTAATAGTCCAATGAAAAAGCAGAGTCTTCTGACCTTCCTCAGAAAGAAGGATAAGATCTTCGCTAGTTTCAGATATTTATCAGTATCAGGGTAAAAGCCATGATCAGATAATAACCATTACTTTTTCATAGTAATGACGCCCAATTGTAAAAGGTGTGGCATTTATATATTTGATAATGTGAGCTCAAATGGTACTTTGTTTGTAATCTGAATCAAAGCAATCTGGTCAACTTGTCATTTCACTTGGCAAAAAATATATAAGTAGTAAATACAGCATATATCCTACTCCATAACATATTCTCATGAATTTAACACAAAGCAATCTGAATTTCAACTATTCAAGCAACACACAAATATTTGATAAGCAATCCGACATTGCTTTATCAGTACATGTGCAATTGTGGCAACTGGCAAATGCACTGTATAGAGATATCTCATGATTATACAATTCACAAGTAAAGAGATTATTTGATAAAGAATCCCACTCTGCTTTATTTGTACATGTGCAACGGTGGAAAGTACAGTTTATAGAAATATTTCAAGATGACACAATGCACAAGAAGAAGAGATTAAACAGGTATTCACATTACAATATAATTATTGTCAGCATTTTCATCCATAATACAATAAATAAATGTCCGCGCCCCTTCCATGACAATAAGTTCAGATTACCTTGGTGTTGCTGCCACTTCAAAGCTTGCCCAATCAAAGCCATCAACCGTGATGGTGGTACAACAGAAACTTCTGTAGAAAGGCCTGAACCAAAAAATTACATGAAATACCACAAAAGGCAGCAAATCCAACAACGATAACAAAGGAAGAGAAGGTCTCTTAATCCCTCTATCTTGCCCTTTTAGCAACCCAACAATGATGCTAACAAAAGACCTCGCGGAAGATATGTTAATGGCCAATATGGAACATTCAAATTCCTGATAATGCGTTAAAATATCCTAAAAGAGAAGCTTTAGGCCCAACGTGATTTAGTACTCATCGCCAATAGGCCAAAGATAAATATATATGTTTTAAAGATTATATAAGTACTAAAGGCTTTGTTACTTCAATGATTTAGAATGATCGATTGCAATTGTTTTTCAGCAAAAAATAGCCAGAGACTAAGATTCTTGATCTTCTACCCATCACCAAGAAGCTATAATACTTAACAGAGACAACTATGTATTGAATTAGACCACTGACAGCACAAATTGAGCACCCAATTGACTCTCTGAGATCCAATTGACACTAGAAGAATACGGGTTCAATATTAAGGATCAAGCCCGGCACTCGACAACACGGCTTTACAACTCTCAGCATATATAATGGATGGAATATTACAAACCTTGTGCAATTTGTGCACGGCGTCTTTCTTTCGTTGAATCTTGGTAAGCCTGCCAAATAAAGCCAGCACTAAATTAATTCAGGAGAACACTGCTCATACAAAACCTAAGAACTTAGATATATTGTAGTTGTTCATGAACTTTACAACCTTGTGACCATTGAACATTCATTCCACCCCTTACTCCAACCCACCCTTGCATCTCCAAAAAAGATTCACTTTTAAGAAACACGTCGGACCTGTTTAACCAGAAAAGAGTGTCCGTCCCATAGTGCAAAAATAGATGTCGTTCCTAAGCAAAACATATTATTTAGAATGTATAATAAAGAGGACGGGAATTTATACCTCAAGCAAGCTAGCTAGCTAGCATCACAAATTTTTAAAGGAATAACATTTAACATAAATAATAAGTTTATAGGCCCCATTCAAAATTTCAAGTTACAAGCTAGGTCGTTTTGCCATGGATTTACTTTCACACATTCACTTTAGGTGTACATGTTGCTTGAATTTCTTATCTCTCTTATTTGACAACTCCAAGCTACCAAAGCTGCAGCCTAGCATTGGAGATGCTCTAGGAAATACAAAATACAAGCGGTATTGCATGTTCTCAAACATGTCATAATGCACTCAGGTAGAAGTATCTGCACAAACATTTGAACAAGTAAACGAGAATAACCTCGTGAGGATCAAAATACGTCCGAACAAGCAAATGCTCCAGCCGTAAGTATCTCTCTGGATGCTCTTGCTTCATCACTCCCATCACCTGAGTTTGCCTCAATATTGCCCGTGCAGTATCCAGCTCCCTTAGCTCAATCATCTCTAATACAATCTACAAACCCACAAATCCAGCAATGTCACTACCATAACAACACTCGAACATACAAAAAACAGGTACAGTGATCTTCCCAGTGAGAACAGTAACTTTTTTTCTCGATAACGGCGTGAATTTATATAAAGGCGAAGTTAAAAGCTTGTCCTTTTTAAAATCAACAAAAATCTTAAAAATCTTAAAAATAGACAAGACCTGCTCGTATAAGTCCTCGACTTTCTTCCTAGGAAGCTCAAGCTGAGACACCTGTGGCAAAACAGCATCCCACCTGCCGCCATTAATATCAGCAATGAACGTTTCGATGCTGTCGACCGTATTGAGCGAAACTTGACATTCGCTTTGTAGGGTTTGGAATGTTTTGTGCAACGAGTTTTCTTTGCAGAATTGTAAGACAATCTTGATTACACTGCATTAACCATATACCATCATAACCTCATATATCACATAAAGTATGAAATTAACAAAATTAAATCAATGATTATGAAATAATAATCATGAATTGAATTTGCTTCAATACTATCTTAATTACACTATGAGTAATCAAATCAAATACTAATCATGCCATATAAGTAAGGAATTAAAAAAAATGAACTGAAAGAGTTAGTTGGATGAGCTTACTCTCGTGCTTCGATTTCGAGGGTCGACATTGCTGTTGTTCGTCAAGGATTGAGGAGAGAAAGTGGGGGAGATTTAAGTTAGGGTTTATCACTCAATTGCTTGTTATTTTCAATTGCAATTGTAATTGTCACCAAGGGTCGTATTTTACATATTTCGTTCCTATTAAGGTATTTTTTTTTCAATTACCCCGTTATTTCATTTTCTCATTTAGGTCAAGTTCAATGGTTTAGTTTAGTAATGAGCTTCATTAATCGAGTTGTTTAAATTAGTCCACAATTAAAAACCGAATTACTTTTTTATATATAAATCTTACTTTTTTATATATTTTTTTTTATTAACTTTTCATATCATACCATTTTCCTAGAACTCAATCTAATTCATATAACACCTTGAATACAACAACAATAACATGAGAGCGTTAGTCCTAAAATGATTTGGGGAGGGGTTTTATAGATTTTAAATCGAACTTTCACATATATAAAAACCTAAAAATTAAATTAAGAATAAAGTTTACAATGAAGTGAAACATAATATAAAAAAATTTAGGGAAAAAAGGTGTAGTAAGTCCAAAAAGAATAAAAAAAATTCAGTTAGTCTTGCTTGTGACGGGTCGGGTGGAGAGACGGATAATGACACTCACAAAACAAATAGAGAGGACAAGGTGGGGCACCCCCATGTGCTTCCCTCTCTCATTTAAATGGACATTTTATGAGACAAAATGGTATCCGACTTCTCCTTGTGACGGATACCCTCCGTCTACAATGAGAATTTGTGAAAAAAATTAGAGAACTTAAAAAAAAAAAACCATCAAATGCTAGAAGTCCACATGTATCATATCCCTCTAAAGTGTCGTCTCAATCACCATCCCCTCCTGAAACCCGAGAAATCTCATATCGTGCTCAATTACTCTTCCCCATGTTTGTTTAGGTTTTCCTCTACCCCTAGCTAGGGCTGAGCAAAACCGGATATCCGATCCGGTTTTGGCATTCGGATCGGATATCCGAATTTGAAATTCTCATTTTTCGTGATCCACATCCGATCCGAATATTTCGGATATCCAATAATCCGGAATCCAAATATTCGGATATCCAGATTTCGGAAACCGGATTTGATCCAGATTTAAAAGTGGAGAAAATTCCACAAAAGCTATTGGGCTATTGGCCAATGTATTGTTACAAACTAAAACTAATGACAATTTTAGTCCATTTCACATTTTGCAACCCACTTTAAAAGGGGTTTTCGATGACATAGATACAAGTCTTGAATCTTGATCGCATAAATTATTAAATCACAAGCCTCGATCGCATGCATTATAAAATTATAAGCCCCGATCGCATGAATTATTAAATTACAAGTCTTTATTACAAATTTCAAAATATCTCTAAAATCCGCATAAACTAAACATGAAGTTTCAAATCATTTTTGTATAAATTTTTAAAATTCGGATCGGATTCGGATATACAGTTTTATGAAAATCTTGATCCACATTCGGTCCAGTTTATTCGGAAAAAACCGGATCGGAGATCCATTTTAAACGGTATCCATATATTCGGAATTTTTTTCCGGAATTCGGATCGAATTCGGATAAAAATTCGTATCGGATTTTTTTTTCTCAGCCCTACCCCTAGCAACCTTTTCTGCACCCCATGTCTCCAACCTCCTAATTGGTGCGTCCATAGGTCTCCTTCTCAAATGGTCAAACCATCTTAGTTGGTTTTCCAACATTTTATCCTCTATGGGGCCACTTTTACCTTCTCTCTAATCACCTCATTCCTTAACCGGACTTGCCTTGTATGGCCGCACATCCACCTCAATATACGCATCTCTGCCACACTCATCTTTTGAATGTGACATTGTTGCACGACCCAACACTCCGAACCGTAAAATAAGGCAGACTTAATCGTCGTACGATAAAATTTCCCTTTTAATCTCTGGGACATACCTTTATCACAAAAAACCCAGTAGCACTTTTCCATTTCATCCATCCCGCTTTAATTTTGTGAGCCACATCTCCGTCTAACTCTCCATCTTTTTTGGATAATAGATCCATGTAATACTCCGTATTTTATTATGTTTTGTTTTAATATTTAGTATATTATATTGACGTGTTGATAGTTATTTTGAGCGTTTGTATTCGATAATTAATTTATTGAATAGGTGGTGATATTTTGTATATTGTTAGTGGGATTCGAACCGGGGATCTTTGGCACACATCTGTTTTGGGCCTCGATATGCGTGTACCATAAGCATAGCCCATACCTTGTCAACACATCAACACACTCAGACCTCCCCTGCCGTCATATGTCAACCCCTCCCTTAACCTAATTTTTACCCTAATCAACATTCTATCACCTCTCATCTGTTGCCGACACATCAGGGAGTATAGGGGAGGTTCACACGGCGGGATTAGAGCAGCCTAGGGTGGTTCGAATAAGCAGTGAATAAGGTATGTTCATCACGGTTGTTTCTCCGTCTGTCTGCGCTTCCCTTTCGTGTTGCAATCACCATCATATAATAATTTGTATAGTGTTAATAATCATATAATATTAATCTTTGATGTGATGTAGTTGTATATGGACCATAGTACGTTGTTGTTGACCACCTATGACCACCGTGTTTGGTGCTTTTGTTGCCAGTTACGGTACAGAGTTTCTGGGCTTGTGTTGTTCGTGGGTATATTTGTATGGTATTCTGATAATGTTTACTAGGTGGGTTAGGGTCCTTTTATCGTTTGTTAGTCAGGGATTAGTGTGGTGGTTCTCGTTGTGGGTCGTGGTGTGTCATGTCGGTGTTAGGGTGGTTGTTGTCGGGGTGGTTGTCGCAAGGGAAAACAGGGGAATGTTTTGGTGTCGAGTTTAGGAGGGTGTTTTGGGTTGGTTGGAGGTGTCGAAGGCTAGTGGCTTCGCCCCTGGAACCACCGTGGCTTAGGGGCGAGCCTGTGGCGTCATGAGTGCGGTCAGGGGTTACGGTTGGTGGTGGGTTTGGTGGTTGACGGGTGGTGTGGTCGCAGAAATGAGGAGTGTAGGTCGTTGGTTGTCACGGTCTAAGGGTGTTGTTGCGTTCCTCGTTGCTAATCTGTTTACGAGTTTTTCATGTTAAGATATAATTATTTAATTAATAAGCTTTTGTTATTATTATTATCTGGTTAGATTATTATTATTGTTAATACTTTTGCTATTAGTTATATTATTATTATTATTTGTGGGGTTATTATAAATGTTGTTGTATTTCCTAATCATCACAATTAGCATTATGATTCTCATTATTATTAATATTATTAGTAAGTATTGTTTAACATTAATATTGTTAGTATAAGTTGTATTATTATTATGGTTATGAGTTTATGATTGTATGGTCATATGTTATACATGTTATATTGTTATTGTTGTTGATTTAGTAATATTTGGTTATTTGAATTCCTGCTATACTTAGTAAGTCTATATATATAGTAAGTCTATATATAGTAAGTCTATATTTAGTAAGCTTATAATTGACTAAAGATGTTTGATATGAATAATGAGTTAATGTTAATTGGTATGTATATGAGTATGTTGATAATATGTATATTTACAGTATGTGATAAGTGTATCAATTATAAGCATGAGAGTATTTAGTAGTGTTGTTAGTGTATGAATAGAATTTAATAGTAAGTACTATTTATAGGAAATGAGCTCGAAGTGGAATATTTCTAGCAGCTGTTCGGTTGTCGTTTTGCAAATTGAGGTAGGAGATATATTGTGTGTTATATATGTTCATGAAACGTGATTTTATATTAATTATGATAATGGTGTGTGATGATGAACATTATTGTTGAGATGTTATGCTTTGCCCTGAATAATACCTTGTGATGCGGAGAGAAGAATTGTGGGTCTTGTGGTAATGGGTATGTGATATTGGGGTATGTGATATGGCCATTGGAGGAGTAGGGACTTGTGATTGAGAAATGGTGTTTGATTGGGAAGTGGTTGCTGAGACGGTATGGAGATGGAAGTGTATTGTATTCTATTGTTGTTTATGTTTTATCTATCTTCATACTCAACCTCGTGGTTGACCCTGTGTATTCGTGTGACACCTGTGATGATATGTGATGGGGGAGCAACTTTGACAGGAAAGATGGCTATGTGGGAGCACGGGATGGCGTGAGCACTTGGATGGACCGACTTAGAATTAGATCACATACTTCGAAGTTATCAGTTGTACTTTAGTTTCCGCTGTGTAGTATTTGTAACATCAAAGTTTAAATTTTATCAATTTTATATAAAGTATTTTGGTTGTTTTACTTTGTTATTCGCTAGTCGCTACCTCGGTCATTCCGAGATGGTAACAGTCCTATTTATTTGAGAATGTCTGACTAAAGGCTCTTAAATAAATGGGGGTGTTACAATCCGAGATATCTAAAGGAATCTGACCCCTCAACAACATTTCCATTGAACTCCCCACCGCCGTTGATCTCGGCCCCGCAAATTGAAACCTCACATACTCGATCTTACTTCTACTCAGCCTAAACCCACGAGTCTTCAAAGTATGCCTTCATAATTCCAACTTTCTCTCCAACCCCTCCTTCGTCTCATCAATGAACACAATATCATCCGCAAACATCATACACCAAGGGATCTCGTCCTGAATATCCCTTGTTAGTTCATCCGTAACTATAGCAAAGAGAAAGGGAGGAAGTGCGGACCCTTGATGCACACCAATGGTAATGGGGAAATCTTCCGTTCTCCCAACATTAGATATAATACTTGTACTAGCCCCCGCATACATGTCCTTTATGAGGTCAATATATTTGCTTGACACACTATTTCTCGCCAAAGCCCACCAAAGTACTTCTCTCGGGACCCTATCATATGCCTTCTCCAAATCAATAAAAACAATATGCAGGTCTTTCTTCCTCTCCTGATGGTGTTCCATCAACTATCTCATGATCAAAATTGCAACCATAGTCGATCTCTCAGGCATAAATCCAAATTGGTTTTCCGAGATATCTACACATTTCCTAAGCCTCTACTAGATTATCCTTTCCCATAATTTCATCGTATGACTCATAAGTTTAATTCCCCGATAATTGGAACACTCTTGGACATCACCTTTATTCTTATACAAAGGGATAAGAGTGCTTCTTCTCCAAGAGCAGTGTTATCCATTCAATTTCCTTCTCCCACAAACACCTCCAAACTTCTATGGGTATACCATCCGGCCCCTCTGCCTTCTTTGACCCCATCTTCCTTAACGCCTTCCGAACTTCACTCTTTTGTATTCTACGCACAAATTCCCGATTAACCATAGTTGTCGTTACTTGTACATCCTCAAAACCTTGCTCCTGAGGTCCATTGAATAAAGTATCAAAATAAGAACTCCACTTAGCCTTTATTTCGTTATCCTGAACGAGTACGTACCTTGTCGTCCATATCCTTCACACACCTAATTCTCCCAATATCCTTCGTCTTTCGGTCTCTAATGCGAGCAATTTTATAGATATCCTTCTCACCTTCTCTCGTGTCCAACCTCGCATACACCTCTTGGTTAACTTTGGCCTTCGCATCACGCACTGCCTTTTTAGCGGCTCGATAAGCCTCCTTGTATTTTGCCAAGTTCTCATCACTCATGCATTTCCCCAGAAACCTTATAACATTCACGTTTTGTCTTTATCGCTTGTCTCACGTCATCGTTCCACCAAGATGTGTCCTTATTTGATTGTCTATTACCCTTTGACTCCCCTAGCACTTACTTCGCCATATTCTTTACCACAAGCTTCAATTTATCCCAAGTTGCATCTATATCTTGCTCCTTGCAATCCGAACAAATACTACTACCTCCGACCTTATCCACAAACGCTTATTGGTTTTCCCCTTGTAGCTTCCACCACTTGATTCGCGCCTCACCCATTCCCTTTATCTTCCTCAAGTCTCTCTTACCCGGAAAATCAAGCACTACAAGCCTATGTTGAGTAGCGGTACTTTCATTGGGTATGATCTTAAAATCGGTGTAATCTTTCCTCCATACATTCCTTACCAAAATGAAGTCAATTTGACTAGTATTTCCATCACTCCTATAAGTCACCAAATGAGAATGCCTTTTCTCAAAATAAGTGTTCATTATACCAAAGTCATATGCTAGAGCAAAATCCAAAATGTCATTTTCTGCTTCATTTCTCTCCCCAAAACTAAAACCTCCATGAATGCCCTTGAAGCCAACTCGGCTAGTACCCACAAGCCCATTAAGGTCCCCACCAATGATCAATTTCTCTCCTATAGAGACCCGTTCTACAACCTCTTCTAGGTCTTCCCAGAAGGCTCGTCGACAAGAAGCATACAATCCAATTTGGGTTGCGTATGCACTTATGACGGTAAGCACCTCATCCCCAACTAGAAACTTAATTCTCATAATCCTATCACTCTTTCTCGATACTTCTACTACATCATCGATGTAATCCTTATTGATGACAATACCCACTCCATTACGACTTGTTTTCTTACCTGTGTACCACAGCTTATGACCCCATGGCGCTACCACCCTTGCTTTATCCCCGACCCACTTTGTCTCTTTTAGACACATTATATGAACCCTCCTCCTTTTCATAACCTCCCCTACCTCGGCTAATCTCCCCGTTAAAGATCCAACGTTCCAAGTACCAAAGCGCAAGCTACTACCCTTCCTATGGTTATGCCCCGATACTTTACCTGCTCTTGACCATGCTTCCTGGATCCAAACCCATTTGTCACTACACCCATACTTCGAGGTGGCGTGCCGCTTTCGGGCGACGACCTAACAACCCTTGCATATTTTTCACTACACCCGGGCCTAGAAAATGTAGTGCACCCTTGCATATTTGACACCACCTCCAGGTGTAAAGATGGTGCGTCGTTTCCGGGCGACGACTTAGCAACCCTCACAAACTTATCACTACACCCGGGTCTAAGAAGTGCAACGCGTCGCTTCTAAGGAAACCCCCCAACGATGTCTAAATTCCAATTCATGTCCATAAAATGTGGCTGATTTTTACGCTGGATGATTTTTACCTACCGCAACCCTCCTCCCTTCTTCGGGCTTGGGACCGGCAGTGAATGTCCAAAAACACACACATGCGGAGTTATATAACAACTTGAATATTGTATTATAATTCTCTAATTAATGTATTAAGTTTGTTGTTCATCAGTTATTCATACGTTTTGCTTAAATTATTGGGGTTTGTCAATTAGTAAATTAAAATTATTATTTTATCATGTTTATTGGTAAGGGTTATTTCATGGGAATAATTCATCATATGCCCGCCTTAATCTCATATTTGACGTCATTTAACCTGTAGTAGACCAATAGACCAACTACCTAAACAACATGTTTCCCTTGTTTATAAATCTAATAACCTTTCAAACCCCTTCATTTTATTTATAAAACAAAAATCCTAAATTTAATTCCCAAAAACTCTGTCCAACTCCACCACCACACGCTCTTATCACCGATTACAACACCCACCACCCACAACAACACCCACCACCCACAACAACACTCATCGTCAACAACACCAACTCTACACTCCTTCTACCCGATGACGCTGATGTCTTACTATAACACCCTCATAACACAAGACCTTTACTAAGGACCCCTAGGGCTTAGCCTATGAAAGTGTTACCATCTTGGTTTCCCGATGTAGGATATTAAATTCACGTACTGAAACTTAAGTAAAATATTAATAAAGTGCTTACAACTGAAATTCAAAATCCGACTAACTGATATAAAACAATGTTAGTGGAAACTAAATACAGTTACACTATGTGATGATTCGATCTCAATCCTCAGCCTCAATCATGGAATCAAACACGAGGTACCTACTGAAAATCTGCTTACCATTTCCAATGGATCATCACTGTACACATAATATAACACACGGTCAGTTACTGCATATCAAAGCCAATCATGAATAATGTCATACATAACATCATAATTTTAATCAAACATCCCGTAACCGACTACGCATCGCAACATGTAGCCATGCGGAAATCCTTTCGCAACAGGTAATCCTGGTGAGGACCGCAGTCTTACCCTCCATACATGCCCTGCTAATTGCAACAAGCGGTACTCTGATCCTTAATGTGGACATCTCCCTAGCGACGGGAGCCACGGGGCCGAGGGTGACCATGGGGTTGGAATCCATCTCCCGACGATGGTTCCAATCATCAAATTACAATCTTATACCAATCATATAACTCAAGCATTCATACAACACATCGTGACATACTCAAGATAACAGAACTGAGTAGGAAAACCCTAGATCAAGGCAAAAGAACGATCACTCAATTATGCGCCCCTCTACGAAATTTCCTCCTATATCAACATATAACTCTAACATACCAATTGATTTCACTAAAGAAAGAACTTACTTAAAACGCTGGTAGACACACGAACTAAGATGATTGACGCACGCTGAATCCTTTATGACATGCTAATTATAAATGATTAGGGTTATACTTTACGAGAAACTATTTTGAGAAAATTTTAGCGTAATGACGAAATGATTTATTTAATCTCATTTTCTCTAACAATTAACGTCCCGCGGAATCGGAGATAAACTGGGGTACTTAACCAAGTGTCAAGTGTACTCGACTAAGTACCTACAGTACTCGACGAGTACATTCTAATAGACACTGAACTACGGATCCATCTTTTGTGTACTCGGCCGAGTATGCTCTACTCGACCAAGTAACTCAACACTTAAAAGGGACGGGTATTACGCTTATTCTCTCATTCTTGTTCTTCTTCCAAACCCGCCCAGAAATCTCGAATTAAATATAACTGACCCTAAATTAAAAATAAACACAAAACCTAAAAGTCCTAAATTGTTCTTCTTCCTGAATATGTAATGTTGATTAAGCTCTTTTCCTTTCCTCACGCTTTTCTCTTTTTCCTTCTACAAATTTACCATACCATTTGCTGCATACCAAAACTCTGCTCAAATTAGCTCTTATCAAACATGTCTATACATGAAAAAACTCCACATTTAAAATCGAATGTCACCCATATTGTAAATAGTAATAATTCGTTCACATATTAACCCAGCTCTATGAAATTAAAGAATTTGCAGATATTGAACCCACTTCTAATTTACATTTTGACAAGTACCAGATCTGAAAATCCAATAATTAATGTTAATTAGAAGTACCCAAATGTCAAATTGATGACCAAAAAGGTCAAATTTAAAGGATTTTAAAGGATGTAACAAGTAAGATAATTTTAAAAGGCTGCATCTTTTGAAAGATATGAGTTTGTGTAAATATAATAATTAACGTTTGTGTAAATAGAATAATACTGAACTGGGGCATCACGGTGGTTGAGAAGAAAGAGGATGGACTAGGATGATGGTTTGGTCAAAGGATTGTTATGGTATATTAGGTGTAAGGAACGATGATGTTTGGTTTGGTAAGTGAAGACGATGAGAAGAGTAAGTGATGGTAGTGATATTGAGTTATTGATGATTTTGAGTTTGACAGAGAAATGAGAGTAATAGGGTGGGGTTGATGATAATTGGGTAGTAAATTGAGTAGAAGGGGATAATACACGGTAGGTTTATGATCAGATGATAATGATGATAAAATATTGATTAGGAAAAATGAAGAATTGAGAGAGAATGAAGAATGATGAAATAAAAGGAAAAAAAATATAACACCAAGAATAAAAGAAAACAAAATAAAAAATAACAAAAAAAACAATGACCTGTTGAAAAACCGGTCATCAGAGGTAAATAATAGCATGAGTCTACTACAAGTTAAATGACATAAAAGATGAGATTATTCTCCGTTAAACACGATGATAAATTAATATGAGAAGAGAGGGCATAGAATGAATTATCCTCATTAAATAACCCTATTATTAATTATTATCAATTATATTTATGATTGGTGGAAGGCTTGGTGGTTTGGGTGGTGAAGTGTGGTTTTAAGTCATGCGTGGTTGTGTGTAAGGGTGGTTCGCTAGCACGAGGAGTGGTCCTATCCTAGGTCATAGTAGCTAGAGTTAAGGACACAACAACTGACAACAATGTTGCCCACTCGACCACTCATACCAAAAGGCAAACAACTACAAAAACAAAACAAAACAAAATAATTGTAACCAATTTACGCACAAAGCTAGATAATACAATGTTAATCATTATCCTGCACTGTTACATCCCCATATAACAACGCCCTTACCAAAGAGTACCCTACCATATATGAGTGATATCATCTCGGTTGCTCGTGGTAATAAACATCATAGTTACCATGATGAAACAACTCATCGCAGTCGAGGAGGGAAGGTGAAATTATGTTCTTCTTAACGATTTATTTTTGCCTTTCGATTGTGAAAAATTAGGAATATAAGGCTTAGTTCGAATAGGGTTCGTGATAAGTGGTATTAGAGTGCAGAGAAGGATGGGGTATTCACGGTCAAATTGGTGTACCGTATTATGGCGGGTGGAGGAGAGTCCATGGAGTTGGGTGAGATGTCGGCTGAGGAGGGTGGTTGTGGAGTAGGCTTTGAAAAGTTCTGGTCTGTCCCCGAACGAAACTCCGCTTTTGGTAGTTGTGTAGCGAAGCATTGGTGACAAAAGCGAACATTGTCGCTCCAATGTCAGACTATGTCAAAATTAATGTTGACGTGAGGCTAAAGGAAGGAGAATGAGTTGGGTTAGGTGTGGCGTGCCGTGGGTGTGGGGGTGGGGGTAAGTGCAGGTGTTGTTAGGTGTGTCTATTATGTGGGATCATGTGTGGAATCCCCATGTTACTGAGGCGATTGTCATGTTGAAAGAATTAAGGAAGCGACTTAAAGGGTCACACGAAGGTTATTTTGGTGTGCGATTGCTTGCAAGTTGTTGAAGCGTTGAAGAAAAAATCTTCTGGTCAAAGCATTTTTTCAATTGTTTTGGATGATATTTTAGCTTTGTGTTTCTTACTTTAGTTCTATTATTTGATTGTATACTAGTCGAGCTAACAATTGTGTGGCTCATATTTTAGCTCATTTCACCGTGAGTTTTGATAAAGTAGTGTGGATGAAAGCGCTGTCGCCGTCTGCGGTCAATGATGTTGCTATTAATTTATCGTTTATCTAGTAAAACCTTCGGATTTCCCCCTAATAAAAAAGCAAAAAAAATGTTAGTAAACAACTCATCTTACATTCCCAAATTCTAAAACCCTAGAATCGCACCCACTCGTCGGTGACTATTCAGGTTGCCTTTCTTGGGTCGCCAACGAGGAACCATCAACTCCTATTCTCGTTTTCTTGCTTCTTATCGAGTTTTTTCGTCTTCTCTTCGTCGTTGACTATTTTTTTAGGTTTGTTGTCTTTGTCTTGTTCTCTGTTTGCTTTTTTTCTCGTCATGGGTGGACCATCCATGGTCTGATTGTGCTTCGTCGCCTCGCTCTTTTGTTGTTCTGATCGTCGAGGACGGGTCCGATTTTGGTGGGTGTTGCTATTTATAGACGTGTTGACCGTGTATGTGTAGTTGTTCATGTTTTGTCTTTTAGGTTCTGTTGTGTTGTTTGGGTGGTAGTCTATTGTTCGTTTTCAGTTTAGGGTTATGGCTTTACCTTCTGTATATCATGAGTTTCTGGATAACTTCGTTTGTGCCCATGTTAGTGATGATGGGTTTATGGATAATGACGGGGAAAGAATGATAGATCACTTTACGAAAATGAAGGGGTCGTTTACATTGGCCTTGTCTGAGGTAAGGACGCTTAAGGACAAAGGCAATAGTCTTTTTCGACAAAATCACTTTGATAAGGCTGCTTCGTGTTACGATGAGGCTTGTAAACTTTTTGGTCTGAGCTTAATGAGGATATTCACTCGTTATCTGACCTTGCAGTCTCCCTTAACTCTAATCTGGCGGCTTGTGCCTTGAAACTCGGGGAATTCAGGGCTGTTGTGGACCTATGTACCAAGATTTTGGAATCATTTCTGCGAAATGTTAAGGCTCTTTTTTCGTAGGGCAATTGCATATATGAAGTTGAACAAATTCTTAAAAGCAAAAATGGATCTGGTGGAAGTTGTGGGGGTAAAACCTAGAAATAAGGATATTCTAGGAGAATTAGAGGTAGTTAAAGGTCACCTCTTCATTAAGGCTAATGGTAAAAGAGTGCTGGAGGTCGCCTCGTCTGATGAAATGAAAGTGAACGGTAAGAAAGAAGTGCATTCTTCGGATACGGTGCATGCTCCTGAAAGTAATATAGAAGATTGTGAGAGTATGTCCATGGAGGTGACGAAAATCCATGAAGATGTGAGTGTTAAGGGAAATGTGAGTGCATACTTGGAGTTGGCTGAAGCTGAAACTGTGGGAAGACTAATCAGAACTTTGGTTTGGAGAAGAATATGGTCCAACCAATTCTTTATTTGAGTTTTCAAAAAAGGGGGGAAGACATTCCAGACTAAGGATGTCTGGACATGATTATCAAAAGCTCATTCAAGGTCATAAAGTGATGTATTATCACAAAAAGATATGTCAACTATAACGGATTTGTCATTTTGAGCCTACAAAGGAGGAAAAAAGTACAAGTGGGCTCGGTAAGAAGGAGAAGAAGAAGAAAAGGAGACTCTCTAAACCCCAAAAACGTAAGATGAGGGTGCAAAAGAAAGATATGTCTCCTTCTTCAGAAATCAATACTATGGCAAGGAAGTCCTCCATTAGTGATGCATGCTTGAGCCCCTCCTCCTTTGGAGACAATTTCTCCTCTCTTAGGACCCAAGGCCCTCAAAAGTGTCTTTCAGTTGTTGAGCCTTTAGTTTTGGAAAATCATACATCTACTATCTCTAACCGCGATGCTAATTAGTTCTTTTGTTTTTCGGCCAGCCCTAAGAAGAGCAAGAATTCTTTGGTTCGTAATATGCTACGTGTCCCTACTACTTATATCACTTGCAGATTCACTACTACTCGTCAGGTGAGGGAGAATATGAGAACTCCTTCCTTCGGGAAAAACCAGAGCCAAAGGGATGAATCCCCGAGAATGAATTTATCTACTTACTCTACAAGTCGATTTCCCTCTAGAAAATTTCTACGTCATCGTAGCGTAAGTGTATCTTGTTGCAGATACTCCTCGGAAGCTCAGCCGATAAAGAAGAGAAAAGAAGTCGAGAGATCAGATCATCCCCTCAACAACCCTATCATCTGTACTAGTTCCATCATAATTTTATTTTATTTTTCAAATAATGTAACAAAAAGTTTGACCCCGAGAATCGGGTAGGCGGTTGGTAATAATCTTTCTTTATTACTACCAAAAACAAAAACAAAAGGGAAAAAAACTCATCTTACATTGATTGAACACAAATTCTTGTTTCAAACCGACACTATCCGTCTTAAGTTTAAGACGGATACCATTTTACCTCACAAAATACCCACGTAGAGGAGAGAGGGAAACACATGGGGTGCCCCACCTTGTTCCCCCTATTCGTTTTATGAGTGTTATTACCTGTCTCTCAAACCGACCCGTTTTAAGCAAGACCAACTGTTGAGTGAAATCATCTACCGTAAAAAAATAGAACGCCAAATTGATAATTTGATATAGTGTAGTTGAGCTCACGAAGCCCTGAAATCCTGGCAACATTTTCATAGCCAAAAAAAGCAATGGCCTTATCCATTTCTCCAACATACAACACCGTCCTCCTTAAACCCTCACACCCTTCTCCTAAAACCCTCCTAAATTCTCCTTCACTATCTTACACATCAACTCTCAAACTTACACCATTTTCCTTAAACCACCGCCATAAATTACCCACCATCATTTGTGCAGCTGCAAAGCAACAAACTGGTTCTTCACGGAAACCTAACAACAAGAAGAAGAAAAAGAAGCCTGCCCCAATTGTTTCCAAGGATTTTAGGGAGGATAAAGAATTTGGGATTGATGATGATGATGATGATTATATAGACATTGATGCTGCTGCTGTTGCTGGTGGTGGTAAGGGGAAGAGGAGGGATGTTTACGTGCCGTTGCCGCTTCCGAAACCGCCTGCCGGGTTCGTGGTTGATGATCAAGGTCGTGTATTGATGGTTGCTCCTAAGAGACTTGCCACCATTGTTGAGTCTTCTTCCTTTAACTCTCTTTTTGTTCAATTCTTTTTCATATTGGGCGTTGTTTGTTGAATTAATCTATAGGAAAAATACTCCTATATCATTTGTTTGCCCTTTTTATTCTCTGTGAGGGTTATTTTAATTAAAGACAAACAAATGACTGAGACGAAGAGAGTAATATCTTGTTTGTTATATTATGGTAAAATCGTGACATTGTGTCGATTTGAAAGAGCTTCTATATGGGGAGTTGCTATTTGTCTTGTTCTGCTTCTTTGTTCTAAAGAAATGTTAGTTTTGAGTATTGGTAGGATTGATTAGATAATATATTGGTTTGTAAGGGGAGGGAATTTAGATGGAACATTAGATTTTCGGATTCAATAGCGGGTAGCATGGAGGGTAATTGGGTAAGTTTAGTTGCTGATGGAGGGAGCTCTTGAGTGTAAAAATGGCTGTGTATAGGAATCTGAGGTTGATAATCGAGTTGGGATTTGGAAACGGTAAGGGCTTTTTGATGTAATAATGGAGATTGGAGAGGACTCTTGTAAATGGCTTACACTTCTTGTCTATACCGAAATATAGAAACAGGGGGGAAGGAAAAAGGTGGAACAGAAAGGGAGGTGAGGAGACATATCATCGTTTTGGCTAACCAAAGAGAAGGAGAGGGAAGTAGAAGAGAGCGAAGTTATATTGGAACTTAAACTTCGAGATAAGAGTTTTCTATTCCAACCTCTCCAATCACGAGGTTTCATCCCATATTTTATTTGACTTTAATTGTCAAATAATTCAGTTTAGACCATTAATTTCTCCGTGTAAATGTAAAAATGCAATTTAATTTTGTCATGTGAGGTATCAAACATCTACTTCCTATTATAGTGTAGTTTCTAAGAGTTGTACTATTGTATATTGAAAGAAAATGATAAATAATGTAAAATATTAGTGCATATTTATTTTGTTGTATCTACAACCGTGTTACTCCGGCACAGTGTCATGTTACATGTGTCCGATATGGCTATTTTGTGCGAAGTTTTCTATTTTGTGGAAAAATTGACGTGTTGAAGTGTCATGTCATGTCAGACATGATATGTGTCGGACACTGGATAAAGTACCTTAGTGAAGTGTTGGAGTAACAAAGAAATCTAAAATACCCTTGTCACTTTTATATATTCACGCTTCTGTTGGTGTCAGCTTCACTTATTAGTTTTCCTGTGTTGACACAGGTTGATCCTACTGATAACATGCCATTGGAATGCCTGATAAGAAGAGTGTTTACGAACTCCAAAGGGGACGATTGTATGTTGCTGAGCCCAGTTGATACGTATGTTACTTGCTAAATTATTGTATATGATATGTCTTGATGTTAGCCATACTGAATGGAATAACTTAATCTGAGGAACAACTGTGTCCGACAGGCCTGTCCAGATTTTGAAGAGCACTAATATCGAGGGATGGTCAGCTGTATGTATCATGTCTCTTACCAAATCACCTTGCTTGTTTTTACAGCCATGTGAAACATTAACTAACATATGCGGGTGCTAGCTACCTATAACTTCTGCTGCACGAAAGTCTTAAATTCCATATGATGTGTTTACATCTAGAACATTTGGCAACTTTCCCAAGCATGATTATTAGCTAGCGTGTGATGCATGGTACGACTCGTTTATGTAATGTTACCGTATGATACAGGTAGGAGGCTCCTTTCCGTAGTCTTACTGTTTGATACTCCGAACATGGCAGGAGGCTCATGTCTCCATTTTATTTGTGCACTATGGAACCATCTGATCAGTTCAGTACTGTTTTTGATTTTCTTAATAAGACCACTCTTTATTATCTCTCTTAATTCCACGCCTTCTGTTTCTAAGAAGGGACAATTTTCCAATCTGTCAAAGAAATATGTACAAGTCAAGCGAGTGAAATGCGGTATAGAGCAATTGAGAATGACCCTTGTTTTATATTTTCGTTCTTGTTCTCGTCTTCTGCATTGTTCTCTTTTGACATAATCAGAAGTGTATTGTCTATATTATTGTTAATGCTTAGTTACTGTCTCTGAAACCGTATCAAGTTTCTCATTTGCCTCCTTAAAATCTTTGTAGGTCAGTGATGATGAAGTTGAGTCTATCCTTCCAACTGCAGCTTATGCTCTTGCAAAGATACACATGCATTTAGTACCAAGTGGGTAAGTACCATAAAGAAGCAATTTTTTTGGATCCTATTGAGTGGCCTATTATATTCCCTTTTTAACTATCAAACCATTTGAGATTTTCTGTAGTAATTGCCTACTCGTTTTTGCTCATAGGTTCTGTTACACAGCTCGTGGAGGATTTTGCTACTCGGAAGAAAGCATATTTGAACTCGAACCAGGTGCAGCATTGTACACAGCTCTTCTTTTTTAATTTCTTTTGCTGTGCTTGGTATCTGAGCTTGTCATTTGTTTAGTGGGGAATGTTAGCTCTATCAGTTTTCTTGTGAGGATGCCTGATACAGGCATAAATTAATGCCTACTTGGCTAATCCATGAGATAATTTTGGGTGACGTCGAGTGATATGAGTTATTACTTTGTTTTTCCTAGAAAGAGTCACGGGTCTAGTGGTTTATTGGAATGCAATTGTTTCTAGAAGATAGAATTTTTTTGATATTATTTGAAGTTTAACCAGAAGAAATAAAATCTGTGAGGGAAACTCTAGACACCTTTTTGGTGGGACTATAGTTCTAAGCACTCTTCAAATCTTGGATTTCTGATTTCCGATTAATAATATTGGGATTCTGATGTCAATATGAAGGCTCTTTTGGCCTTCTGTGGTAGGGTAGTCCTTTTGTGAAAAGGTTATCAAAATGCCTCTTTTCTTGTTCTTTCTACGCGAGCGGTGGGGATGGAAGTAGACATGCGGGCCGTTGGGAGGGCACGCTCCATGACCCATTTTAGCATGACACGGGATTGGTATGGCCTAACGCGGTACGACAAGCCATGGGCCGTTGGCTGTGTTTGGGCCAAAGTTTGAGAAACAAGACCGTGTTTGGGATATGGACCACCTTGGCATGGCATGCTTTGGAAAGCCCGAAATACAAAGAAATAAGGCTGAAATGGAGGAATTGCTTGCCACGTCATGGGCCGTACTTTGGCCAGCATTGCGTTTCTATTTCACCGGCACGACATGACATGAAGGCCACCTTCTCGTGTCCCAAGTTGTGCCATTTCCTCCTCCATCACGGTGGGTTGGCACAAGGCACTACATGACACGACCCACTTCCATCTCTAGTGAGCAGGTGTAGGAATGGTCAACACGACCCACTTCCATCTCAATGATGGGTAGATTAGGTACTAGGTAGCATTTGGATTGTATGTCAGTATGTCACCAACCACTGATCCATTACTTATTTTTATATAAAGCTATACTCCCTGGAGTAGTCCCTCTTAGTCGCCGTATTGTTCCCTCTTTCCTTTTTCATGCTAGTGGGGTTTTGATCCATCTTTCCTTATTTGGAAACCTTTGTGTTGTCCAAATTCAATTTCATGTGAGGTAGAGTGTTTTTGTGTTGTCTACACTCATTTCCTTAATTTTTCTGTCCAAAAAGAAAAAGGAACAAAACAACGACTAGGAATGAGTTTACGGCTTCTTCTAGTTAGTAGGAGTGAGTATATGGCTTCTAGTTTTTTCACGTCTTCTGCATGTGATTCGACATTGAGCAATTAATTAATGCCACCCTCTAGCATGCAACTTTTGTTTCTGTTAGGAAATTCCTTGAACCAAGTGCTCATGTTCCTAGAACTCGTTCATCTGATTACCCGATTTCTCATTTTAGTTTGCCATTCCCTCCGTCCCATTCATTTCTTTACCTTTCTTATTCTTTGTGAGGGCTGTTTTAATAAAGGTAAGCAAATGATTGGGATGGAGGTGGTAGGCACTGAGCTTGAGTACTACTTCCTTCCTCTCATCAGTTGTTTACATTCTTATTATTTGTAAGGGATATTTTAATCAATGATAAGCAGATTGGCACGGAAGGGGGAATCCCTTTGATAAAACAAGCATTAGACAATTATTTTATTTTTTTTAGTTTTTTTGATAGAGTAAGTTCGTTCATTCTTCATCTCTTTACGAGCCCATGTTGGGTGCTTGGAAATGCTCTTTTGTGGTTGAAGTTGTCAGCTTGTTTCATGCAGATGATGGACAAAGCATAGATGGTGTCCCAACAGAAGCTATTGAAATAACTTGCTTCCATCTGGTAATAGATAAAAGCATCTATTTGGTAAACCATAGTGTACTGTGTTCCACGTTCAGTATACTGATGTCAATATTCATCATTCGGTTCTATTTTATCTTGTTAGGATGGATCACATTATATGCTTTATACGCCTTCAGATCCTCTCCTTTTTGTGGCTGTTAAGGTACTACAATTGTGTTTTCCTTTTATGTAGAATGTTCCCCACTTAGCATTCTTATTTCTTTATAGTCTTACAATGCACTAGTTACCAAAAGCATGTTTCTCTTTTCAACCTCGGGCCTCAAGGTTCAAGGCTTCCAGTCTTCAATTACGTAATAGAGTTGTGGGTGGTTATGATCCGTGTCCTTTTTATTTTGATGCAGGATGAGAATGGTCAATTGCGAATAGCCGATGATGTAAGTTTTGGTTTTATGAGATTTTGTTCCCTAATGAACGCTTTTCCCTTTTGATTTGAACATCGCTTTACAAAGTCTGTGATTAATGAATCTGGAGACCGAGCTGTCTCTATTTTCCGTGGCTCTCAACAACATGTTGCCCTTGCTTGTTGGAACTTGAGCATGATGTACCCATCACATAATAGTCTAAGAAAAACAAGTCCTACCTAGCTAGTCTGACTCGTAACTAAGTTATAGAGTAAGTTTTAGTTTTTTTTTTGGGTGTAATGAAAGCCACAAGGGAAGTTTTATTGATAACGGACTTGGAACTCGTGCCATGATTACTGTTGGTCCATTGCTTAAGGACATTACCACTTAAGTTTACTCATGTGCTAGCATTTCACAACTTGATAATCCGTATTTGTTTTGGGACGTTAAGAACTCTCAGAACGGGCTTGTTTGTTAGTATTGCAAAAGACACCAATCATTTATTATTGTTCTTTTTCTTTATCCTTGGCACTTTAGGATCTATTGGAGGATCCTGCAATAGTCAGTGCTATTGATGAGGAGGCAGAATTTAACGCTCTGGTGGTATGTCAATATGTCATCTTTCTTTTTCTCCCTTTTCTTCCCCAAACCATGCTTGTCTTTATCCTGTCGATTGCTATCTATAAACTGGTGTTGAATACTACAGGAGGAGGAGGAAGCGGCTCTTTTCGAATCGATGTTTGGTGGAAGATGATCCCGGTTCTTTGATAACAGCTTCTATATTTGTTGTAGCCTCAGTTGTCACTTTTTTTTGGTACAGGAAAACAATTTTGTATATTTGCCTTATGGTTCCTAGGGACTAGGTATTTATATTAAAGTGCTTGCTCAAATGTTTTTTTTTTTTTTTTTTTTGCCAATGGAAAAGAAAAGTTTTTACAGATCTAGGGCCTCTTTGGCCAGATTATGCGCATAAACATTTAAATATCTAGGAATAAAAGAGATACTAAGACAGTGAAAAGAAGGGAGAAGTTGGTTACAATCCTTCTGGATCCCTTGAATGAGTCGATCCACCTTGATAGAACCAGATACCGCTAGAATGAGATTGAGGCAGTCCAGAGAAACCCGCAGATGTAGAATATTGTTAGCTTTGGCCCAATCCAAGACCATCCTTCGTCCAAGAGCTTCAGCTTGAAGAGTCGATTCAGCTGTGATCTTATAATTCTGGCGTGAAAGAAGACTTCCATCCTCGTCATAAGCAACAAAGCCAACTACCGCCTCGAGATTAGTTCTCCAACCTGCATCAACCTTGACATGAACTCCCACGCACTCAGTGTCAGACTGGATAAGAGAGACCGGAAAGCCATCATTGATTCTTTGGGGGGATAGCCGAGAGTTGGCCTCCATCTCGTCCGAATGCGAACAGGAGGCCCCACCAGTGCCCAGCGCCCGATTCGGGATACTAGATAAATCAAGACAGTCCCGGTTAACACGTTCAAAGAAAAGCTCCACATAAGTAGTCTCATCCCTAAAAACAGCCGCATTCCGAGTTTTCCAAATCTGGCAAAGGATGACCACAAAGACTCTAGTACACTCCTCACCATTAATAATCTTTTTGAAATATCTGATCCAATCCATGACCCACTCTTTACAGGGGAGGTGGGTAGTACGATCCACCCGAATCCTTAAGGATGAGCCCGACCACACCCGAGAGGCGAAAGAGCAATCCTTAAAAAGATGCGCCAGAGTTTCCACATGGTCCCCGAACGCCGAGCAGAGCTGACATCGGGAGTGTCTCTCGATACCTCTTTTCATAAATTCTTCATCAATGGGAATCGTCCCCGTAATGATTTTCCATAAGAAAATTTTCCATTGGTTAGGGATAGGTAAAGCCCAAAGAATCTTCTTACAGAAATTCCTGCCATTTAGGTCGAGCCTAGACCTATCTTTCACTGAAGCTCCGAGCGCCATGAGGTCTCTATGAAAAATCCCATAACCAGTCTTGACAGAATACAAGCCATCCCTCGCGAACGGCCAATAAGGAGAGTCAGCATCGTCAGAGTGGCACAAGGGCATAGCCAGGATACGGTTAGCCCACTGTTCTTCAAAGATAAACCGAATCCAGCTCTCATTCCAGTGACCAAGCGAGACAAGACGATGAACTTGTAGAGAACAATAATGGGTGAACTCCGGACCGAGTATATTTGCATGTGGATCCGGGGTCTCCCTTAAGCTAAGCTATTGATCCATTTTTTCTTCAAGTATTGTTTTTTTTTTCTTTTTGCTCTTTGTAATAAGATATGATCTGATTTGATATCGACCTGACTTGAATGTTGAAACTTGCCCCCAAAATGGTATGTTGACATGCTATGACTTGGCCCAAACCCGACCTAAAACTGACCTGATTGCAACCTCTACGGCTCTACATATGTGATGTTGTGACTTGTGATGAGGATACATGTGCTCCTTTTTTATGGTTTTAAACAAATTTTAATTAAAAAAAAAACTCATTTTAGATAAGAATTAGAGTTTGAATAGAGCATGGTTCAAAAGAAATCATTCAATTAATATCTATCTATATTATTAAAGAAGTTTTTTTCGAGCGAATTCATTGATTGTTTTTTCAGGCAATTTCATTGGTCGAGTGATTTCATTGGCGACCATGTATTAGATGGAGAAGTAGAATTTGTAATTTGATGGTAAACTTCATGTAAACAAGCACACAACATGATTTCATTGAGTTTATGTTACTTAAACGTCTATATTTTCCGTTGAAGCTATGGAAGAGTTTATTGTCTTTCCTAGGTTTTTATGTATAAGATTAAAATGAGTTTATATCAATGAGTACATGGAATAAGGTATCAATTTCATAGATTTATTAAAAATTATTAAGATAGAATTTAAGCTACATCCCACGATCAACGTAAAAGATTAAAAACTACTGGACACAATTTGATTTGTGTGTGTTTTTATGCAATTATGAACAAGTATACGTTGATCGTTGTAGCTAAGAAGTGATATCTTAATACAACAAGGAATATCTTTTTTTTTGGTTTCTGCGTGGATATTTTAGTAACACTTTCTCCATATCTTCAATAAATATGGTGGGTGAGTAAACTGGTTTTCATGAGAATATATTGTTTAGGGGAATTTCTTTTCCCTTATCTTTATCCTTTTGACATGATAAGTGGATTGATGGGAAGTCTGTGACTGATCTTTTGGGTCCTCTTTCGTCACCTCTCTCATTTTCTTGTCTCTCAATTTCAACTGGAAAATGGGATGTGGGATGTTCATGATCTTGATAGGTGGTGCGGGGAGGGGGGGAAATCTTAGCTCCTGTTCTTGCTATGGAAATTGCTGGAGATTCCGGGTTTGGACATTGAGGACAACATAAAGGAAAATACTCTGTTAAGGATGGCTACTTCTGGGGGGGTGGGGAATCTTAGCTCATGTTCTTGCTATGGAGATTCCGAGTTTGGACATTGAGGACAACATTTTATGGTCCATTAACACTAAAGGGAAATACTCTATTAAGGATGGCTACTTCTTGGCTTTTAATGTTCTTTGAGAGTCTAAAATGAGTGGGAAAGATTGTCAACGGAGTTTTGTTGTGTCTGAGGCTCTTAAGAAATCTAAGCTCTGACATCTTCCCATTCCACTTAAATAGAAAATTTTCATCTGGAAGATTTTGGCTGTTTCTTTGCCTACGGGAAGTTGCTTTGCTTCTCGGAATCTTTCTTGGAATCCTTTTTGCTCCCTTTGTGGCTCGGATGTGGAGTTGGAAAGTGTTGAGCATCTTTTTCGGGATTGTCAGCTTTCTTCAAGAATCTGGAAGGGTTCTCCTCTTGGTATTAATGTGTCTCAAGACAAGCATTTATCCATTCAGAGTTGGATTTCTAATTGGATTGCGTTTTTTAGGAAATCTGATTCATTAGAGCTCTCCTTATGTTTTTTTATCAATACTCTTTGGCAGATTTGGCTCCTCCGGAATTCCAGGGTTTTTGGTAAAGACGTTGGTTGCATTTCCATCATTATGGACAATATCGGAAAGGAAGCTTTTCTGGTTTTTGATACTTTGCATCATGATCCCTCTCGATCTTCTGCTTCTATATCTGTTCCAAGAGACTCTATGTCAGATGTAGAGGAGATTCGTCGTGGTTTCCCCTTCCTGTTGGTTGGCTCTTCCAGATGCTTGGAGTGTGTCAGGGTTAAGATGGATGCTTCTTGGCATAAGGATTTTAAGGGAGCGGCTGGTTGGGTCTTTTTGGATCCTAAAGGGGTCATTATTCATCAGAATTCGGCACGTCTTTGGGCCAAGTCTCCACTCCATGCCGAAGCTTTTGCGCTTTATAAGGCACTTTGTTGTGCGAAGGATCTGGGGTTCCTACATCTGGATGTGGCCTCTGACTGTTTGGATCTTGTTATGCAAGTTGTCGGAGTCTTTGAGGTGGACCATGTGTGTTCTGTCACTTTAGATAATATCTTAGGTTTATTTTCATCTTTTCATTGTCTAGTCTTTAGTTGCTGTCCCGGTATTTTGAATAGGATCGCTCATAACCTGTAGGTTTTTGATCCTCTTCTAAAAAAAAAAATTTATAATATATCGTTACATCTAATTTGATTGCTTCTTTTTTATGACTATTACGGAGTCAACATAATCAAGCTGTTTTACTTTCTCAATGCCAGCCAATTTGCTTATTTTGATTGTTTGGTGCCTAACATTGCCTATAACTATGATTAATGTCAATTTCCCATAACACAGAATTTTGAAAAGAAAGGTCTTTCATTAAGTTATTAAAAGACCAGTTTGTCCTACCTTTTTATGTTTGTTTTCGTACCCCTTTCATTATAGATCATGGCTTAAAAAAAATTAATTTTGTAAAAGTAGTCTATAATTTTATTTTTATATTCGATATTACAATTTGAAAGATAGTAATATTTTTTTAAGCAGTTTGTCGTAGGGGCTTGTTTAGTTCCTCATTAAAATCATGGGATGTTACACTTCCTAGGAAGTGTAAAATTATGGGAAATAGAACTCCCCATATGAATTTACTTCCTCCATTATGTGGGAAGTCACTCACCAAGCCCTTTGGTCATTGGAACTTCCCGCATGAATTAACTTCCCATATGCGAACCAAACACTTTTTGCGAATTCACATGAATTGGAAATTCATGTGATCTTGAAGTTGAAGTTCCCGCGAACTTTAATTCCCTTATATCAACCAAACAAGTCCTAAAGATGCATGCAAATGTTTATTTTCAATATTGTCATTTTAGATTATTACCTTCTTTAAAAAAAAACTATCATATGATATGATTAATATCATTCTTCAAGATTATATTTTCTCAAAATACAAATTCTTTAGTTTTTAACGCTATATTCTCCAGTTAATCATACATCAATATCTGCAATTAATTTTTTTTATTATAGTTGAATTTTAATGTAATTTTCTACATCGCTAAGTCGAGTTATACAAATATTATTCATAGATCATGCTATACTATTTTCAAAATGGTTAAATTTTTTCAAGGTATTTGTTCATTATAACCTTTCATAACGAATTTAACTAGTACTTTTGCTTTTATTATTTAATTTCAAGATACAAAAACGATAAATGTGAATTGTATGTTTGATATGATCTTGCCCCTCTACTTCGGAAAAAACAGGAACACACATTAGATGTACTACTTCAGTCCTAACTTTTAATCTAATTTTTAATTGAGCTTATGTGTATTTTTTCCGTGTTTTTTAAAATTTATAAGTTACGTTTTAATTTTTTTCCGACAAATCGTAAATTTAACTCAGCTTATATATAATGTTTTTTAGATATATTGTAATTTTTTGAGCATAATGTTTAAATAATAAACTTAGATACTTGATAATAAAATTCATAATCTTTAAAACAAAATTCGAAAATTTTATTATAAGATTAAAAAACTATACAACTACAGATGCATAATCTACTCCATGTTGAGTTTTGAATAAATTTTGTAATTTGTAATATAATTCCACACAATTTATGTAGAAATTTTTATTGGTGCTCATTGAATTAATTGACTATAGTGCAGACCAATTACGTACCCTACTTTTTATTAACTACTACATATTTTTGACAACTTTTGTGTTTTTCTTTTTAAATATTTTGTATTAAATTGGATCGATAAATGACATGAAAATTTTACTCTTTAATGTGAAAAAATGGAGATTAATTTTTGGGAGTATGTTTTGCTTGATATCGTCTTATCTTAAGGCACGCACTTCACAACCTTTATTCTGTTCCCCTCTATTATAATCTGTTGTGCGAGTCAACTTAAATTAAGACGAGTTAAATACTAGTATAATGTTAATGATAAAACCGTAATCTATGTATGATTAAGTTGGTATATTTTTTTCACATATGGGTAAACGATTTATGATTATGCACACTCAAGCTTGCTAAATGGGTCGGGTAGGACGAGTCTCGAGCCTGGTAAGAATACGAGCAGACACGAGCCTGGTCAGAATACGGGCAGACAGATATGGTTCGTGTCGTGGTTAGGATACAGGTCTAAAAAAAGTTTATCACGTCTTTTATTTCATCATTTTATATTAATTATATTCATTATTTCAATAATTATTTATGAGTTAATGGTTTAAAAGTTATAAAAAATTGACTTTTAAGTTATTTTTTAAATTTTTTTAATTAAAATTATATTTAATATTTTAAATATAATATAAAAATATTAATATTTCAATAATATTATTAATTTATCTTCTAACCATCGGGTCGAATGGGCCGGTTCGAATTTCAACGGTAAAATAACGGGTTATTTTGGGTTCGGTTGTTTTAGATTGCAGGTCAAGATTTACGGGTCTTTGACCTTGAAAAATTGGATCAAATCGGGTCGGGCCAAGTTTGAGGGTCGACTCATATTTTGATAGGTCTAAAACACATATAACCTTTTTTATTGGTACTAGTTTTATTCTCGTGCAAAAAATGCACGAGTTTATTTGTATTAAATTGGAAAAATTAATTAGTTAGCAATATATTTAAAAGAAAAGTATGATTCTAGGATTGCATTTATATCAATCTAAAATGTATAAATAATTTATACGCTTAACTTAAATGTAGGTAAAACAAAGCGTTAGTTCAACAATATAGAGATAAACAAATTTTTATTTAAGACGACTCAAATATATACTCGTATGTGTAGGATGAATACGACCATATAATATAAAGTCCGTCTATCTACCTACCCAAAAATAACCTGACCATATATAAGGTTGATTTTTTCAACCTGCAAAATGATTATTCATGATTTTTGTTCCGATAATTAATTTTAATTGATTTCTTTTTGGTTATTTTCATCAAGATAATAAATTGGATCTCCGTGTTAAATTTGGTGTATAATTATATAAATTTTGGTTGGTATTTTTTAATTTAATAGTTTGAGATTTATTAATTTCTAATCGTTAAACATATGAATTTCAAAACATTTTTTCCTTTTTTCCTTTTTGTTTTGCATAAAATTTTATGTAAATAAACTTTGTATCATAAACTTAAAATATGAAAATGAATACTTTGAAATCGAAAGTTTGTAAAATAAATAAAAAAATTGGAGGAGAGAGATTGATTAAATAGAAGAAGATGATGGTAGGACCCATCTACCCTAAATGATGCGGTTAATGAGAAGCCTCTAAAAGCTATCGCTTTTATAGTAAAGGGATTCTTAATCCTTTTTTATTTCCCCGAAACATCAAATATAACAATACATTCTTAAAATATTTTTTCCCCACCCTACCTTTATGATATTGGGTTTAATTTGATTTGAAAGCGGAGGTATATACTTGCCATTTTGTATGAGACGATCCTAAAAATAATATAGCTTTCTCTTTTTTCTAGTAGAATTTTGCATGTCATTATTGAATTAATTTCTGGTTAACGCAGTGAAGCAACACTAGTCTTAAGCCCGTGCAAATTGCACGAGTTCGTTATTTAAGTTATTGTTCTAAAGTGTGTTAATAACGGTAATTGCTTTTTAATTGAAGTCATATTTCATGTTCTCAATCCGTATGATAATTTCATTTACAATTAATAATTTTCTACCTATTGAGTATATCTAAAATATGACAATAATAGAATTACAATTTATATAGTCATATGTCAAAACAAAACAAATGTAGTTAAATTTGAAATGGAAAAAAAAACAATAATGAACTAAATCATAAGTAAACTGTACAATAACTTCTCGAAAATTTCTTTATACATTATGTAACGGACTATTAATATTTTGCCACGAATATTGTTATGTTTATTAGTATTTTGTCACGATTATTGTTATTATTATTGTTTTGAATTTTTTTTGCTATGTTATTAATTCAACCTAAAAGAACTTTTTCAAAATAAAAAATTATAACCTTTTATTTGTAAATTATAATTAAAGAGAGATTGAGTGACTGCTTAACCTTGTTATCAAAATTATGATAAGAATTACAATTTAATATTAGATATATACCTGTTTACATAAACATTATGTTCATCCAAACTTTTATATATTTAACATTTTTATCCTTCAAAATTGAAGTAGATTTGTAAATTCGTTGTTTTTTTGCATTTTTATCATTCGCTTTTGATTAATTTTTTAATATGAAGATATATTAGTTATCTATTCCTTTAGTACATAGTAATTTTTTTTTGTAATTCCGAATTTGAAGTACATAGCCAGATAGTCTTGGTTCTCTGATTCCAAAATATTCTTAATTTATATGATTGTGTTATATCAAATTATGTGATTATATACTCGTAATTTTATTTATTGCTCGATATTGTACAGGACAATTGACATGATCGCTTTTAAATTTATAAAAATAATTTGTTAAATATGGGTGGGACCCTTGACTTGAAAAAATAAAAGAAAAAAATAAAGAATATGCAATTAACCACAGGCTGACACGCTGTGGTTGTTGCTTTAATAAAGAAGATTGTAATTTTAATCCAAAGTAAGTCATTTACATAAAATGTTAGATACTCTTATTACTACAATGATAACATAAAATTGTAAAATTTTATTTATACATGCCCTTAGAACTTTGCACGGGTTCTAAACTAGTTTTAATAGATAAAGAATAATTTTTCCTATTTTCAAATTATTCACTATTAAGCAATCGTTTATAATTCACAAAGAGAAAAAAAATAATAAACAAATAACATATTAGCTAATTATTTTAACAACCGTCTTGCTTGTGACTTCTCATAACCTCTTCCACTTGTTCTTGTGAGAGATCACAAACTTATAATGGAATAATGTCGTCACAAATGAGAATTTATGTTATTTTAAAACCCGTGAAAAGTCATTTTCTGGTTTCGGTAGCTCTGGATGCTATCTTCTATTTTCAAAGGACTACATTTTGACTATATGTGATTAATGAACATGATAATCACCCATTGCGCAAATATACTTTAATTTGAAGTTTAATCAAGCAGTATGCTAATATATCGAGCACCATAAACTTAATTTTCATTTTCTAGTGCAAACGAATCATAAAATCGAAAAGGGATGGACCGAGTATCTTATTAAGTATCAAGTCATTGTACTTACATGTTTATACGAAGTAGTATATTGCTTATACCCGCTCTTACACTCTTATATAGGAGTACATCAAATAGAAGTGCACCTCAGATTGGCTCAGAGGCATACATCACCCGCAAACTGCTTCGACAGCAAGTCTTCTGACCGTATTCGGGCAAAAATCTTGGTTGAACTTCTCATCTGTCAGTTTAATGTCGCATTCGTTTTTGTTTAAGCAGATCTGCAAAACAAACAGTTGTATTGTACATCAGAAGCTCTCCATACACTAATCAAGCGACTCCAGGAGAGAACAAAAACTTACGGAATTATAACTGAACATAATAATAACAAGGTGATGTGAAACCAAAATAGGCCAAATTCAAACTTAAACAATTCAATCCGTAATAATCCAGCTCAAAATTACACGAGCAAAAATGATCAATTTAAAAGTTTAAGTTACATCTGAACTAGACTAAGTAGCAAGTGACAAAAGACTAATAAACACGGCCTCTAAGAACCTAAGATATAGCTAAAAGAGTGAAACGCGAGTCTCGGCCTAGAAAAAGTTTTAGTAAAGAAGCTAATATTACCTTTTCCACAACGGAAACAGAGTTGGGATCGTGGCAACCTCCCGTAGTATAAGACCCACACGCACCTGAAGGGTCTCCAAAGCTGGCAAACTTGATGGAAGAAATGAAAGTGTTGTCAGGGCAAAGTAGCCTTGTACCTGGGTTTGTATTATTCGGCTCTTTTACTGCTCTGGTCCCCGAGGATTGAGCTGAGATAGATGGATAATTCTCGGATACAAAACTACAAATGCTTGAAACTTTCCTCTTAGAAAATCTAATCTGGGTTGGGTCTCCACCTCTTTCTTCAAAGATAACCAATACATTGCCTGATGGTTTGAACCAAGACCTCGGAATGTGATACCTGCACCGCAGAGAAAAAATGTTACTTTCAATTCTTGATGTCAACTCGTCTGCTCGTGTCAAAATGTCGTATTGAAACTTATTAGTAAGCGGAAAATATGATAAATACTATTTAATATTTCTCACTAGTTTTAAACTGTGCAAATTACACGGGTTTGTAATTTAAATATGATTATTAAAAAAGGTATATAAAAATAAAGAATGATTTAGTTTTTGTATGTGTCATATTTAAGAACACAAATTCTTATTTGCAACGACACTATCCGTCGTAAGCTTGCGACGGATATCGTTTTCACTCACACAATACCCACTTTTTCTCTCTCTCCAACACTATTCATGTGGTCCCATTTCTCCACTAACTCATTTTGTATCCATTTTATCTCACAAAATATCCGTCACAAATGGCGACCTGTCGCAAGCAAGACTTACTAATTTAAGAATTCATATTTGAATTATAAACCACATTTGCAATTAGAAGATTTTAAAAAGTGAACGTACGATATAAGACACACTAAATTTAATTGTTTGCGGGTACTTATTAATGTATGATGTCTTGATAAATAAATTTTAGTTTCTACTTGACATGTTATTCGAGATAATAATAAAAAATATATGTATATAATAAATTGATTTTTTTCATGATTATTATTTTAAAATTTAATCATTTGCAAGGTATGAGTGCGAAAAGTAAGTAATGATTAAGTTAATTTTAAAAAATTATAATTGGTAAAGCATATTCTAAAATTTGACACAACTCGACCTTCTTTTTCAAGGCCGTGTCAAGTGAATTTTGACTTCGGCCGAGCTTAGCCGTTATTTTACGAAATTACACTTAACCCGTTAACTTAAAGATAAATTCATCTTAAATGTAGACGTCACTGATATTATTTACAAAATAAATATGTATATAGTGTAGCTGAAATGATGATAAGTACATTTTAATCATAATATTGTAAACTATAAATACAATTAAAATTGTTTAGATAAATTTTATACTTCCGTCTCATTTAGTATGAAAATAATAATTTTAAAAAAAAACTTAAATTTTCAGAATTGTGTCTAAGAAATGTAATCGATGAATATGATTAAACTGTTGATATAAAATTTATTATAAATTTTTAAAATTACTTTTGTAAGAAAATGACGCGAGAAACTTATTTCAATTGTTTTACTTATATCGACCCGACCTGTAACTAATATGGTCTTTGTTTGTATTATGACTGAGCTGTATAAATGATACATCAATCTAAAGTGTAGTTATATATGCTTATAGGTAAAGTTGTCAAAAAATGACCCGACCCCAAAACCTATTCGAAACCCGTCTGAAAATAACCCGCTCTTTTCAACCCGGCCCCAAAGATGATCAAACCCGATCATAACCCGCATATTTATGGTCATTGAGATCCACCAAATTCGTGACCCAACCTGAAATAGGCATATTTATTAAAATTTTGTATCTAAAAAAATTAAAGTAATACAAAATGCTAAATTTGAATTTAAATTTTTTTGAAATAAAATATGCTTATATGTATTTTAAAGCACATTTTTATCACATGATTAATTACTCAAATGATTACAATATAAGTATAGTGAATGTTGATCTTGTATGTATAACAATTGATCGATTTAATATTTTGTATATTATTGTAATATTGAATATATTAAGCAAGGAATGTTTAATTTTACTAATATCACATATAAAATTAAATAATTATAGAAATTAAGAATAGTATAACATGTTTGTGATTATAGAGTTAAAGGAAATAAATACTTGTAAAAAGCGTCAATCAGGCACTTTTCTGACCAAAACGACCCTTATTTTACCCAAAACTGAAATGTCCGAAACTGTATCCTGCCCATTCAACCGCTTGGAAAGATCTAGTTATAGGTAACACATCCATTCTATTAGACTAAACAATCACATTGGCTAATTAAGTTAAATACGTAACTATGGACATTGAAGTTTGGACGAAATTTACCAAGTCTTATACCCATTATAACCCTAATTAATCCACTGAATAGGTAACCCAAAAACCAAACACATCTATCAATTCACTTCCCCAGCGTCTCATCTTTTCAGTCTTCCTAATTGTATTTTATTTATCATTAATGATATATCACTCTTCCTTTGTCCGTATCACACTTATTATAGTAACATTCTCTAGGTTTAATATGGTGTGAGTAGATTTAATATTTTGTGATTAATCTTTTATCTTTTAATCCCCTTTTTCGGCTTGGGTTGTCTAGCAAATTCAGGCATAGATAAAAAATAATAATAATACATTTGTCAAGATTGTATTTGTTGGAAGCGTTGACATGTTTTGTTTTTAGAATATTTTTTAATTTTTTTGCTTTTAGTTTGGATTCAATTTTTTGTGTAATTGTTATTTAATCAATTTTTGACCTTTTAAATCGCCAATTTTTTCTTTTAAAAAAGAGCTAAAAATAACTAATCGTCAATGAATGTTATCGTTCACTATATTAACTTGATTGATTCATCAGTTTATTAATAATTAATTGGTAATGAAAAATATAATTCAACCATATTGAAAATCAATTCATATATCTGTATTTATAAATTTATAAATAAATTATTTTTGCTTCAAAGGAAATTTTAGTGTAAATTCTATATAAAAAATTTATTAAATGTAATTATATGACAAATCTAAAATAATAATTATTAAATGAGCTTATATTATTTTTGTTTTAGTTTTTCATCAAGTACTCATATATTAAATTTGTTGACCGTATTACGGCATCACAAAGGGTATAATTGTATAAGTTAATTGTTTAAAAAAAAAATGATTAGAAAACATGGGATAATGGTGGGACCTCACTTAAAAATTTATTAAAAAATGCACTTTCAACCACAGAGCGACACCTCATCTCTGTAGTTGTTGGTTTAGTAAATAAGATTGGTGAGTAATTGACTAATTGTGTATCATAAAAACTAACAGTCTCCTACAGGCTACAGGTACTACAACCGTTTTTTAATCTACCATTTAGTTTCCGTCAGATAGAATATTTGTTTGCGTGATGCTAAGTTTAGTTTTCGCTTTGTTAAAGAACCTTAAAATTTTTAGAATCGTGATCCATGCGCCGATGTTTAATTTACTCTTTGTAAAAGCACCTTACAATTTTGAGAATGGTGTTGTGTTGTATAGTTACTCATTTGCAGAAGCACTTAAAATTTTTGAAAATTGTATCGTGTCTCGTGTAACGTGATTTTGCCTAAACTTGTGTTATGTATCGTCATACATAATATAATAATATACCCGTATAAAGCTAAAAAGTATACATGAGCAAAGTTGCAAAAATACAAAATTACGATGGGTATCTGGTACAATGTTAGAAGTATATATTTGAATGAATTAAGTTGTGAAAATATGATAAATATGGATGAAGGGAGTAAGGAATACCCAATTGCGACATTTTTTTTCAAAAAAATTCGAATTTTCAAATGATAAAGTAAATTAATTGAGCAAGAGGGAAAAAATGACAAGATAAAATTATAAAATACGTATGTGAGAGTATAATTTGTATGTCACAAAAGCACGATCCTTATCGTTGTCAATATTATGATCATAACTTCACATAAAATTGCCTGAATTATTTTTGTAAATTATTATTTTGTTTGTCCTTCTTAAATTATTTTTGAAAATTTATGTACATAAATATACTCATTAAGCCTAGCCTAATTTATTTTTTACGTATCCTTAATTTATTTTCTTACCTAAATTTACAGTTTTGAAAATTTATGTACATAAATATACTCATTAAGCCTAGCCTAATTTATTTTTTTACGTATCCTTAATTTATTTTCTTACCTAAATTTACAGGGGAGTAATCTATCAATATACACATATAATATCACAACTTAATTATTTATAAATCAATCTCAGGTAGTAGGCCTAACATTAATAATATGCGATGAACACGTCAATATTAGTTAATCGAGAATTCGGAGTTATTTTCAAAAATTAAAACATTAAACACAAATTAAAATACAATAGATAATAAAATTTGTTTTTTATTTGTTAAGAAAATTAAGCTTAAAAATAATAAACTAATATATCTAATAGTATTAAACACATATTATAATTCTCACCGTAATTTTTCAAAACAAATTTAATCATTCAATCTACTTTCACTTATAATTTACAAACAAAAATTTAAAACTTTTTATTTCGACAAAAGATTTTTAGGTTGAATTAATTATATAACAAAAAAATGAGAATAATAATAATAATAACAATAATCGTGACAAAACACTAGTATACGTACCAATATTCGTGGCAAAATACTAATAATATGTGGCGAACATTTAGTAAATTGTGGAATATATATTTGACTATATATTATGATAATATAGTTATTTGATTAATAAATTTGTTTTTTTTAAGGGTTTCAGTATTAGCGTGACAATATAACTAATCCTGTAAATAACCCTATAATACGAAGAAGACTAAGCCTGGAAGAAGATTATGGGTGTTGCCCTTCAGGCTCATGGTAATTGGGATCAACGACATGTCAATGGACTCACGTGGGAACTCCCCGCTTAAATGATTTGACAATTCATGAGCCAACATTCAAAGGCATTATACAATTCTCTAAGCACAAAATTTCTAGTGTTACGTTAACACCACGTCATTTTAATGAAGTGGTGTTACTAACCAATAGAAATTATTTAAATTGCCAAGTCAAAAATAACAAAGGGATAAAATAATTTCACTAGAATATTTGCCTAACTACCAAGATCACAATATTTTTCCTGAGAATCTTGTCAATGATATCAATTCAATAAATTTGCGCCAAAATTGACTTTGTGTATAATCTTTTACCGCCAAATTGCCTTTGTTATATTACTTCCCTTATCACAAAATCTAGCTATGTGCAGATTACAAAACATAGACGGTATACTTAATTCTTAGCTTTATTTATTAATTTAATTGATAAAACATGGAAGACATATCAAATGGAGTTTATAGTTTCTCTGAGCATGAAGAAGGTACTTCCGCAAGGACCGCTACTTTACAACGAAATAATGAAAATTTGATTATGATTGGTAAGTCCGTGAGCAGTGAAGAGGAAGCCTACAATTGTTACAATAGATATGCAATTGATAGAGGTTTTAGCATACGTAAGCATGTTTTTCGGCGTAACAAAGATGGAAAAATCACTACACGTACATTTGTATGTTCGAAAGAAGGAGTATCAAATAGTGAATCTGAAAATCGATTGGATACCCGCACTTTGTGTAAGGCGTCTATTAGATTTAAAGAAGAAGGTGGCTTATGGACTGTTGTTGACTTCTTTGATGAACATAACCATGAAATGGCAGCAGATGATGAAAAACACTTATTAAGATCGGGGAGAAAAATAGATCCGGCTGATGAATCTGTTATTTCTTCAATGGTTGACGCGGGTTTCGGAGCTACTCAAACATTTTCATACTTAGCGAATGAAAAAAGGTGGAGAAACCAAAGTTCAGTTTATATTAGAAGATCTAAATAATCATATCCGCACGAAAAAGAAGACTCAGATAAAAGCAGGAGATGCTCAAAGTCTCGTGAATCACTTTTGCAATGAACAATTGAATGACCCCATGTTTTTCTATTCTGTGCAATTGGATGATGAAGGCCACATGACTAACTTTTTTTGGCGGGATGGTAAATCATTGATAGATTATGAGCATTTTGGGGATGTGTTGATTTTTGACTGTACGTATCGTACAAATATGTACGGTATGATATGTGCCCCATTTACTGGAATTAACCACCATAAGAAAAATGTGGTATTTGGATGTGCATTTTTATTAGATGAAAGTACTGAGACTTTTGTTTGGCTATTTAAAACTTTTTTGCAAGCAATGGGTAATCGACATCCGACAACTATTTTCACTGATCAGAGCCAAGCTATGACGAATGCTATCAAAGAGGTATTTTCGAACACCAAACATCGTCTATGTATGTGGCATATATCTCAAAATGCTGGAAAACATCTTAGTCATCAATTATCTATACCTGGGTTTAAGGAAATTTTTAACAGGTGTGTCTATGGTTGTGGTTCCGAACTTGAGTTCGAGGAAATTTGGCTCAAAATGATAGTTGATTATGATCTCACGGATCATAAATGGTTAAAGCGTTTATACGACCTTCGACAAAAATGGTGTCCAGCATTTAGTCTTGACATATTTTCTGCTGGGGTTAGATCGACGCAAAGAAGCAAAAGTACAAATAGTGTTATCCGTAAGGTATCTTGTAAGACCATGACATTAACTCGTCTAGTTCACCATGTACAAAAAGTCGCTGAACGATGGTGCTCTAAAGAGCGAAAGATGGACTTTCGTTGTAAGATGGGAAAACCAGTGTATGCGGCTCGAGATAGTGGGATTTTGAGGCAAGCAGCTGAGGTTTATACTCTTGCAATTTTTGATGAGTTTAAAAAAGAGTTTTATGATACATTACACTTGGTAGCGAAAGGATTTAGTCATGATGGTGTTCATTACGTTCATCTTTTACAACAAGAGACAAAGATGGTTGATTTCGTCGTTAAGTTTAATCCGTTGTGTGGTTCGGTGACATGTTCATGTAAAAACTTTGAGTCAAAGGGTTTATTATGCTCTCATGCTCTGAAAGTTCTAAACTTACATGGAGTGAGTCTCATTACTTCTAATTACATACTCAAAAGGTGGACAAAATATGTGAAAAGGGAGGCAATGAAAGTTGGAAGCAATAGTTTGAGTGAGGGAGCTTCAAAACCGTCTGTGACACTTATGAGAAATCATTTGTTATACAAGGCTTACAAAGCCATAAACCAAAGTGTACTAGATGTCAATGGGGTTGAGATTGCAGAAAAGTATTTATTAGCTTGGGTTAAAGAGATTGAAAATCATGTTGCAGAAATTAATATATCTAGTGATGGTAGTTTAAGCTCGGACGACGATGGAAATCGTGATATCAATAGCGATAAAAATCATATTCCACAGGTGAAGAATCCCACTAAGAGAAGACCAGTGGGTGAATCAAATGCCAGACTAAAAGGGGCTTTTGAGAAGAGAAAAAATCGACGAATAGAAAACATGTCGGTAAGTTATAACTCGAAGTCCTAGCATTTTCATTATTAATGATTGTCTATTCTTATAGCAGAGCTTTATAGTGTACGATGATGATGACAATTGCTGAACAAGTAATTGTTTGCTTAAGTGCTCAAACTAATTTGGACTTTTTGCTATTTTTATTTGCAGGCAACAATTGAGACTTCTTAAGCATTAATGAACTGAAGAGTAGTAGAGTTGTGTTTTGAGTTAATTTAGAATTTTTCAATAGCTAATTTTTTATTACCAATACTCATTAGTGTTATTTGTTTAAGTTATTTATCAAGTTTTATCATTTCTCATAGTTTTTCATGTACTTTGAGACAATTAGTTTTTCAAGTTATTATTATAAAGTAACAGAGTAGTAATTTCTGTACACTTAGAATCCTTTAATGCTACCTACATTCATATGTTGATATTGACGCAGGGACCAATTTGCAATTTCTGAAAGTAAAAAGTATACAGGGACCAATGTACAATTTGTAATTGTTAAAAGTAAAAAAACGGTTGAATTGAAAGATAATATAGAGCAGGGATATGAGAATCTTATTTGTTAGGCAAATATTTTATTGAGCAAAATCCTCCTATTTTAATTAAGACATGGCAATTTAAATAATTTTTATTGGTTGGTAACACCACATCATTTTAATGACGTGGTGTTTACGTAATACTAGAAATTTGCTGTTCTCTAAGTGTATTTCTAGTTCCTAGGGTAGCTCTAGAATTCTCCCCTTTGTTTGTTTGACTTGAATGTCCAAAAAATACTTCATAAGCCCCAAATCTGTCATCTCAAATTCCTTTATCATGTTTTTCTTGAATTCGGCTATGAGAGAGTAATCGTTACCGGTGAATATCAAGTCATCTACATAGAGGCAAACAATGAGGAACTTCTGCCCATTTTTCTTCATGTAATGTGAGGGCTCATTTGGGCTTTTAGTAAAGCCATTATTCAAGAAGTAGCTATCAATCTTACTATTCCATGCTCTCGGAGCTTGTTTAAGCCCATATAGAGCTTTTTTTTTTCTTTTTTTTTTTTTTTTTTCAGTTTGTACACTTTATCCTCGTTTCCCTTTACCTCATAACCTTGTGGTTGCTCCACGTACACCTCTTCTTCTAACTCACCATTAAGAAAAGCCGACTTTACATCAAATTGAAATACCTCTAACTCCAACTGAGCTGCCAAAGCCAATACCAATCTGATGGTTTCTATACGAGCGACCTGCGCGAAGGTTTCATTAAAATCAATTCCAGGTTGTTGGGGATACCCCTTGACAACTAATCTTGCTTTGAATTTTTGAATGCTTCCATCTCCATTATACTTTGTTTTGTACACCCACTTCAAACCAATCACTTCTTTGTCTTTTGGAAGATCTACAAGCTGCCAAGTATCGTTCTTTTTTATCATGGCGATCTCATCATCCATTGTTTTTCTCCATACATCTACTTTCGCTGCTTCATCAAAAGTATGTGGCTCACATGTAAAGAGAGCAAAGCCGCTTGCTTCATCAGTTAAAACTACATGAGATGTCCATTGGCCAAAACAGTCAGGTGGCCTGCTTATTCGGTGCGTCAAACTGGAGGTGGTGATGGAGGGTCTGATTGTGCACTTGAAGAACTTACTCTGCTGCTTCTGGAAGAACTCAATTGTGTGCTGGATTGTGAACTAGAAGAGACTGACCTCACATGAGAAGTGATATTCTGCCCTTCTAAGGTGTTTGTGACAGCAACTTCATTGGTACTGTCTCTGTGTTGCTGGTCATTGCGGGCACTATCCATCTGAAAAACATCAGGTGCTGCTTGTGGTGAATCTTTATTCGCTGCCCATTCCCAAGTTCTTGTTTCATCAAAATGACATCTCTAGAGACAAAAATCTTCTTATTTTCCGGATTTAGCAACTTGTAGCCTTTAGATTCATCACTATAACCAACAAAAAACATCTTCTCACCTTTCTCATCAAATTTGTCCTTGTTTGGAGATTGATTTAGAGCATATGCAATGCTACCAAACACTTTAAGATGGTCAACCGTTGGTTTTCTCCCACTCCAAGCTTCAAATGGAGTCTTGTTGCGAACTGATTTTATTGGGGAGCGATTCAAGATGTATAGAGCTGTGTGAATAGCTTCTGCCCATAGACTATTTGGTAGTCTTTTACCCTTTAACATGCTTCTAGCCATCTCAACAATTGTTCAGTTTCTCCTCTCGGCAACGCCATTTTGTTGGGGGCTGTAACGAACTGTTAATTGCCTCATAATGCCTTCCTTTTTACAATACTCCATGGAGGGTTTGTAGATAAACCCTCCACCACGATCAGTTTTTAATGTTTTGATTAGGAGACCACTTTGTCTTTCAACAAGGGATTTAAATTACAAAAAGACACTAAAAGCATCTGACTTTTTATCAAGAAAATAGATCCACATCATGCGAGAGTGATCATCCACAAACAGAAGAAAGTATCTTTTGTTACCTAAAGAAGGAGTTCTTGTGGGACCGAAAATGTCATCATGAACAAGCTCAAATTGTACTTTTGCCCTCCAAGATGTCTTTGGAAAAGGTAAGCGATGCATCTTGCCATATATACAACCTTCACATACTCCTATGTCTCCCTTGATCTCCGGAAGTCCAGCAACCATTTCCTTTTGCTTAAGTAATTGTAACCCTCACTTTTGTAGGTTGTATCAAGCTCTTTAAATATGTCCTTATCTCCTGTCATGTGGTTACTGCAACAGCTGTCCAGAAACCATACTTTGTTCGACTTTTCTTCCACATTCAAACAAGTGTAGAACACTTGATCTCCTTCTCCTTCTCGAAGAAAGTTTGTCTCATTTTTCTCCTTATTCTGATGCCAACAATCCCTTTGAGAATAGTTGGGAATTTTGCATCTTTTGCACTTGTAGCGACACTCTGCTGACTTATGATCGGACCTTTTACAAATAATGCAGTAAAGGCCGGAATTTCCTTGTCTTTATTGTTGGTATCCTCTCCTTCCTCTACCTTTGTCACGGTAGGAGTTATTCTCACGATTGCCTCTTCCATCCCGCCCCTTCTTTTGAAATTTACTTCCTTTCTTCACATACGAATCTGTCTTGGACAGATTTAGTTGCGACTGAAATGCCTGCTCCAAGGGTTGATTTGGAGGTTTTTGCATTCGTTCTTCATGTGCTTCAAATGATCCCATTAGCTCAAACATCGAGAGTTCTGAGCGATCTTTCGATTCTTCGATGGAAGCAACAATATAGTCAAATTTTGAATTTAAACTCCTTACAACTTTCTCAATGATTCTTTTCTTGGGAATGCTATCACCACAACTTTTAATTTGATTTACTACCGCTGTTACACGAGAGCAAAAATCCAGAATTGTCTCATCATCCTTCATGGATAAATTATCAAAATTCTTTCATGCAGTTTGAAGCTTGATGGAAATTGTCCAGGTCGTCCTGTCAGCAGGTGGGTCTTCATAGCCAATTTCAACTAATTCCCACAAGCCTTCCGATATGAAGAAAAACTTCATTTGGCTGTCCCAATAATCATAGTGTGTGCCTTCAAAGATGGGGATTTGGTTTGGTGAATAGGAGAAAACAGTAGTAGAAGTTGCGGAAGCCATTTCTGGCTCTGATGCCAAATTTGTTGGTGAGAAACTGATTTTGAAGATTTTTGAGTTGCAGCTCTTTTATTTGATATGAATCTGTTTTGTTTTTTGTTGCAGAAAACAGTTTGTAGCTTGTCTTTAAATAGGCCTTATAGAGAATTCTAGAGCTACCCTAAGAACTAGAAATACACCTCATAACTTAGGGCAAGTGCAATGGTTTAGCTAAGGGACTTGTTTGCAAATATGAAAAGTTGTAAGCTAGTAGCCAAACCATTGTACCTCTACCTTTTGGATTAGCTTAGCTTAAGCTAGTAGCCCCATTAAGCTACTAGCTCAAATGGACCATCCCAAAATTTCAACCTATCACATTAAAGTTTCTTATTAAAAAATAATTATTTAAAAAAATGTTAGAATTTTTGTTTTATGTGGGTCCATTTAAGCTAGCTAAAAACCATTGTATGCAATTGTAGCTAAAAATGATGTAGCTTAAAAAATATGATGTGGCAACTCAAGCTAATAATGAATTAGCTCACCATTGTACTTGCTCTTAGATTTGCTAGGACACATTAAATGAGACTTAACAGATTATTTGAAACCTAATAGACGCTAGAACCTTCCAGAATATGCTATTGCATAAGCAATGCTGAAAATGCAAATTATCTCACATATTTTGCTTGTGTGTTGCATGAATTTTATAATAAATGGCTAAATGTATAATGTGTGCAGACATTTTAATCTTTATTGTGTAAAAGGGATTATTAGACGATCTGAACCCTAACATAAATTGATTAACACAAATTCTCATTTCAAACCGTTATTATCCGTCTTAAGCGTAAGACGGGTCAATTACATAGCAAATCACCTCATTTGTCAACTAGAAAATGACATTTTTTTTTTGTCTTTGTTACACCACTTGGTAGTATTTGACCTGTCTTAAGCTTAAGGCGGATAATACCGTCTCAAGCAAGATTTACTGATTGATTAAACGTCATTTATTATTGGTTTTAACTTGTAATTTTATTAGTTAAACTAATTGACAATTGTATGGTACATTTTTTTCTTTAGATAGTAGTTTTGAAGGGTTTAGTTGGCAAATAAAACACAAATAACAATTTATTATATTTTAACTCTTATCATTATTGTGTTACATATAAAATTACGCGTGTTTGGTGTCATTCGTCATTGTCAATAGCTGTGTGAAAGTTTCTAACAATGAGTTTAATTTATTTTATTAAATTTTTCTATCAATAAAACACTCTTGTAAGTCATTTTTCTTTTAACCCGATTTAAAAGTTTTTACTTTGGGCCCTCTTATTCTAAAAATTATCTTTACCTCGCTGTACCATTGTTTGTCGGCTCAATTTTAAATAGTTCCGATCTAGTCGTATCAACCATTATTTCTTTTTTCTTGTGGCTTACTAATTGGTGAGGGTATACTCTCACTTAATGTTACCCCATCCTTTCGAGGTTTGCTATTTCGCTTTTGGCACGTGTCACCGTCATTCTAAGATCAACACCATCCATATTTCATGGGACTATCCCACGCTTCACATTGTGTAGGGTTCTTGTCACATTCACTTGCCTTCTATTCCTTTAATCTGACTTCTAATTTAAACTCTTTCAAAACCTCAATTACCTCAACTCGGGTCGTTTTGATTACTTTGATTTCTTTGCACTTTAATCATTCGGTGGCTTTGCTTGTCAGCTTGGTGTCTTCAGTCTGCAGTAAATTTTTTCATACTCATTTTCAATAGTGTCTTGGTGTTAACACTCTTGAAACTCTCCCTCAAACACTTTGCAACTCACCCTATTAGACCTTCATGATTTCCCTTAGCACAAAATCAATATTGTCACCTCCTTTTCCATTACTTCTCCTTTGGCGGGTATTAGTTGGGTTGTCCATCATCATTTAAGTCAATGGTCAGAAGATGAACTTTCAAGCGTACCACACCTACGTCTTTGAAGTGAACTACTTACATTCAGGTTATTGGCGAGCCTTCTTTCTGATAAAATTGTGTGGGTTGTTTCATTATACGCTAAGTTTGGATAATAAAAAAAGTTAATAGAGACCTCGAGAATGTTTACTTCAATCCAAAATATTCAATTTCCAAGAGTAATAAACAACTCACTTATAGGATGTAAAACTCTTTTTGTGAATCTATTTTCTATTCTTTTGAGTTAACCTCTAGGCTAGTCTCTTTCAACATCTCAATCACTTCAACTCCTCGTGATTTACTCTGATCTTTACTTTATTAATCACTTGCTGGCATTGGTCAACTTAGTATTAGACTCCATGGATGCACAATGACTTTCTTTTACTCATTTCCAATGCTTTTTTTTGGTCTCCCGCTAACTATCTTGAAATCCACCCTCAAACACTTGTCAACCGACTTTATCTAGCTCCCCTTTCCATAAAGTCACCGTAGTCACTTCCTTTTGCATTACTTGAAACTAAGGTTAACCTTCTTTATGGTGCAATCGGATAAGTTATTTCATTATCAGCTCAATATGCCTTTATGGCATCAATCTATCTAATGATACAACTTGTGTCCTGTGTTGAAATGTTGAGTAATTCAACTATCTATTTTTTTTATGTAGGCAGCATGAATGGAAATCGTTTTTAAGCCAAGATGTGCTAATATCATCACATATACTCTTGTTAATTAAGTCTTATAGGAAAGACCTCGTTGTGGCAGATGGGATACTTGGTGGAACATTGCTCCTACTTTTATATCTCATTTATGTATTATGGACTCGACTTTGTTGTCGTGTTATCACCAGACTTTGCGCTTATTTTTTCAAGTCTTGTTTTAGCAAAATAAAGAGATGGTATCAATAAGTGCAATTCAATAGAGAAACGTTGAGGTAGTAGGCCAATAGCTAGGTTTATTGGTTTGAGCAATTTCAATTTGGATATTCGTATATGTTATCATTTTGCATTAATTTCAACTAAAAATCATTTTTTTATATTATTACTACTATGATATATTCTTATAATTAATTTTTTTAGGAACTAAAATTATTATCTTATAACTCACATGATATTTATTCAATAATTCTTATTTTATCTAAAAAAATTAACAAAATATAAAATAAATATATAAATTAGCCATAGAAATCTATAATATTAAATTTTTGAAACTATAAGATTAACCATGAAACCCGTATGAAATCATCCATTTTGTATGCCTGACCCCTTTTGAGGGTTTTGTGTCATTTTAAGGTAATTTTTTTAATTTATTTCTCATCTCATATATGTAGCGAATTAAATTTTTAGAACGAAAAAAATTCTAAAAAAATACAAATATTATTAATTATTAATAATTATAAATGGGAAAGGTATATAAAATAATTTACCATATGCCCATCTTGATTGTAATGTTTTTTCCTTGAGTTATTAAAGTTTTCATATATGTAAATAAATGTGAATATTAGGTAACAATCGTCTAATTCTAATAAAATGTTAATAAATTTCAAATAATAATGGCATAAATAATAAAATTAATTTTCTAATTCTAATAGGAAAATTATAAATTTAATTTTTGAATTTTAATAGGAAAATTGTAAATTATTAATTATTTTCTAATTTTATTAGGAATTTTATAAATTTAATTTTGTAATTCTAATAGGAAAATTGTGAATAATTTATTGCTTTCTAGTTCTAATAAAAATATTGTAAATTGAAAATTTATTTCCAGTGCTTTTAAAAAGTTAAAAACTACCCGTCGATTGAAAAAAGTCAATTTTTTGTTTCAATCATTTGTTTATTTTTGATTAAAATACCGCCCCATAAAATTAAAAGGTAAATAAATGATTGGGACGTACTGACGTAGAGAGTAAGATATATAATATGGTGTGTTTGTGAATTGTGTATGATTTATGATAAGTATGCGGTGATTTAAGATCTGGGTTCTTTTTAGTTTGTGTGATTTTAGTCACTTGATTGTGAAAAGATGCTGAGTTTGGGGTAACACAAAATGTTTGTAAAACGGACTTATGGAGTAACTATTCTTTTTTTACTTATGCTATTTATATTAATCAATCCGTTTATGTAAGGCTGCCTTGGTAATAAATCCTCGATGGGATATGAACGACAAGTTACTCGTTCAGGATAACGACATAAAGGCTAGGTGGAGTTCTTATTTTGATACTCTATTCAATGGACCTAGGGAGCAAGGTTTTGAAGATGTACAAGTGACGCCAAGCATGGTGAATCGGGAATTTGTGCGTAGAATACAAAAGAGTGAAGTTCGGAAGGCATTAAGGAAAATGAGGTCAAAGAATGCAGAGGGGCCGGATGGTATACCCATAGAAGTTTGGAGGTGTTTGGGGGAGAAGGGCATTGAGTGGTTAACATTGCTCTTCAACAAGATTTGGAGGGGTAACAAGATGCCTTCAGCTTGGAGAAGAAGCACTCTAGTCCCTTTGTATAAGAATAAAGGTGATGTTCAAGAGTGTTCCAACTATCGGGGAATTAAACTTATGAGTCATACGATGAAATTATGGGAGAGGATAATCGAGCAGAGACTTAGGAAATGTGTAGATATCTCGGAAAACCAATTTGGTTTTATGCCTGGGAGATCGACTATGGATGCAATTTTTATCATGAGACAGTTGATGGAACACCATCAGGAGAGGAAGAAAGATGCATATGTTTTTTATTGATTTGGAGAAGGCATATGATAGGGTCCCGAGAGAAATACTTTGGTGGGCTTTGGCGAGAAAGGGTGTGTCGAAAAAATATATCGACCTCATAAAGGACATGTATGAAGGGGCTAGTACAAGTGTTAGAACTAATGTTGGGAGAACGGAAGAATTCCCCATTACCATTGGTGTGCATCAAGGTTCCGCACTTAGTCCCTTTCTCTTTGCTATAGTTATGGATGAGTTGACAAGGGATATTCAGGACGAGATCCCTTGGTGTATGATGTTTGCGGATGATATTGTGTTGAATGATGAGAGAAAAGAGGGGGTTGAGAGAAAGTTGGAATTATGGAGGCATACGTTGGAGACTCGTGGGTTTAGGCTAAGTAGGAGTAAGACCGAGTATGTGAGGTGTCAATTTGCGGGGCCGAGATCGACGGCGGTGGGGAGCATTATTTTCGATGGAAAGGTTGTTGAGGGGTCAGATTCCTTTAGATATCTCGGATCTATTATCCAAAAAGATGGAGATGTAGACGGAGATGTGGCCCACAGAATTAAAGCGGGATGGATGAAATGGAAAAGTTCTACGGGATTTTTGTGTGATAAGGGTATGCCCCAAAGATTAAAGGGAAAATTTTATCGTACGACAATTAGACTGGCCTTACTTTACGGCTCGGAGTGTTGGGCCGTGAAGCAGTGTCACATTCATAAGATGAGTGTGACAGAGATGCGTATGTTGAGGTGGATGTGCGGCCATACAAGGAAAGACCGGTTAAGGAATGAGGTGATTAGAGAGAAGGTAAAAGTGGCCCCAATAGAGGACAAGATGATGGAAAACCGACTAAGATGGTTTGGCCATGTGAGAAGGAGACCTATGGACGCACCGGTTAGGAGGTTGGAGACCTGGGGTGCCGAAACGGTTGCTAGGGGTAGAGGGAGACCTAAACAAACTTGGAGAAGAGTGATTGAGCACGATATGAGATTTCTGGGGCTTCAGGAGGGGATGGTGATGGAGAGGGCACTATGGAGGGATATGATACATGTGAACTTCTAGCCTTTGATGTTTTTATTAAGTTTTCTAAAAAAAAAAAAGAAAAAATTATGTTTGGATTTGTTACAGTTTTTCCTCCAAAACTCTTGTTTTAATTTTAACTTCGTTTCTCAAAATCACTTTAAACTTTATTTTTGATTTATTTTTTTGGGTTTTTTTTTATGTGATAAGTTCGATTTAAAATTTATAAAACCCCTTTGCTAGGGATGTCATTGGGGCGGGGCGGTGCTGGATATAGGCTCCCCCGTACCCGTACCCACCAAGAAAACCCCGTACCCATCCCCGCCCCACCACCCATGGCGGGTACAAGTTTCTAAAACCATCCCCGCCCCACCCCCATGGCGGGTACAAGTTTCCAAAACCATCCCCGCCCCACCTATCCATTAACCCGCTATACAAAAAAATTTCCGATCTTTTTTCATACAAGTTGGTTTAATCACTATTAATTTCTATTTTCAGGAGTTTGTTTATATAATTTTAGTTATTTACCAAATAAGTCGATAAAATACTTTATAAAATAGCTATTTTTAACATTACATCTTAATTATAACAAAATAATATTTATAAAATTATCGTATGTAATAATTGTATTAATTTTTATAATAATTGGCGGGTAGGCAGGTATGAGGTGAGTAACACGCAAAAACCATCCCCGCCCCACTACCCATGACGGGTACAATTTTCGTACCCGTTCCCGCCCCACCACCCGCCAAAGTTATACCCATCCCCGCCCCAACTGGGGCGGGTGTGGGGCGGTATCCACTTGTACCCGCCCCAATGACATCCCTACCCTTTGCCTTCCATTTTTTTGTTTTACTCCACTTTCATTTTTTACTTTCCTTTTTTTCTTTTGTTGAGATGAGAGTTTACTCATGACGGTTCCAAGGGATGATTCATGTCAGCCGACCCCAAAACATTTTGGGACTAAGGCTCTGATGTTGTTGTTGTTGTATGATAACCTAATGTCATCATTTGTTTGATTTCTGAGCTATGTATCATGATCAAGCATAGAAGTCTGAAGTGACGATAAAGATGGGGAAAAACAGAATCATAAGATGCTTTACCATCTCTGTGTTGGCTCCCCACATCCTGTGCTGCATTTCTGTTGTGAAAACTTTCCTCGATAATCACAATGATCGACACAACTATCAAACTGGGAACTGTTGATTGGCCAATACCTTCCGATCTCTTCCCCGTTTAACCAAGCTAAGCCTTTCCACATATGTATCATATCTAGCCCAATAGGCTCATTGTTAGATGGAGCGTCCACCAGTACCTTACCAAGTACAAGCGACATAAGATTAACCATCAGACGAAAAAATGAGCCCATGAAGAAGTAGTAAGAAAACGGAGAAAGGCAAATTCTGAAACCAGAGATCGCGTAGTCTACCTTGTACCATGTAAGTGGCTGTTGCTTAGGCGGTTCCACGACTGATATCCAGTTGGAACTTTTGAGACCATCACCCTTGTACAAATCTAAGTGCTCCCCGTGTAGTCCAATCTGTGAAAATGGTGAACAAAGCGATGTCACCTTAGCCATCTAACCAGCTACATGAAAGTCATTGTGTTTCGTAAATACTTCAATTGAGGTGGAAGAACATAGTAACCTTGTAGAACCAGGTGAAATTAGCCAGATCAAGAGTTCCATTTTTAAGACCTTTTATTTCAACACTTGTTAAGCCTGCTCCTACCCATTCGTATAGCGTCCCTGCACTCTGAAAGTGACATTTATTAAGCTTTAAATCGCGCAATTTCTTGTTTTGTTCAGTTTAGTCCAAAGAAGTTTAATATGGTGGACTATATCAAAAACTAGAGCTTTTAACTTTAATTGCAATATAAAATGTACTCTGTATAACCTTACAGTAGTATCTCGAAGGCTACTGTTGATGAGAGGGTAAGGAGTTGGACATGTAACACCAAAAAATCAGAAGGTGCATGGTTGAAGATGAAGGCAACTTACTGTGAGGCCAACAGTCATGCTGAGAAGAGCGATTTCATTTATTCCAGTCTTCAGTGAAATAGGGATTTCAACCGTGAAATCAGTTCCAGATGGGCTACCTGGATATATACCCAGAGATGCATATTCTCACATTCTCACTTGCAAAGAAACGCTATCATAAAAAGTTCAATAAAAAACAGGCGAATTTGGAAAAACGACACATTTTATACCAGTTTAGGCCTGGTTCCATAGAACATGCAGAAGCAATAGATTGTATCTAACCTTGAAGCTCCTGATTCACAAAAACATGGAGAGCATGACCCTTTGATTTCAGTGACAGCACTGGGCTACTGTTGTTTTCTAAGATCTCATTGCTGTCGAGATACAAGCTGCAATTCAGAATGAATAATTTAGAACCATTCTCACCTTGCTAGCTGACACAGAAACCATTCTCACTTTGTTGTGAGCTGCAATCTACAGATAGCGAAACACAGAAAAATTGATTGTCTAGTCGTACAATTTTAGGATACAGAATATGAAATTGGCTTTGTGCCAGTAAAAAACAACCTTGTTGTGACCCACAGGTAGTCAGTTGTATCTTTGGTTGTATTTATATGATCAACAAAGCCAGTAATGTTGAAGTCGGGCTCACCCCAAATTCCGGGTTTTTCCACGAACACTTCCCATTGAAGATTTTTCCAGTCACGATTAGATGATGAAGCTGATTGCTGCAGTTCCTCCGACACCATGTCAATTACCGAAGATTGTGATCCAACCTAATAAAAGATGGGCGCCCTGTAAATTCTTTGCTAAAGAAGACAAAAACTCCACACCCTAAAGCGGGCAAAATTCCACGTTTTTGCAGAGTGAGACAAGGATCCTGAGATCCAGAAACTAACCTTTGCAGAGTTAAATTCCACGTTTTTGCAGTCGGGCAAAATGCTGACTGACCAAGCTGGCAGATTGAATGTCATATTTCTGAATTGCACGATTCTATCAGTTTTGTTGTCCGAATTGGAAAGAAAGGCAGCACATGCTCCAGAAGTCTCTGTATAGACATCAGCCTGCATAGCACATTAAACGAAGAATCAGACAAACACAACTCAAAGGTATCTTAAAACAGACAAACACATGATCATAAGACCAGGTTCAGAAGCTAATAAGGTCAGGCTATCGGCTGTTTGAAGATGTGGAGATATTAAGAGAGGTAGAACAATACCATTACATTAAACGAGTAATAGGGTTGGATTTATTATTGTCTGTAACTTTACTATTGACATGGAAAACACGATTAGATTGTTTTTCAAGGACATATAGTAAAATTGCATCGAGAATTGCTGCAAGCACTGTTTGGTGAGCCATTTGCACATTTTGCTATATTCCGTTATGATCTGCAGCCAAAGAACAACGAAAAGGGAAAAAAAATACCCAAACAAGGAAAAACTCAAAATTGCCTCAATATGTCACTGATTTGAAAGATAGTGCCACAGCGACATACACTGCCAGATTAACTGAGTTCAACCCAACAGTTTCGTTTTAAAATGTGTTAACGTAGTATATAATTGACATAATACCAGAATAAAAACCCAATAATCAAGAAGGAAAATAGTCACCTCTAGCAGAGGACCGAGAGACAGATTAGTCCTCTCGCCATTAAGCAGAGCCTTCTCGCACAGCTTTATTGCTCCGTGTAGCTCTTTAAGATGTCCCCACTTAGGAAATCTTGCCAGGCCTGGAAGAAAGAAAGAAAGCAGTGTTATAATGCTATGTACATCCTGTAAGTTGTTATCTTACTCCATTTAACAAAGGATTAAGAAGAATATTGAGAATAAATTCGAGCTTCCTATCTTCTGTTTTACTCCGTATTAAATATAAAGCATTTATAAGCTTCGCACAAACATATTAATTACCATATTCATCAATAGGTGCATCATAATCATAACTTGTTGTAACGTAATCACCAGCTGTGCGTCCAAAGTTCGTTCCTCCATGATACTGCGTCAAGAAAATAACGTAGAAGATGGGGTATAATAGACGAAATCGTAATGCAACTTTTAATCCACTCATTTCTCATCCTTTTTTTGTTATGTCCTTCAATCCCAGTCTTTACTGTGGGGAAATTAGCAGCAGCAGAAGCTCTTTTTTGGCAGTACTGTCAACTCGTAGACAAAAGCAATTACTAAAAAAACGTCAGCTTAATTTACCACGTAATAGTTGTGTACACTTCCACCCTTCTGAAAAAAACGAGCAACTGCGTAGGCAATATCTTCAGCAGGCCTATGAGGAGTTGTTGATCCAAATGCTTTGAACCTAAAACAGCAAAGGTCGAAGTTCCACCCGATTATTACAACTCAATTAGGGCGTGCAGCATTCTCCATCTCCCAAGTGTTTAAAAATCTTCATGCGCAACTCCATTAAAACAGTGCCGGAATAAAAAACAATGAATTTTTCATTTGAATAATAAGTAGTTACCAGCCAGGCCAGTTCTCTGTCCAAATTTTTGGCGATTTTGCTGAAATAGGAGTGAAATCATCGCAATAGAACGCGTTACAAGTATTAATCTGCAAAGTAAATAGCTCTCATTGAGTTATCCATAGTCCCTCGATACTGTAAGCATATCAGTTATCAAATGAACTTTTCAAAGAAAATTAGTGAAGACATTGAAGCTTCCAAAAGAGTGGGTGATAAAACAATAGTTGTAAGGTGTTCATGGGAACTGCGGCCATTAGCATTTTTGTTGACACTGACAAACTAACCAGGAAATAGAACAGGTAGTCAAGATAAATTTTCAAATCATGCATGCCTCACAGCCTCAGTATTCATTCATTAAAAGGTAATAGAAGATTGACTAGCTTCAAATTCTCACCACAGGATCAGGAGTATCCCACTGCTGGCACATAATCCAAGGCACGCCTATGTTTTGAGAAAGAGCCATCTTCGCGCACCACTGAGCATATCTTTTCCCTCCCTCTCCATATGCATTTTCATAGTTTCCATACTCATTTTCTATCTGTAAATTGATAGTATGTATGAGGCCTATGACTGAGAATATGATATTGAGATAGTATGCACCAATGACGAAATAAACGGGAATAGCATAACGAGTAATGACAATCTAGCTTAATATTCTGTTCAGCGGACCATAACTAAGCTATTGGGATGATGTTGTTACTGATGTTTTTTAACATTTAAGCTTTGATGCTGTTAATCTCGCGTTGAATGATTAGTATATCCAGTTAGCATGTACCTGGGCCAAGATGATTGGACCGCCTTGAGAAGCAAACAGCTTTTCTTGCTTCAATAAGTTCACTATGTATGTAGTGAATTTCTGCATGTAATACTGCAAACCGATCACTTGGTAAGTGTTCAATAATAATCAGACAAGGACTCTGGCTACTAAAATTTGATTATGAATTCTGTAGAAGCTGATCCTGTCAAAATGAATATATTTGTCCATGTTGAATGATCACTGTGTTCAAATATCATCGTTTTAGTACCTTCCATGGCTCATTGTCAGTTCTAAACACAGTTCCTGGCACATAATGCAACCAAACAGGCACCCCTCTGCAGAATAAACAGCACCATCGTCTGTGAAGTTACATATAAACCGTCTGAAGTATTGATTATAGAATTTATACATGCCACACAGAGGTGGCAGTAGGGATATTTAAGTCAGTTTTGGGTCTGGTCATCCTAGGGTGTAGTAGGATGAGCCACATCAAGTCCAGTCACTATCGAGTCAAACAAATTTTAATATCTGGTAGGACGTTATGTTTGGATAATGTGGGAACCATCAGCCGTTAGCTTTGGTGCGCAACGGGTACACCACACATATCAAGTTAGGCAATTTTTTTTTACGATGATGATAGGCTCAAAGTCTAGAAAGCATAGTCTCGGCCAATAAATAATCCCCTCAAGAATGCTCTTGGAGCTGAACGAACTTGACACCCTCTGGATTCTCACCCAAGTTTCAACCACGGAACTCCATCCTAGCGGGCAAGTTAGGTTATTATTGGGCATATCTTGGGTACATTTTCATAGAGATAATAGAGATTATATTATTATTGGAATAAAAATCGGTTCAAGTAGATTCAATCTTGAGAGCAGCAGCAGTTCATACCCGTAGTTCCACTCCGCTGCAACAAAGGGTCCAATGCGGAGTATCATATACATCCCAGCTTGCTGTACAATTTTCACAAACTTGACCAGATCGAACCGTCCCTCAAAATGGTACTGAAAAATTTGCAATCTTTGAATACACACTTGAATATTAAACAGTAAAGAGAAGTTAGTGTAGCTGACAAAACAAGAAGCTTGAATTAACGTACTATTTGGACTTACATTGTCCGGAGATAATTCATGGCCATTCCAGAATACATACGATTCAATCGCATTTACACCACCCTCTTTTGCCAATTGAACTAAACCTGGCCACATCTACAGCTTCCCAATATCATTCAAATAATCAAATTGCTTCAAGTGTATTGTTGGCAATAACTGAACTTAACATACAATGACACGCTACTATACTCATCTACAGAACCGATCGACTCAAAAATCGTCATAACCTAAACAGGCCATAAATAACCCGAGTCACCCGACACGGCCGACACTGTATCACAGACCCAAAAACAACAGTAACCCAATACATATGACCCATTACTCGTGCAACTGAAGTGACTCGGCCTGAGCCATTTGCTAGTCTACACTCATGTTAACCATGTACACGTACATTGCACACTTGCACTAGACCAGTGTTGATCAGGAGTATCTCTACCGACAACTGGGCGAATATCTTTGGGAGACTGAAGGCAATGATGAACAACAGTAAAACCCAACAAAGACGAATAATAAATAGAGTAATAGAGATTAAAAAAGAGAGACTAACAGCAGGAACACTACGAGGGTAATGAATAGAGCCAGAAATGATAAGCTTTCTTTCTCCATTAATAATAATGGACCGACTATCATACGAAACATTATATTCAAACCCTACTCCATATCTTAATTGCAGCAACAATGCTTGCAGTAACACAAATAATTGTACTACTAATTTTGATTTTACCCTCATGTTTGTTTGAGTAATAATTGCAGTAGAGATGGAAATGAGTGTGAATTATGATCAAAGATTGCATCTTTATAGTGTTAAGCAACATAGTTTAATTTGGAAAGTGGATCTAAGGATTTGATTTCGTTTTCAGAGTAGCTTTATTTATGAGTTTGTGTTTGCAGGGAGAAGAAGAGCATTTAGAAATAATGGGTGGATTTTGCATAGGATTGCATTGCATAATAATGATAATGCAGTTTTTATGTAGTGGAGTATAAATATAGATGAAAATGCGATCTTACTGAATACCGTGCGTAATGAGAAACAAAGTGGAAGTTTTGGTTGCAGTAGACTATTTATATCTATGGTGATTGCTGACAAGCTCAGGTTTCTTTACGCGCTAAATCTTTTTACCATACTTGGTGCCTGGTGGGTCTCATCGGTAAGACCTCACCCGTCGCAAGCAAGACTTACTACATTTATTAATGAGGTTTTTTTTTTTTTTTTTTTGGTCAATAACACCTAATATTTACACTCTCGGTAAAAATAGTAACTAAAATTATTTTTTTTGCCCAACAATACCTAATATTTTATGTATTTTGTCTAATAACACCAAAATCAGTTTTCCGTAAAAAAAAAAGTCGAGATTACGTCTAGACTAACGGTGAAATTGATTTGACCTTATTTCTTCATTCTTTCTTTTCCGCATTTTAAAAGTAACTGACAATAAATCTTATTCTTAAGTGACTTATTTTCATTCAACAAGCCATTTATAACATTTTTTTTGCCAATAATTCATATCTTCATCAATCCACTTGAAAAAGCAACACCCACGCAAACCCGTCTCTACATTGTAAAACATGCAGGCCATGAATCTCCTACCCGGATTTTGATGTATCCATGATGTTTTCTCAGTTATTGGAATGCCACAATTGCATCTCATCCGCTTTGTTGAGTTTGAGGATGAGCTTGAATAAAATATTGAGTTGTAAGGATGGTGAGGGAAAAGGAGAAAACTCGACAAAGGAAGCCCAATTTGAGGTTTTAATTTAAAAATTGAGGAATTAAATAACTAAGGAAGAGGTTACATAAGTATTTAATTGGAGGAAAATTAAGTTTAATTGAATGGGAAATTAGCAAAAGGGGAAATTAGGTTTAGAAAAGGATGATGAAAAGAGGGTAATGAAATGCATGAAGGGAAAAGAAAGAAGCGCAAATCAAATTTACCGTTAGTCAAGACGGAATCTTGACTTTTTTTTTACGGAAAACTGATTTTGGTGCTATTAGACAAAAAACAGAAAATGTTATGTGTTGTTGGGCAAAAAAAATAACTTTAGGTACTATTTCTACAGACGGTGTAAATGTTAGGTGTTATATGACAAAAAACTCTTTATTAAACAACAAATTAAGGTCTTCGATTCCTTCCTTTTGCGAGTGAAAAAAAAACTAAATTTAGAAGGCTTTATTCATTAGATTGCTTTCACTATTCAACACAGATTGCTCCAACTAGGGATGACAATGGGTCGAATTTGGATATGGTCCAATAAAATCTAGATCCGAATCCATAATGTGAAAGCGGTATTCAGATTCAATGAGGATCAATAAGGTCCAAAATATAAGCATTCATATCATATCCATCAGGGTAGGGTGTAATGGATCTGGATCGGATCCATGATCTGTTGTAGAGCTGGCCGTTTGCGGGATTTGGGCTGAACATTGGTCGGGCCTAACCTATCAAAAAGTGTCCAACATGCCTTTTTTTTAATGCATGTATCCGCTATGACAGGCCTACTATAACTGCTCATACTCATCCTATATACCTTAGACTATGTGCATCGCGCGACAATAAGATCAGTTTAACAATTGATGGTCAAATCCTCATCATTTTGTCCACATCCATCATCACTTTTGTGAAACAAAGTGATGAGGATCACTTTTGTGCTGGCCAAATTTTTGGCTAGCGGACAAAATTAGTCCACAACCCAATGCATAGATAATTAGATGCAATCCACATCAAATTTTTCTACACTCTTCAACGGCTATTTTGAACAGTTCAATGTGTAACGGCTATACTTCAACGTCTATTTTTTTTACCCAAGTCTTCAATGAGATTTTGTGTTTCTATAAATATGTGTAAATTTATTCACAATTTATCAATCTTTTCTTCTTATTTATCTTTACTATATATATTCTCTAATTTACATATTATTTATTATTCTCTCATATAAGATTAGCGACCCTAGAACGTTGGAATTGTGGAATGAATTTCAACAAACTTATAATAATCCGTATCGTCAACAAAATCCGTATATCCTGCAAAATCCGTCATCCACACAAATTCCATATCCCCCACAAATTACATATCCCCCATTTCCACAAAATTATTCTAACCCTCCACCGCCACCATATCAACCAAATATTAATATGCTACTTTTTAATCAAGATTATTCATCGCAAGACAATGATTATCATCCATAATCTTCTCAAACACTTCCAAATTTTTAAAATACTCCTCAACAAAATATTGAAATTGAAGAATTAGGTAACGTCGTAACGATAAGAATAAGGCATCGAGTCAAAGTGAACAACAATTTACTCGGGAAGAGGATGAGGCTTTAATTTCGTCATTTGTGAAAGTCTTTGAAGATAGTATTGTTGGCACTAATCAAAAGAAAGAGGCACTTTGGGCTAAAGTGGAATATCATTAGGAAGAAATTCGTCGTTCCAAACCAACTAGAATTAGGGAGAAGAATATCAATTTTCTTAGTAGCAGAATGTGTCGTATATGCAACGCCGTTATGGTATGGGGTGATTGTTTTGTGGAAGCTAATCAAAAGAGGACAGGTGAGATGTCGGAAGATGATGTCATTCAAATGGCGCATAAATTTCATAAGGGAAAATTCAACTATGAACATGCTTGGCGCATATTAAAATAATGTAGAAAATGGCAAGAAATAATTGCTCCATACTCCGGTAACCCGGGAAAGAGTGCCCAACAAGAAGATCCAACCACTCCCACAAATGTCGCTACACCCAAAACTAGTAGTAATGGTAAGAGGTCTAGGCTTAATGATGAAGGGTTCTCCCCGGATTGCTCTCTGTACAAGATCGAAATGCATCTACTTATCGTCCAATTGGTAGAAATGTGGCTAAGAAAGGTAAGAAAGCGATGAAAACTGTTATCAAAGAGGTGTCATTTTATGGATTTTACTATGAGTGCTGATAAAGAGATTGAGGCGAAAAGGCTCCTCATAGATGCAGATAAAGTAAATGTGAAAAATAAGAAGGTTAATTGGTCTATACTTAGCAAACTACTTGATACTCCGTGTTTGACTCCGGAAATGGAAGAGCTGAAGGATAAACTCATAAGAGAACTATTATAATATTTTGTTCTAGTTTTTATTATAATGTAATGTAATTTGTATTAGTTTAGTTTTTATTTATGCACTTTTTTAAACTATTCTAATGTATTTTGATTATGTAAGTTACTATCTTCTAATGTAATATATTAAATTCTACGTGCTTGTAATTCGATTATTATATCTTGGCCCTGTTTGGTAAACAACGGATTAATATTGACAGAAGCAGATTTAAAAAGCAGATTTGACTAGCAGAATAATTTTGCAGATTTGACTAGCAGATTTATTCAGAAGAATTATTTTAGAGGTGTTTGGTAATTTCCAGTTTAGATTAGCAGATTGTCTAGAATCTTTGTAAAATGACATATAAGGACATGAATAAATTATTTATCAAATATATAAACGGAATGTTAGTATTTTATTAAGAGGGTAAATAAGACAAATTTTTTCTTTCTAATATGCTAATCCAATATGCTTGTAGGAGCAACATATTGTAAAATAGCATATTGGATCCCAATATACTATTTTAATATGTCATTAACCAAACACTGTAAATAGCATATTGGTAAGTCAAACATGCTAAATCTCTCAAATATACTAAAATTTGGCCAATATACTGTTTACCAAACAGAGCCCTTATCTTATAAAAAAAAGCTAGAAAGATAACTCTTTATCCAAACAAAATCTTATCATATCCACATAAAATCTTATCTAAATCTAAATGAAATCTTCTAGTATCAAGATAAAACCTTATCTTATCCTAATCTATCTATTACCTTTATATAAAGCATTCATCCTCACTATCACATATATCACTCAAATAACTCCAAATTATTCTCATATTTAACAAAAAATTGTGGCCCTCATCAAGTTCTCATCCTCTTTCCCCTTATGGCTCACCATCATCGTCTTCTTCCTCTTCTTCGTCATCGACATCTTCAGAAGAGAATGCTAGGCAGGCGAGGTGAAAGGAAAAAAAGAGCTGCAACATATGAAGCAGTCAGGTATATGGTAAATTATATGGCAAATAATGTTATGCCACTTATATTGGCAAACTATATGTCAAATAATAAATAAAGAACATATATTGAGAGGAACAGAATGAAGGGTCATGATCGTCTCTTTAACGATTATTTTTCTGAAAATCCAGTTTACCCTCCACAAATGTTTAGACGTAGATTTCGAATGCACAAACATTTGTTCATGCGCATTGTATAGGGTGTAGGAGCTTATGATACATATTTTCAACACAAACCTGATGCTACTGGTAGGTTGAGTCTATTGCCGTTGATTAAATGCAAAGCAACACTTCGTCTATTAGCATATGATGAGGCCGCTGATAGAGTAGATGGGTACTTAAGGCTGAGGGATTCAACAACTAGGAAAGTTCTTGTTAGATTTACCAAAACCGTGATTCATCAATTTGGGGATGAGTATCTAAGGCGTCCAACTGTTCAGGATATTCAAAGGCTTTTACAGGTTGGAGCTTACAAAGGGTTCCCAGGCATGTTAGGAAGCATTGGAAATGGAAAAATTGTCTTAAGGCTTAGAGAGGCCAATTTCAGAGACAAAGTGGAAAAACGACTATGATATTGGAAGCAGTAGCGTAGAAGGATTTATGGATATGACATTCATTTTTTGGTGTACCTGGATCGTGTAATGATATAAATGTGTTGCAGCGGTCACCTATTTTTGATGACGTATTAAACGGACGAGCTTCTCGCATTAATTATGTGGTTAATGGCCAATGATGCATATCTATTTTATGATGTTTTACACCTCATTTCACACGCATTTCAGAGCTCATTTGTGTAGTTTAGGCTACTATTTCCCCTATTTCGTCTACTTTCGTATTTTTATGTGTAATTGCAGATTAATGCGGAAACGAGTAGATATTGAGCTAAATCCGTCCCCGAGTGCTTAGAATAGCATTTGACATAAAGATGATGCTTAAGGAATGAACTTGACGCGCACTTCAAGGATTGAAGATAGCATAAGTAAGGGTGCGTACAGTTTACAAGCTTTGACAAGCAAAGAATCGCTTCACGATATTGCAGCCTATTTCATATGGATATATCTCGATTTATAGAGCTGATAATCGAGTGATTCCAACTGGAGGTGAAAGCTGGTTCTTTTAGCTTTCCAACGCCGCGAGAATCGCTTTATTCTGATAAGTAACAAAGAAATGACAGCTGTTTTAAGATCAGCGCGCGCTGTAGAATTTGTCAGAATGCATTACTGCACCCTGATCTTTGGTCGATCGACTGACACCCATGGTCGGTCGACCGAGGCACCTGATGAGCGAGATTTCAGAAGTCAAAATTAGAAGATCAGAAGCCTTAACAAATCCCACAACTGGCCGATCGACCAGTATCAGCGGTCGGTCGACCACTCGGCCTTTTTCGAAAGATTAAGAAACGTGTTTAAAGCCCATAAACGTGTTAGGGTTTTAAGGAAAAGTTTTGCATTTTGCTATATAATGCCTGTCTTCGTCACCTCGTGGAGCATGCAAAGAATTTTAGGAAGTCTTTCTCTCTATTCTTTCCTTTTCGTACTTGTTTTCTTCTTTCTCATTCCTTATGAAACCCATATATCGGCCAATGCGTTTAATTTCCGAAAAGGGTTTGTCTTTTGTCTTTTTCAGGACTTTGTGGTAGCACTGCTGGCTACCGAAACCTCCTAGCTCACGCTGGTTTGGGGAGGTTTCCGTTCGCGCAAATATCTTGTGAGTTCCTTCCCTCTTGTTTCGGTCCTTGGTCATTTTATACGTAAATTCCCGTTTTTTATGATCCTTTGCTTATGCTTTTGCAAATTCCTCTTTCGTAATTGAGTCTATTGGTTTAGTCTCCATTGTTCCCCTTGGCCTGTTTCTATTGTTTCGTGCTGCTGGTACTTGTTGGGTAAGAGGGAACATTCCTATTTTCCCATCGAAAATTAATTCTCGGTAAGGTAATTTGAGCGTAAACCGGTGTACTTACCGCGCACATGAACATCACTTTTGTGATGTACCTCTTCGATTGGCAGCTTCTGTAAGGTAATTCCTCTCCATTTACGACGTAAATTTTCTGATCCTCGTCGGTAATAAAGAACCATTTCTCGTCCATGTGAATTGTGTTGCTCATCTCACTGAATATTATTTCTGTTTCCGGCATTGCATTAAGATCGAGAAAATCTTGAATAACTTGATTAACAACAAGCATCTTGAGTGAATGAAGTAGTCTCTCGTCTTTGTGTAAGTCGCTGAGTTTAGGATGAAGTAGCTGGAATGAGGTTTAAGCAAATCTTCTTTCACCCACGAGTGGACCGTGCCTACGAAAACCCCACAATTTTCTGAAACTCTTTTCATTGTATTGCGTTTGGCTGCAATGAGTGACTTAATATGATTGACATTAGGTAGTACCTTCTTCGATCTTATTTGTGTTTCCTAGTCTCTTGCTTTTTACGTTCAGTTTTTCTCCGACTAACCGTGGTTTTTTGGCTAGTTTCCATATATTAGACACGCTGCGTTTTCGTAGGTTGAACCTCGCTGCTGTTTTTAACATTTCACCATGCTCAAGCTTCCCGTTTGAAGACATTTCCAGCAAGTATACTGCAACTTCAGCACGGAGTTCCTCGGGCATGCATTTGAAGACCATTTTATTTTTTTTGTAGCAGAATATTTTGGGCTGTAAATTAACTTGACAAGAACTTTTAATGGACTTTTGTAAATAATGTAGGCAGAAAAGCTTTGTTTTGTTGTTTTAATTGTTAGTAAATGATGCTAAGAAAGGGTTATTTATTGACAATGAGTAGTGTACAAACCAGCCTGTCAAGCACTTTTTACTGGCTGTAAACTGTCAATTTTCGGGGGAAAATGGGTGACTACGTTTCCCCATGAAATTAAAATGTTTAAATGGGTTTTTGGTGAGAAAAAAGGGAACTGCCTTTCCCTAAGAACTTAAAAAGATGTTCAGTTATTAATGGGAATAACTCCTTAAAATTTGTGCTTAAAGCAAAAGAACACATTGAATATGAATGGAGGAAGTATATGTATAACCGTTTAATAACTGCTTGTAAACATTGTTCATACATACAAAAACACATTTACATAACCATTTGTAACGTTTATACTATCCGTCTTAAGTTTAAGACGGATCAAATACTACTATATAGAGGTAATAAAGACAGAACAATTGACATTTCCTAGACAACCACTGGGGTAAGTTGATATGTATTTCACCGTCTTAAGTTTAAGACGGATAATGTCCGTCTAAAATGAGAATTTGTGATTCAATAAACGATTAATCTTCTCGTATATTACTACTTTACTATTTAACTTACTACATACTATTTTCGATAAATATTTTTTAGTTTTAATTTTTAAATTTTTTTTGTTAGGTTAAATAACAATTATACTGTAGGTATGTAGTAGTTTACAACTTTTGTACCGGGCCTAACGGGCTATTCATAGACAATTTTATTTGGTCCAAGCTCGTTCATTATTATAGCGGGCCTAATTTCTTGTCAATACCCTCTTATTATATATTTTTTTGTGACCAAACTCGCTAACGAAGCAGGCCGAATGGATTGGCCCGCATTTGGCCAGCTTTATAATTTGTTGTCATCCCTAACTCCAACTATTAATACATGATACTACTAATTAACATCAAAACACCGTTCAAAAAAAAGAATTAACATCAAAACAAAGTATTCTCCTTTTTTTTAAAAGAAATAATTGACTGGAATAATTCAATTTTGAACATGTCTTCTTAAAATACTCGTATCTTTTAATAATAATATGGCATATATATAGTTTCTTAGACATACACATCAAATGACTTAGCCTTAAATGTTTTAATATGTAAAAAACCTTCATAAGTTTAATGTAGCACAGTTGATCGATATGAGTGATAAAGGTTCTCATCTTTTTTTTGTCAAAAGTAAAGAAAGGATTTTACATCTGTTTGGCCTGACCAGCTAAATTATGAGCCACCCGATTAAGATTTATAGGAATAAAATTAGAACTTAAACAGTGAAAACAACTAAAGATCCCCTTGATGAGATGATCCATCTCCTTAACTCCCACCATCTGACAAAGTAGTTTTAGGCAATTCGTAGAGACCTGCAAGCGAAGAACATACCTATTCCGAGCCCATAAGAGAATTGTTTGAATATTAATATCTTCCGCTTGAAGGGCCGACTCCGCCCTGAATAATCTATGGCTGGCTTTAAAGACCTCAAAGCCTTAATGATTGTAGACCACAAAACCAGCTACTACATCAAAGTTTTGATGCCAGCTAACATCTATCTTAATATGAGTACTTATGTAATGGCGCTACTTAGACATGGTAAACTTATGTTAGCTACCCCCAGTGTCCATTAATGTTGTTATTTGTGTAAATTTCAAACATTTTAAGATATCATCTGCATTAATGGACGGTGATTGTATGGCGACTCCAGCATCCATGGCTAGTCTCCTGAATTCCCGTCACCGGCACTGCAAAACATCACTAAAAGAACGAATAAAAGGAAATCAAAGAATGTTAATGGTAGTAGTAATGCCAATGCTCTGGAGGACTCTGTTCCAGCACAAGCACATAAGGAAAAATCTATTCAGGAAAAGTTTGGTGTAGCTGTGTATGATACTACGGCTTCAAACAAGGAGATGGAAGTGCAGAATGTGGATGAAGGCCAATGGTTCACTAACAAAGGTAGACCCATTGACCCTGTTATTGAGGAACCCCTGTTTAGAGTCTCTCAAGATGATGTGAAGGATGAACTATCCTATTGGGAAACTGCTGTTTGTTGCTTTGTGGTTGGAGCAAATCCACCATGGTCATACCTAGAAGGATATCTAAAGCGGATATGGGCAAAACAACAAATAGATAAGATATCCTTTATGAATAATGGTATTTTCCTGGTTAGGTTTGCCACCAAAGAAATGCAAAAGGCTGCTATACAAAGTGGGTATTACATGTTTGACAATAAACCTATTGTGATCAGAGAATGGAAGGGCGATGTGAAATTGGAGAAAGTTGAAGTGAAGAAAGTGCCTTTATGGATAAGACTTCACCACCTGCATCTCAAATTTTGGGGTGCTACTTTGCCAAAATTAGCAAGTTTATTAGGCTCTTATATCCAACTTGATAAGGCTACTCAAAACAAAACGAGGTTAGGATATGCTAGAGTAATGATTGAGATGACAATTGGAAAAAAATTTGTCTGATGCCATTCACTTCTTGGATGAACAGGGCATCAAAACCTCTGTGAAGGTTGAGTATGAATGGAGGCCGGTCCTATGTATGCATTGTAAAAAAATGGGCCATGATAAGGTGAATTGTTGGTTTCTGACCACAAAGAACAATGCTAAACCAGAAGGGAAGGCATCTGTGTCAGTCAAGCAGACCTGGCAAGTTAAGAAAGCACTGCCACCAGTGGCTATTAACAGCAGACCATAGCCAAGTGCACCCCCAACATCCAATGGGAGTGACACAGGGACTAACCATGATTTTCAGGCAGATAAGCCAATGACAATGACATGAAGCCCTACTTATAAACATATTTTGACAAGAGCTGGGTCAACATCTGTTATGGGAGAAAGGAATACAGACAAAATAGTAGACATCCCCCTTACCATTATCCAATGATGCAAATGGGATTTTGGAATGTAAGGGGGGATGAACAATGTAGATAAACAAAAGAAGATAAATAAATTTATGCTGGATAATAAGGTAGGCTTATTTGGATTACTGGAAACTCGAGTGAAAAATAATAATTATAGTAGGGTTGCAATTCTGTTTTTAATAATTGGAGTGTGACTTCAAACACTCATAAACATCATGGAGGTCGGATTTGGATGGTGTGGGATGTAAAACCCCTCGTCGCAGCGGAAAATAAAACATACAACATGCCAAAATTTACGCGGAATTTAAACTTTAACATGCATAAGAACGAGGCGAATTAAAAACAAAACTGAACAACTGATATAAACAGAACATAGATAAGTATAACTGTCTAAGTACTGAAAGTAAAATATACAAACAGCCTGGGATGGCACATCCCTACAGGCACTCAAAACTGAAATGTAAATCTAAAAGTATAAGTCAATCGATGAATAGGATCATCGCTCGCTAGCTTCATGCAACCCTCTGCCAACCACCTGTCATGTACCTACATACATGTAAACATGTACGCCACAATCTGTGGGGAGTGACTAGAGTTCTCCTAGCCACGTTTTGTAACGTCACGTAACACATAAACATCCAACATACTCCAACATATATGTAACATATGAAGCATATAAATCTCGATATCTGAATCTCAAGTCAACATGCAAATACTTATGCAAGGCTCTTAACCAACTTCGGAAACAGTTTGGAAGGAGAGCCGGTTTCCCTTCTGGTTGCCCGGCCGGGGGGTCTTTCAATCCAAACCATTTACGAAACTAGCCTAAGAGTCATCCAATGCCTTGGATGAACAGTTCTATAAATCAATACATTCTATCCATCACAATCAAGCTTCACAAGTGCTCTAAAAATATTGATGAAACATAGGTTCATCACAAGACAAAGTGAAGAGTACCTTTCTTAGAGCATCCATTTCATGAAGCAGAACTTGTGCAAACTGGCCTTCACTCACTCCATCTCTGCATGTTAGTAAGAGATTAAATCATGGACCAAATTTTTAAAAAATTGAATAAATAACATTAGAATACTTAGGAGAACCAATTGTACCGGTAGAATATGATCCTTTTAGGCTTCTGCCCTGTTAACTTGTAAAAAGAAATCAAAAGTTCCCTACAGGAAAAACAAATTCGAACCCAACAAAAGCAAAGACTGTGAATAGGCAAACATGAAGTGAGCATTAGATTCAGTTACCTGATCATTCCAGAAGGTTTCCCGTCAACTTCTTTGTAAAGGTCCTGAATTATCTCTTCCCTGTGACCCTGAGCTGAGAGGATCCCCTTGTATTTGGTAACATCTGGCCTGTCCATGGAAGCAACAACCTGCAACAAACAATCCAAGCTTATGAACTCGAACACAACCTCAATATTTATTTGAACTGTCTCTACTTACTTCCACAGTCAAGCGAATATTAATGCTGACAATGATACATGTAAAAGTATCAAATCAAAATTGACATTGCTAGACTAACAAAGTCAAATATTTAGGAAATAAAATTGAATTGACACGATGAAGGTATTAAAGCATTATATAAAAATATTGATGATACTGTTGCAATTGAAGCACTACAATCTTCTCCAGGAGAGGCATGTGTAATATCAACTCCAAAAATTATTGTTGAGCAGTCCATCAGGTGTGGAATTTTCGTTGAGATAGCATCAAGCAAAACAGAGTTGCTTCCTCCAGCCTATACATGTTATTGGATTGCTTTAGTTGCCATTGTGAATATTGGAAAAGGATAATCAATCAGTGCATGATATTACGCTCCCGGTCACCCGGTCTTTGGCATCTCGCCTTCAAAAGTGCTGTCACTTGGTCCGTATTCAACTTTTTTGGGTACGTTTGGCCATTCACAATCACGCAAAGCTACAAAATACACAAATCATGATCTAATAAATAAATAGTATAGTACAACATTGCTAAATTTTTGGTAAAGTGCTCTTCCAACAAGGTTTGCAGCAGAAAAAGACAGACCTCCATGGGGATGTATGTAGGCTTTTTGGGCAATCCCACTTGAATGCATGGCAAAGCAGGGAATTTGAGCTGATATTTGTATTTTTCTCGGAAATATTGAGCAACAAACAATTGTCTTTCTTCATCACCGAGAGAAAACCTGGCATCAAAGCAAACATATACGAATGCCAGCTAAAATGTCTTTCCGATGCATTAGACTACGCAAAATTCCCCTGTTCATGGTAATGAAAAGAAAAACTGTGAAAATGTTATAATGGTAGCTAAACAAACATACTTAGTTTGAATCGCTGGTTCGTTTGATATCCCAATCACTTTATAGGACTTCCTGTAGCCCATGTGTTCTGTTTGCACGGTTATGCCTCTTAAAGCCTTCTTCACCTAAGAAAAAAAAAGTAGCTCCACTGAACTTCTAGCTTCAATAATGTATCTAGATAAATAGCCACCATATACCAAAGCTAAATATTAATTACCTTCAAACGAGCAGCATCATTTAGGGGCCTAGAAAGATCTCTTAACTTCACATTCTCCATCACAAATGATGTAACACATATTGGTTTGAAGAAAGGTCGAGCAGATGAATCTACGACAAATATAGTTGCAAAACACATCAGGATATTTTAAAATCGCAGTAACTTGGGAAATTGTGTTGCAAATTAGAAGCTGGTAAGCGTTTAACAAGACATCATATTACCAATGTTTAGAGATAGTCCCATCTGAGTTTGACGGATACTTTGATAGTATCCCCTCCTAAACTCAAGACCATCTGCCAAATTTCCTTTGCCCAAATCCTCAGAAAAAAAAAGATCTTCCAAATATAACATAACTGTTTGCCAAGAAAAACAAATTCAGTAAAAAAGAACACAACAAAAACGAAAGAAGACAAGTACAATTAAATTTGATTACTCGTTCAAACTCTTCGAAGCTCGCAAGACAACATCGAGAACTTGTATGGCATCTTGTGGTGTTTCAAAATTTCTACCGGAGAGAAATTCCTTCAAATGATGGACATCAACCCTTGACGCCAACTTTACACAAACCTCAAATTTCCTCGATTCACTGCCAAACAAAAAAATGTCATTTTATGTTTATTGAACCATAAAAAAGAAATAAAAAATGATTAAAAATAGAGATGGTAATAACAGGTTAAATCAGAACCCTAATACTTATTTTGTAATGTTGTTTGGGAAAAAAAAAATATTAGCTGTAGTTGTTAAAAAAAAGGTGAATCTCAACTGTCCAGAGCTGATTCTGTTCTAGGAGCAAGGTGCTTAGTACTCAATGCTCATAGTCATAACATTTCACTTTCCCTATCTTTCTCAATGAACAGATAACTTGGATAGAATCATAGAACTATTGATGTAAAATTTCGCTGTGCCTCGTGAATATTTGATTGCAGATATTTTTTGTTATATCAAACTTATCACATCCCAGCCTGAAAGAGATCAGAGCATTGCTACCACGTCTCATAAGGTTGTAATGGCTACTATATACTAATGTTAGAGGAGGTGATAGCTAGACTGGCTAAATAAGTATCCATGATGGTTGCATCGTTGCTTGAACATGCAATTATCCTGCCTTCACAGTTCCCTGCCCAATTCTTGAGAGCAAAGAAACAAGCAAAAATAAAGGGAGGACGAAAGAACAGGGGTATGAAGACAAAATTAATATGAACACAGAGAGCCAGAGACTTGCCTTGAATGACGCACTGCTCTCACTTTCAATGATCATGAATAGTGGCTTTCTTGTAAATGGAAGCAAGTCAGAAGGGTAGATGTTGGAACCTGAAGAAATACTCGACTATATATTAATGCGGAACAGTTGGGAAAATAAAGCACGTCTCTTATCCTTTTCATTAAGATTCTCACAGCCAAAATCTACTTTTCCATAATTATACCATATATTACTCAGTTTGTACAATTAGAATGTCAGAATTAAGCATACCATCATTTCCACGGGAACCAATATGTATGGCATCTAGGTGGCTATTCGAGGACAATTTTTTGAAATGCCCAGACGAATCACCTTGACCACCACCCATAGGAGTCGCATAATAATGCTCAAGCACGCTCCTACGCCCTCGGAAACAGAAAGAAATAAGCTAATAAGACAACGAGAGGTCATGCATAAGTTCGCCTTACTATACACTCGTGAACTGTTTTGATGAACTCAAGTCTGTGTACCTAAATACAGTACTGCTACACAAAGCAGCAATACGAATTAAGGATACCTAGGTAGAGGGACAATGCGACTCCTAAATATTAACTATCCCTACCAATTACTCAAATACGAAACATCGATTCAACCGTATATAACTCTGCTGGCAAGCCCTAGGACGCCGAAAAATACACACCCTTAAACCTGACTGCTCTACTGTTCATAAGTAGAAGTAAATAAATGAATGAGATACAAAAATATATAAAACCATAACCCGTAAAATCATTTGAAATTATGGTAATTTTTGTGAAACAAAGTGTCGAAACTTAGACTTACTTTCAGAGTTTATCCAAAACAGATCAAGTCCAAAGATATACTATTAACACCCATATAACTACTACCAGTAGTCTACTACTTACATGCCCTTCAACCGTTATAACAATAACCTATCGGAAAATGAAGTCAAGTATGACTTCCATCAAGATGTCCTTTCTTTGGACCTAAACTCAGCTGCTTGGATCTTCGACAAAATTCTTTGAAGCCTGCAGATTCTACCTTCAAACTCAGAACAAATCAAATTTATACGTTTGTCTTCATAGTCATTTTCATCGTCTTCAATAACGAAATGATCACATTGTGAACCATTCCCCGGTATCCTGTTTTAACAAAATGAGTTCCTTCCCTTCCGGTTGCTTCGAATATCCCACTTGACTTACAACATTATTATCTTCCCTTGGTAAATCAACATTAATATTAGCTAAAGTTACAGCAATCTGAAAAACATGGGGGTAAATGTAGTTATTACTAGTGTAACACCCGTTAAAAATCACGCGGTTGTGTAAGATATTTCTGAAGACGACTATAAATTTTACTTATTATATATATAACCAATTCTACTTATTCGAACATGTGTACTTTTTAAAAATAAAAAAGAAATAATATAATATCATTATATATGTCGATGCAGTGGTAATGGGGGAGATGGGTTGTGGGATGAGAGTGATAATTAGGGATCACAATGGTCAAGTTCTTAGAGCTGGAGTGCAACAAACTAGAGAGAGATGAGAGCAAAACATTGCCGAAGCTAAAGCCATGGAGTTCGGTTTAAGAACGGCGAGGCAAATGGGTCTTTCTGACATCGTCGTGGAATCGGATTGTGTGACTTTGGTGAATATGCCGAAAACAGGGAACTTGCCGGTGAATTACTTGGGTAATATAGGAAGATTAATCCTCAATTTAGCTATTTGTTTCGATTCCATTGTTATTAGTTTCGTTAGAAGGGACGGTAACAATGCAGCTCATTGCATGGCTCATTTCTTACCCATAACTTACTCGACTCGATTTTGGGTGGGGATGGTGCCGAATTCTATTTTGAATATTGTTGATTCCGATACTTACTCGGCAACGAAAGGAGATTAAATAAAAAGGTTATGTTTTTTCCTAAAAAAAAATCAGTTTAATCGAAACCTAATTACCCAAAATTATATCTAAAATCATACTATCAATTACCCAAAAATTGTACCTGGAAGTTGCTACAGACGCTCTCCGTCTCCGAATCGAACTCCGACTTCGAGACAAAATCGTTGCACAGCCGCTTTCTCTTCCCGTAAAACATAAGAAACATTCATAAATAATTGCTGAAAATTCTGATCCTAAGAAAAAAAAATTGAAAAACCCTAAGGTAGAAGAAGAACCAAAAAAAAGAACATGTACTCATTATGAGTTTGTAATGTTCTGAGTGGACTGAGTCAATAAATTCCTAAAAAGAATGTGAAACCAGGGGCGGATTCGCGGATCCACCTTTCCACATTACTAGTTGGTAAGTCTTGCTTGTTAACGAAATAAAAATCCCAAGTATTGAAAAGTTGAAAACAACAAACAAATATGTGGGGCCAGTATGGTTTTTCCAACTCAACTCAACTCAACGTTTTCCATGAACCATATGAATTTGTTTTTTTTCCAACTCAACTCAACATTTTCCAACTCAACCTAACTCAACTCATCTAAATTTATTTTTTTTCTTTTTAAATTTAGCATTTTAAATTTATTAAAAAAAAATTTAATATATTACTTGTATATTATTTATCTATAAATACCAAACCTTAGTTTCATAAAAAAAATGCACAAATTTCTTCTTTCTTCTTCCCATCTTAAACATATTAAAAAGTTCAACTAATTGGAATGCATGTGTTATACTACATAACATGGTTGTCGATAACGAAGGAGATCAAATAACTCATTGCAATTTCGATGTGGATTCAAGTCCTGTTCAGTTAAACGAAGGGTTGCCTGGTGAATTTCAAGAATCCCTACATAGGCGTGCAGAGATTCGTGATCGGGATATTCACAACAATCTAAAAACGGACTTGGTTGAACATATGTGGCAATGTTTCGGAGAAAATGTCGATATCTAATTTTATCGTATTTAATTATGCTTAAGTTTGTCTTATCTTATTGTTTAAAATAAAAAGTTTGTCACATGTAAGAATATAATTATTTATGTCATGTTTGGTTTTTATGTTTTAAAAATTAAAGTTATAAAAGTTAGTATTAAATAATTAATTACAAAATATTTTTATAATGTCTTTTTTTATGGTTGGTTAATAGATAATGGATTGTGGGTCTCATTTAAGAACAAGGCAAGAACATTTATCATTGGTGTGAGTAGTTCTTAAAATGTTGAGTTTAGTTTTAAGTGACGTGGCGTATATGTGACAAATAACAAACCAATTCTTGGTTTGTCCAATGTCCATTGCTAACCTGACATATACTAAATTATAACTTACCTAAGCCTAATATTAACCCCGCATTAACAAAAATTAATTAATACTAACATAATTTAAACCCGAGTCACGACTTCGTCTTGAATAAAATAATCTTCGACTTCAATGGATGTACTAGTTGACGGTTCAACTTACCAATCCACCCCTCCCAAATAAAAATCTCCAATTTCATCCAATAACATGACATATACTAAATTAAACTTACCTAAGCCTAATATTAACCCCGCATTAGCAAAAATTAATTAATACTAACGTAATTTAAACTCGAGTCACGACTTCGTCTTGAATAAGAAAATCTTCGACTTCAATGGCCGTACTAGTTGACGGTTCAACACACCAATCCACCCCTCCCAAATCAAAATCTCCAATTTCATCCAATTTCGCCATTTCCTTCATCTTATCGCCAAATACTAACCTCGGCGTAGTATCATTGTACCTAAAAAATTCCATTAATTCACCTAATTCCAATTCCAAATCCTCAAAACCGGAACCCGAACATACTGGCTCGTCTAACCTCAGCACGGAAGTTGGGGATTGTATCTGCATCCTTTCCTCATCGAGACAGAGTTGGTTCGGGTTAGGGAAGTTGATTTTGGCGTGGCATCGGAATAATTTAAGCGCAGCGGAATCATAAGCCATGGCGGCCTGGACCGGAGTTTCGTATGTCCCGAGCCACAATCTCCTACCCTGAACCCGGTCACGTATCTCAGCTGCGTACTTACCCGATTGCCGTTTTCTTACTCCTCTATACTTCACCTCCTCGTACGACACCGTTTTACACACCTTCCGAGTCCAAACTCGGTCCACTTCTCGACCCGACCCGAAGTTAACCTGATTCACGTACCTAACAACCCGACGACTGGGATTGGCAGTGGTAGTCACATGGTCGTCTTCCTCTGAGTCGGTAACATCGTCGTCAACCACAGAGATACGGAGGACTTTCGGAGCGGGTAAACGGGACGAGTCATGAGAAGCCTTATTATGCAGTGTGTACTTGGTTAATGGATGGTTATCGGGTCGGGTAAACGAGTTATCCATTTGTAATGGTAAAGATTGACTCTTTATTTATTATTTTTGTTGCTCTGTTTTAGTGAATGTGGAGGAAGTGAAGAGGGAGTGTAAAACGTGGATTTGGTAGAAGAAAGAGGAGAGATAAGAGGGGGAAATGTTGAGGAGAATGCAGTGAATGATATTTTAATGCTGTTTTTAGTGCTTTGTAGGAATAGAGATGCTGCCAGAATTATGCTTTGGGTGGCAGCCAACCTTTTCAAATCAAATCAGACTCGACTGTAGACCTAGTAGTGGAAAAGTTCCTGAACACTTGTAATTCCAAAGTACTACTACAAGACTCGACGGTAGATCTGGTACAAGACTCAACTGTAGATCGGGCAAACAGATCGAGTTGTGTCGGGTTCGTGTTCGTGTCACATCACTCACATGTAAACGGGTCACAAAACCCCAACCCCAACCCGACCCAATTAAATTTTGTGTCGTGTTCGTGTCGACCCACTTAGATAAATTGGTCATCATGCCTCAACCCTAACCTGTTAATTTTTTGCCGGGTTCGTGTCGTGTTTTCGTGTCATGTCCATATTTGGAAAGTTTAAGTATATTTATGTGATGAAAGATAAAAAAATTACCATTAATTTAGTAAACATGTCATTCGTGTCGGGTTCGTGTTTAAAGAGCTCAACCCAAACCCGACCCAATTAAATATCGTGTCGTGTTCGTGTCGACCCACTTAAATAAATGGGTCATTACGCCTAATTTCGTGTCGGGTTCGTGTCGGGTTTTGATGTCGTGTCATTATTTGTCAGCTCAAGACACAACACACAAGTATGATAGATGAAGTTCAACTTATAGATAATCGTGTCCATCATGTCATGCTTTCAGTACTGTTTCTCTAACTGTGAGACCATCCTAAGCAGAAGGTCACCCTAATCGAGTCACCAACATTTGTACTCTTAATCTCACCTTAATTATCTTGAGCCACCCTATGTCATTAACCCAATTATTTCCTACAAAGTTTTCATTTTCCATCATTTTCTACCATTTATTACATTTTCTAAATCATCAAAGCCTCACTCTTACTTTTTTATTTATTATTAATAACATTATAAAAGCATTAGCAATGGACAAACCAAGAATTGGTTTGTTCTTTGTCACATATACGCCACGCCACTTAAAATTAAACTCAACATTTTAAGAACTACTCATAACAGTGACAAATGTTCTTCCCTTGTTCTTAAATGGACCCACAATTCATTATCTATTAATCAACCATAAAAAAAAAAGACATTATAAAAATATTTTATAATTAATTATTTAATAACTTTATAACTTTAATTTTTAAAACATAAAAACAAAACATGACATAAATAATTATATTCTTACATATGACAAACTTTGTATTTTAAACAATAAGATAAGACAAACTTAAGCATAATTAAGTACGATTAAATTAGATATCCACATTTTATCCGAAACATTGCTAAATTTAAAAGGAAAAAAAAACAAATTTAGATGAGTTGAGTTGGAAAGAAGAAATTTGGGCATTTTTTTTATGAAAATAAGGTTTGTTATTTATAGATAAATAATACTAGTATAACATATTAAAAAAAAAAAAAATCTAAAATGCTTGATTTAAAAAGAAAAAAACAAATTTAGTTGAGTTGAGTTGAGTTGAGTTGAGTTGAGTTGAAGTTTTTGTGTCAAAATGATAAAAAGAAAGAGTTTAGAGCATTAGCAATGGACAAACCAAGAATTGGTTTGTTCTTTGCCATATATACGCCACGTCACTTAAAACTAAACTCAACATTTTAAGAACTACTCACAACAATGACAAATGTTCTTCCCTTGTTCTTAAATGAGACCCACAATCCATTATCTATTTAACCAACCATTAAAAAAAAGACATTATAAAAATATTTTGTAATTAATTATTTAATAACTTTTATAACTTATTAAAAAAAATAATAATAATAAATTTAAAATGCTAAATTTAAAAAGAAGAAAAAAACAAATTTAGTTGAGTTGAGTTGAGTTGGATAGTAGAAATTTGTGTATTTTTTTTATGAAACTAAGGTTTGATATTTATAGATAAATAATATAACATATTAATTTTTTTTTAATAAATTTAAAAAGAAAAATACAAATTGAGTTGAGTTGAGTTGAGTTTAATTGAGTTGAGTTGGGTTGAAGTTGAGTTGAGAAATTTGTGTCAAAATAATTAAAAATAAGAGTTAGTGGGTATGGTCCACATGGTTTTCATAAGAGCAACCAATTTTTTGTGCGTCTGAAACACCCCACTCTCTTCTTCTTTTTTTAATAATTGTGTGAACTTCAATCTCTTCCCACCCATACTTTTCCCTATTTCTAAGAACCCATTCTTGCAGAGAAACCCAAAAATAAGAACATATTACAAACCCAATGGAACAATGGTGTTGGGATAGTTCTTCATTAAGAACCATGCTTAAGAATTTGTTATTAAATGCATGGGTCCACCACATAATAAAAAGAAAGAGTTTCTCCTGTTTTAGAACCCAGTTCTTCTGCACAAACTGCCAAGGACGAACAGTTTTGAAAACTACCTCAACAATGGGTAAATGTTTGTCCTTAAATAAGAACACCTCTTAAGAACATCCATTGTTGATGTTATTTTTATAATCTTATCTATATCTATAAATATCAAACCTTAGTTTCTTAAAAAAATGCACAAATTTCTTCTTTCTTCTTCCCATCTTAAACATATTAAAAAGTTTAACTAATTGGAATGCATGTGTTATACTACATAACATGATTGTCGATAACGAAGGAGATCAAATAACTCATTGCAATTTCGATGTGGAATCAAGTCCTGTTCAGTTAAACGAAGGGTTGCTTGGTGAATTTCAAGAATCCCTACATAGGCGTGCAGAGATTCGTGATCGGGATATTCACAACAATCTAAAAACGGACTTGGTTGAACATATTTGGCAATGTTTCGGAGAAAATGTCGATATCTAATTTTATCGTATTTAATTATGCTTAAGTTTGTCTTATCTTATTGTTTAAAATAAAAAGTTTGTCACATGTAAGAATATAATTATTTATGTCATGTTTGGTTTTTATGTTTTAAAAATTAAAGTTATAAAAGTTAGTATTAAATAATTAATTACAAAATATTTTTATAATGTCTTTTTTTATGGTTGGTTAATAGATAATGGATTGTGGGTCTCATTTAAGAACAAGGCAAGAACATTTATCATTGGTGTGAGTAGTTCTTAAAATGTAGAGTTTAGTTTTAAGTGACGTGGCGTATATGTGACAAAGAACAAACCAATTCTTGGTTTGTCCAATGTCCATTGCTAACCTGACATATACTAAATTATAACTTACCTAAGTCTAATATTAACCCCGCATTAACAAAAATTAATTAATACTAACATAATTTAAACCCGAGTCACGACTTCGTCTTGAATAAAATAATCTTCGACTTCAATGGATGTACTAGTTGACTGTTCAACTTACCAATCCACCCCTCCCAAATCAAAATCTCCAATTTCATCCAATAACATGACATATACTAAATTAAACTTACCTAAGCCTAATATTAACCCCGCATTAGCAAAAATTAATTAATACTAACGTAATTTAAACTCGAGTCACGACTTCGTCTTGAATAAGATAATCTTCGACTTCAATGGCCGTACTAGTTGACGGTTCAACACACCAATCCACCCCTCCCAAATCAAAATCTCCAATTTCATCCAATTTCGCCATTTCCTTCATCTTATCGCCAAATACTAACCTCGGCGTAGTATCATTGTACCTAAAAAATTCCGTTAATTCACCTAATTCCAATTCCAAATCCTCAAAACCGGAACCCGAACATACTGGCTCGTCTAACCTCAGCACCGAAGTTGGGGATTGTATCTGCATCCTTTCCTCATCGAGACAAAATTGGTTCGGGTTAGGGAAGTTGATTTTGGCGTCGCATCGGTATAATTTAAGCGCAGCGGAATCATAAGCCATGGCGGCCTGGACCGGAGTTTCGTATGTCCCGAGCCACAATCTCCTACCCTGAACCCGGTCACGTATCTCAGCTGCGTACTTACCCGATTGCCGTTTTCTTACTCCTCTATACTTCACCTCCTCGTACGACACCGTTTTACACACCTTCCGAGTCCAAACTCGGTCCACTTCTCGACCCGACCCGAAGTTAACCTGATTCACGTACCTAACAACCCGACGACTGGGATTGGCAGTGGTAGTCACATGGTCGTCTTCCTCTGAGTCGGTAACATCGTCGTCAACCACAGAGATACGGAGGACTTTCGGAGCGGGTAAACGGGACGAGTCATGAGAAGCCTTATTATGCAGTGTGTACTTGGTTAATGGATGGTTATCGGGTCGGGTAAACTAGTTATCCATTTGTAATGGTAAAGATTGACTCTTTATTTATTATTTTTGTTGCTCTGTTTTAGTGAATGTGGAGGAAGTGAAGAGGGAGTGTAAAACGTGGATTTGGTAGAAGAAAGAGGAGAGATAGGAGGGGGAAATGTTGAGGAGAATGCAGTGAATGATATTTTAATGCTGTTTTAAGTGCTTTATAGGAATAGAGATGCTGCCAGAATTATGCTTTGGGTGGCAGCCAACCTTTTCAAATCAAATCAGACTCGACTGTAGACCTAATAGTGGAAAAGTTCCTGAACACTTGCAATTCCAAAGTACTACTACAAGACTCGACGGTAGATCTGGTACAAGACTCAACTGTAGATCGGGCAAACAGATCGAGTTGTGTCGGGTTCGTGTTCGTGTCACATCACTCACATGTAAACGGGTCACAAAACCCCAACCCCAACCCGACCCAATTAAATTTTGTGTCGTGTTCGTGTCGACCCACTTAGATAAATTGGTCATCATGCCTCAACCCTAACCTGTTAATTTTTTGCCGGGTTCGTGTCGTGTTTTCGTGTCATGTCCATATTTGGAAAGTTTAAGTATATTTATGTGATGAAAGATAAAAAAATTACCATTAATTTAGTAAACATGTCATTCGTGTCGGGTTCGTGTTTAAAGAGCTCAACCCAAACCCGACCCAATTAAATATCGTGTCGTGTTCGTGTCGACCCACTTAAATAAATGGGTCATTACGCCTAATTTCGTGTCGGGTTCGTGTCGGGTTTTGATGTCGTGTCATTATTTGTCAGCTCAAGACACAACACACAAGTATGATGAAGTTCAACTTATAGATAATCGTGTCCATCATGTCATGCTTTCAGTACTGTTTCTCTAACTGTGAGACCATCCTAAGCAGAAGGTCACCCTAATCGAGTCACCAACATTTGTACTCTTAATCTCACCTTAATTATCTTGAGCCACCCTATGTCATTAACCCAATTATTTCCTACAAAGTTTTCATTTTCCAACATTTTCTACCATTTATTACATTTTCTAAATCATCAAAGCCTCACTCTTACTTTTTTATTTATTATTAATAACATTATAAAAGCATTAGCAATGGACAAACCAAGAATTGGTTTGTTCTTTGTCACATATACGCCACGCCACTTCAAATTAAACTCAACATTTTAAGAACTACTCATAACAGTGACAAATGTTCTTCCCTTGTTCTTAAATGGACCCACAATTCATTATCTATTAATCAACCATAAAAAAAAAGACATTATAAAAATATTTTATAATTAATTATTTAATAACTTTATAACTTTAATTTTTAAAACATAAAAACAAAACATGACATAAATAATTATATTCTTACATATGACAAACTTTGTATTTTAAACAATAAGATAAGACAAACTTAAGCATAATTAAGTACGATTAAATTAGATATCGACATTTTATCCGAAACATTGCTAAATTTAAAAGGAAAAAAAACAAATTTAGATGAGTTGAGTTGGAAAGAAGAAATTTGTGCATTTTTTTTTATGAAAATAAGGTTTGTTATTTATAGATAAATAATACTAGTATAACATATTAAAAAAAAATAATCTAAAATGCTATATTTAAAAAGAAAAAAAAACAAATTGAGTTGAGTTGAGTTGAGTTGAGTTGAGTTGAGTTGAAGTTTTTGTGTCAAAATGATAAAAAAAAAGAGTTTAGAGCATTAACAATGGACAAACCAACCAAGAATTGGTTTGTTCTTTGCCACATATACGCCACGTCACTTAAAACTAAACTCAACATTTTAAGAACTAATCACAACAATGACAAATGTTCTTCCCTTGTTCTTAAATGGGACCCACAATCCATTATCTATTTAACCAACCATTAAAAAAAAAGACATTATAAAAATATTTTGTAATTAATTATTTAATAACTTTTATAACTTATTAAAAAAAAATAATAATAATAAATTTAAAATGTTAAATTTAAAAAGAAGAAAAAAACAAATTTAGTTGAGTTGAGTTGAGTTGGAAAGTAGAAATTTGTGTATTTTTTTTATGAAACTAAGGTTTGATATTTATAGATAAATAATATAACATATTAATTTTTTTTTTAATAGATTTAAAAAGAAAAATGCAAATTGAGTTGAGTTGAGTTGAGTTGAGTTGAGTTTAATTGAGTTGAGTTGGGTTGAAGTTGAGTTGAGAAATTTGTGTCAAAATAATTAAAAATAAGAGTTAGTGGGTATGGTCCACATGGTTTTCATAAGAGCAACCAATTTTTTGTGCGTGTGAAACACCCCACTCTCTTCTTCCTTTTTTAATAATTGTGTGAATTTCAATCTCTTCCCACCCATACTTTTCCCTATTTCTAAGAACCCATTCTTGCAGAGAAACCCAAAAATAAGAACATATTACAAACCCAATGGAACAATGGTGTTGGGAACATATTACAAACCCATTCTGTACCTCACCCATATCCTTCATCTGGAAATGGTTCTGTAACCATACTTTAACCGAAGAGAGCATGGGAATGTTGTTTCCAATTAAGAGTATGTCATCTACATACAAAATTAGGAACACGGTTTTACTCCCACTTGACTTGATATATAAGCATGGTTCCTCGACACTGCGTTCGAAACCATTCTCTTTTATCACCTTGTTAAAGCGATGACTCCAACTCCTTGAATCTTGCTTAAGTCCATAAATAGTACACTTAAACTTGCAAACTTTCTTAGGATTTTCAGGATCGATGAAACCTTCGGGTTGTATCATATACAATTCCTCTTCCAAATAACCGTTTAAGAAAGCGTTTTTCACATCCATTTGCCATATCTCATAGTCATGAAATGCAGCAATCGCTAAGATAATCCGGATAGATATGAGCATAACGACTGGTGAAAAAATCTCATCATAGTGTCACTCTTGCACTTAAGTGAAACCTTTGGTAATAAGTCGCGCTTTGTAGGTATCGGGTTGTCCATCTATTAAATGCTTTATCTTATAAAGCCACTTCATTGAAGAGGTCTTACCTTATCAGGCAAGTTAACCAAATCCCATACATCATTCGTGTACATGAAATCTATCTCGGACTGCATGGCTTCAAGCCATAGCTTTGAGTCAGAACAGGTCATAACACCTTTGTAGGTAGCGGGTTCATTGCTTTCCAAGAGTAATATGTCTTCTCTACCTGTCTCCTCGACCATACCAATGTATTGGTTTGGAGGGTAAGAGACTCTACCCGCCCTTCTAGGCTCATGAGGAATAGGAACCGTAGTAGAGGTAGAGGGAACAACTGCCTCCATCACTTGCTCGACTATTGGTTCTTGGACTTCAGATAAATCAAAAGTTCTATTATTATGTTTGTTCGAGAGAAACTCTTTCTTTAAGAACTTCGCACTTACCATAACAAAAACTCGATGTTCGGTGGACGTATAAAAGTAGTGACCAAATATTCCTTTCGGATAACCTACAAATTAAGTCTTGACCAATCGCGGGCCTAGCTTGTCTTCGTGTCACCACTTGACATAAGCTTCACATCCCCAAACCCGAATAAAGGACAAGTCTGGAACCTTTCCTTTCCATATCTCATATGGGGTCTTGTCTACAGCTTTAGTTAGACTTTCGTTTAGTATTAGAGCTGCTGATCGAAGAGCAAATCCCCGTAATGAATCTGGTACAACTGTATGAGTCATCATGGATCGAACCATATCAAATAAAGTTCGATTTCTCCGTTCGAACACATCATTCAATTGCGGTGTTCCAGGCGGAGTTAACTGTGATATAATACCACAGTCTTTTAGGTGTTGATCAAATTCAATCGAACGATATTCGCCACCACGATCTGAACAAAGTGTATCTTTCTATCCAATTGGTTTCCAACCATGTTTTGGAATTCCTTGAACTTTTTGAAGGATTCACTTTTATGTTTCATTAAGTAGACATACCCGTATCTACTCAAATCATTTGTAAAAGTGATGAAGTATCCATAGCCGTCTCTAGCTATGATGGACATGGGCCCACATACATCAGTATTTATGAGTCCTAGAAGATCACCAGCTCGCATTCCAATACCTTTAAAGAAAATACGAGTCATCTTTCCTATGAGACATGATTCACACGTACCAAATGATTCATATTCAAATGGTGAAATTGTCCCATTCTTAATGAGTTTCTTTACGCGTTTATCATTTATATGTCTCATACGACAATATCATAGATATGTTTTATCTTTGTGACCTACCTTAATCCTTTTATTATTCACGTGATGAATTTTTAGTTGTTTGATCTAAAACATAAATACCATTTATGGAAAACGCTTTGTCACAAATCATATTATTTAATGAAAAAGTACAACAATTCTTCTTAATTTTAAATTCGAAACCTTCCATATCTAACATGGATACAGACAAAATGTTTTTAAATAACGATGGAACAAAATAACAATTATTTAATTGAAAAATAAATCCACTGGGAAGTTTAAGTGCGTAAGTTCCAACGGCAACAACAACAACTCGTGCTCCATTTCCAACTCGTAGATCAATCTTGTTTTTTACTAGACGTCGCACGTCCCTTAGCCCCTGTGAATATTGGAGCTAGTGTCCTCCACAGTTAGTGTGATAACAATATAAATCTCTTACAATTTCACATGGTATACTTAGTATTATAATCAGTTGATTAACGTTTATCGATAACGATTGACTTGCTAGAAGTTTGACGTTATTGTCATACAGATGACGGTGATCAACTGGTCCCTAAAGGTCTCACCTAGAGGATGTGTTTGAGATATATGATTATATGAAAATATAATTATATTGATGCCCTAAATGACTAAAAGCTTAGTCGACTAAAACGTTAGTCAATGTAATAATGATGATGCAAATCATAAATATATGATATTTATAAATGACGTAAAATTTTAATATATGATATTAGAATTTATTAATTATACGATAATTAATGATATTCTCCTAAAATATTTATATATGTTGTATTATATTATTTTATAATAATAAATGAAAAAATCGGATTTGTTGGTTATGATACAATTAGTAGTATTTAACTAATTAATATTTATTATTATTTATTTAATATATATATATATATATATATATATATATATATATATATATATATATATATATATATATATATATATATATATATATATAGAATTGGGATCCTATGAGAACCACCAATATAATGAGAACCGTGAGAACTCTACCTTACGGACTTTTTTGAAGAAAATTAATGACATATTTGGATTCGTCATGGAATTTTAAGGCTTGAGAACATATTTCTTGGTCTAGCAAATATATACTAGTGACGGAAATCAAGGTGAGATACGTTTTATTAATTTTCATGCACCTACTACCGATTTTTACGCATTTATCATTTTTCATGCACCTAGAACTCGTTTTAATGCACGTACGGCCTCTTATTTCATGCACCTAGTAATCATTTTCATGCATGTAAAAAATTTCATGCACGTAGTGGTTGTTTTCATGCATTTATAGCCGTTTTAGTATGCCTAATTGTATTTTCGTACACTAAGTATATATTTTGTTAATTAAATCAATTTTTTTGTTTATTGATACTAAAGTGTGTATTTGAATAACTTAAACTAATGGTAAATGATCCAACGAAACATTCGAAGCGAGATATGGTGGAGATTTAGTGAGGGTTCTCATGGTTCTCATTATAAGGGTGGTTCTCACCGGATCCCGATATATATATATATATAAATCGAATCACGTGAGGCACCCCTCTTAGGGTGAGGCCGCTGGACCCTTTCTAAACCGTCGGATGTAAATAATAGAATTGGACCAGATCTTAATTATGGTGAGCCTTATAACAAAACAAAGCAATGAAAGCAAGCTTTCTGAAACAAACTTTTGTTCATTTAGTTGGTGTTCAAAGAAGGATTTACTGGTATATCTGGTTCCTCAGATCATTGTATGACAGCACTTCCTCGGTATAGTTATATAGTAAGGGAGGGATGAAAGATCCTATGCTAACTTAGCTCTTCTTGAAGCAGCTCAACGAGGCAGTCTCCGTCCATGGTTTTTTTACTTCTTTGTTACGTTTAGAACAAGCCAAATGGAATTGAAAAGGCAAAGACAAAAAGAGGGCAGGGCCTCTTCCAATTAATCGCGTGGGGAGGTAAAGGCAGCCAATTTAATAAGTGGGTATTTCTCCTAGCTCTGTCTAGAAAAAGATAAGTGCA